>OX578138.1:1642645-2159717 GCA_951213105.1 Amaurobius ferox
CGGGCTTAACCTAAACCTCTTTAATAAAAATCTGATGTGGGCAGCACATGACTTTCCTTATATAATGCAATGAATTTACAGTAAAGAATAATAGATTATTTTTATATTAGTTATTTATATTCTTTCCAAGATATTGAATTTTCGTCAATGAGTCGTCATTTTCCATGTCGTCATCAATGAGTCGTCATTGATTTAGTGTCATTTTTATCCATTTGGCGAGTTTTTTGTTAATTTAGCAACATTTAAAAAAGTTGCCAAGTTGGCGACATTCTATCAAATTCATCGCCAAAATCTCGCCAAGCGTTATGGACGAAGAAATAAGTTATTCTTACAGCAGATAAATGACTATTGTCGTTCAAATACAAAAGTATTACTCAAACTATCTTTCATGAATGAAATAAGCTAGATCCACGAGAATGATGTCACTCAATTTACCGCATGGTATTACATATGAAAAGTGAACATGTTTCTCAATAGGAAATATTTTTTTTTTATTTTATATGACCTTTTGATAATTTTTTTGAAAAATGTGCAATATCTCGAGAACGGTTCATGTTAGCGTTCTAAAATTTATGTCATTCGTTTTCAGATGAAAAATTACATAAGAAATGTCTATTTGCGTAACTTTATTAACGGTTTTGATTTTTTGACGATTTTTTCAAAATTTCACTCGAAAATTTAGGGGGTTTTGGATATTCGATTGCGTATAAAAACAATAGGCTTCCAGTGTTTACGGATTGTGATTTTTGTACTAAATTTTGTTTGAATCGGTCCGTTCGTTCGTCAGTTATCGTCTCCACAGACTCACTGACACACACACACATTCATTTCACCCTCTCAATGACTCTATTTTAAAACATCTAATTCCATTACGACCCTCTAAAATTGTGATTAAAATCATCCACTTAAATTGAAGTTCATGTTTGCATAAATCACTTGATCTGTTTTATTTAATCTGCATAAAGAGATCACGCCGAATATCCGACAGTATTGAGAGAGAGAGAATTTGAGAGTCGATTTTCCAGTCTGGAGACAAGGTTCTCAAGAGCCTTCCGATGAGATGACTGAACTTCCACAAGAGTCCTCGACTCTTGCGCGTACATTTTGATAGCCAAATACTCTCTCAATACCGTCGGACATTCAGCGTAATTGAAGTATCTCTTTATGTAGATTAAATAAAACAGATAAAGTGATTTATGCAAACATGAACTTTAATTTAAGTGGATGATTTTTATTACAATTTTAGAGGGTCTTAATGGAATTAGATGTTTTAAAATAGAGTCATTGAGAGGGTGAAATGAATTGAGTACTTTAACATGGAAGTTAGTGAACAGTTTGATATTGTATTAATGAAATTGAGTGAGTACTCTAAGATTGTTTTAAGGGAAGTCATTTTTGTGAGAGTGTATTATGTATTGCGTTTTAAATTAGAATGCGTATTCGCTTCAAATGCCTTTCGGAGACTGTATTTAGTTTTGCAAATTCTCATAGCGCATGCGCCGGATTTCGCGTTTACATTAGCCCAATGGAAGTTTCCCTTCTTTATATGTATATTCTTTGGCCGAGCCGCATGCATTTAGCAGCATCCGGAAGATGTTCGGAATTTCGGTGAGTCAAGTGAAAGAAAAATGAACACAAATCGGATGTGGGCAGCACATGACTTTCGCTGCAGACCCAAATTTATTTTTTTCTTTATTTCTTTCATAATTCATTAAATTGAGTTGAAAGGCACAAAACAACACTAAATTTGCATTTTTAATACAATTTTTGTTTTTTTTGGGTAATTGGACATTTTTACAAAGGAGGCGTAATAAAAATGCGAAAAATCTCAAATATCTACAGAACGGTTAGTCCTACAGTAATAGATTGGTCTTATTCTTGTCCTCGTTAAAAATGGCGTATAAAAGAAGCATTTAATGGATACATTTGAGCATACGAAGGCTTTTTTTTTTAGATATTGGCGATTTTTGTGGGCCATTTCGTAAAAAATGGCAGGTTGTTCTTTCCGAATCGTACCAAAATCTAATCAGCACCAAAGTATTCCACAAGTAACTTATTTACCAAATTTTGTGAAATTGGGTCAATTAGTATTTGAGCTAGAGTGGATACATGAGATTTTTGCGGGCCATTTCGCAAAAAAAGGCAGGTTCTTTTTTTTTTCCCGAATCGTACCAAAACCTAATCAGCACCAGGATCGTACATAAGTGACCTACCCAATTTTATGAAATTCGATCCATTCGTTTTCGAGTTAGAGTGGATACATGCTTGCACAGACAGACACATACACAGATATCACGCTTAAAATATTTTGTCGAGTTCTAGAGGTTCCAAAACGTGTCGATCCGTCAAAAACTCGAGTTCCGATTTTCGGCATGATTCCAATCCTTTCCCTATGCATTACCACATATTGTAGGGAAAGTAAAAATGGGCCTATTGTAATAAAAGGGGTTTTCATCTAGTAAATGAATCCGTACACGATGTTCGATGGACTGAATTGGAAAAGAAGAGTCGCATCGAGATCCTGGATACGCTCCTTCTGATTGTGGCAGCCCTTCCGGTTGTGTCCTCCTAGTATGCAGAGTTTCTCTCGGAGATTACTTTTGAAATCCATTCTTACGCTTACGTTCTTCAATCTCTGAAACACCCATTTCAGAGCTGTTCTCTTCAACTTCCCAACCTTTTCATCAGATCTGCAAGAGGGGGCGCCCCCTCCCCATTTATCGGGGTCTCTTTTCTTCCGAAGCCACGTGATCATCCGGACGGGAAGCGGGGTGGATGCAGTTCCACTTTCTTGTCAATAACGGAGGTGCCCAGATGGGGGAGACACCGGTGATGATCGATCTCCAAACCCTCCTCGCGATTCCCTTTCTCTTTGGCGTGCTACCTTCACAACATCTTCCAAGTACGATTGGATCTGCTGCAACTTCACATTCTGCCCTGCCAATTCAAAAAACAAAAACAGACCTCGCAAACTCCCAGCTCAATCCAAAGATTCCCTGTGAAGGAAAGCTATCCCGAAACTGGAATTTCACTGTCTGGAGTCCAATCCTTCACTATTTTTGTTTTTTAAATCCTTCTTTGGAGATGCCAATCTGTGTGTAACATTAAATTCCAGTTTTTCCGTGCTGAATTGACCGTTCAGCGTAACTGTCCTATCCTTTTTTGGGTTCTACTCCAAATTCGCCCAAAATGACTTTCACACTTCCCGACCCTAATTCATCATTCAATGACACCCCGGGTGTCTTCGAATTTCATCCCCGGGTTCAGAGGAAGATAAAAAAGGAGGGATTTGCCCCTATATTTTGGCTCCCCCTGGTCAGTTTGTCCCTGAACTCTTCACTGTTCAGTTTTGTCTGGACAAAGAATTTAGAAAATAAATAATTACAACAACGGTAAACATGTCGTCTCAAACAGCATACATAAAATCGAGTCGTGGAGAAAATCTCTTGACGTTCAATAGATTTCTCTACAGGATTCACCTCAAGCGAAATGATATATTTTTATGTCAAAAATATATGAGTTTTGAAGAATTTTAGCTTAAAATAAGGCTTTGAGTTGGAAATTCAAATTTTTTCGGGAACCTATCTCACTGACACTATTGGTGAACAAACATATCTGTAAATTGGGTCAAACTCAAATTATTTTTTCATATAGATATGCTGTCTGAATAAAAATAAGAAAAGTGTCAATTTGCTACTTTTCTGAAATTCAAAACTTGAAGATCCAACCGTACGACTTTCGAAAGCATTCTCGACCACCGTAGACCTTTCCAACGTGCCATCTCGACTTCGTTTTGAGATGCAGTAACAGTACGTAAGAAATTGGGATTAAACAGTACGTAAGAAATTGTGATATTTGTCGACCGACAAACAGACGTACAGTTAGGGCAAGCGGACTCTTAGGTGATCGTCCTCTCCCGTCAACACCATTTGAAGTTCTTTCTAGTGTTCATATTATTGCTCTTCCCCAAACAGCATCAGGGAACAAGCACATAATTGTACAAATCGACCATACTACGCGTTACCTCATCGCCAGAGCTACCTCGTCTATAACTGCTCACACAGTAACAGAATTTCTCGAAGAAAACATTATTATGCGTTTCTGACCTCCTATGCTATACATCTCAGACCAAGGTCCTGCATATATTGCTCACCATACACAAAACTTTCTAAAAAAATATATAATCGAACATCGACCCACTCCACAGTCAAATTCTACAGTAGAACGTGTGAATGCCACCCTCATAAGTGTTTTGACGAAATTCGCATACCAGAATCCAACCAAATGGGACTCACTTCTTCCCAATACCTTACTTACGATAAATACTGTACGACAAAGTTCAAGCAAATATTCACCATTCTTTTTGTTACATGGTTATAACCCTCATCTACCAAAAGAATTACATTTGGGAACCACTATGAACGAATCAACTCGATTGGAACAACTGGAAGGCCTCCCTTATCTTCGGGAAAATGCATTACTGAATATTGAAGAAATTCGTCAAGAAAACAAACGTCGATTTAATCACAGACGACTCGACAAGACATACAACAGCGGCGATCTAGTACTTTACGACTGACCGCAAGCTCAAGACCATAAACTTACTCCAAAGTTTAAATGACTTTTTCGCATTGTGCGTCAAGTCGGGGCTGTGTGTTACGCGATCGTTGATATCAAAGGAAAAATCCCACCGAAAATAGTTCACATTCAAACACTCAAACCTATGTTCAACGTATCTCACCTCGCCAAAACAGACGTCCACCAGAAAGATTCTGAAACTGGCGAAAAGGTCTCTTCATCAGTAAGCACATTGCGTAATTCGGACTTTAAGAAAACAATTATTGAACTTTACAAGTGTAAAATTCTGAAATGGTTTGGGCCGTGTAAGCCGCCATTACGATGTTATGATATATTTTGTATATAACTGCGACCTCTATCGGGCTTTATGCGTGTACATATGATTGTACATAAATCAGTTTAGATTCTAATCTTACACATGGAACGAAAAATGCAATGGCCGATACGACTCATTTTATTTTTCACATGGAGCTGTTAATATTTAAAAATACATCTTGGGAATTTTTAAAGGGTTGAGAAACAACTTTTTTTTTACGACATTCGATAAAACACTTTTTTTTTTTTTAATTGAAATGTCTAAGATCCACTATCCAAAATCTTTTAGTTCTTAAAGATGCCTATTTAAACGGTTAGGGTCTACACATGCCTATTTCAAAGGTTTAACTTACATTTTATTTATTTCCTCTGCTTTTGTTTACCATTTCGTTAACAAAAATTTCATGTCATTTCTCCATTATTTTCATAAGCTCCATCACGGGCACTGCGCGATATACACGGATTATATAAATAGACGTAACGGCCAATGAACCCTAGAAAAGACGCCAATTAAGGACGAATTACGCCTTCTGTCGGAGGAAGAAGTTAATTTCGGATTGGTGTGTGTGTGGGGGGGGGGGGGGCCGTGGAGGTTACTCTCCATTTTTCATCTGCTTTTTTATCTATCTTAGCTGCTGTTTCTCCGATTGACATACGATTTCCATTATCATTTAGGACGTATTACTCTCACCGTGTAGATATATACGGATTACATATGTGGGCTGAGTGGTCAATGCAGCCGCATATCGGCTAAAGTGCCTAGGACAGAGACGCTTATTTAGGATATATCAAGCTTGTTACGCTGACGTACCCGGGTAGAAAACCTGCTAGTTCGTTAGAGGCTGTTGCTGACATTATAAACCCCTTTCTTTTCTTTCGATCCAGACCTTCTAACCTACCCAGAGGTGTAAGGTATCTGTTTGAATGGTCGGGACAAGGCTACCCAATTTAGGCCGAAACCTCCTTCCCCTACCACCAATCTTTCTGAAGGACCCACAAATTTAATGTGCCCGTACTCCGGGTAAACCAGAGATAGTTTAGGCAGAGCCGGAAATCGAACTCGGGTCCACCGAGTGCAATCCCCGTATCCTGCCCCTTACTAATGAACTCTTGGACTATTGGCACAAAGCGCATGTACAGTGCGCCAACGACGTTTGTTTGCGGTGTATCACGTTCACATAGTGAAGGTTCCCGCATTGCATAAGTGCGGTATAAAGGCGAGGCGCTTAATAAAGGTACTTATTTAGGCCATATCATTCCTGCGCGTGTGTACGTGGATTGCAAAAGTCGACTGAGTGGTTGCTGTTGCTGTTGGATGTGGTTGTTAAGCAGCCTTCTAGCTAACAAAGGCCGTGTAGCTGCAGAAGAACCCGCACAGTCCGTTAAAGACGTTTATTTAGGCGGTGAGTTGACATGGATTGGATTGATCTGCTTATGTGCATGCTTAGCGACTGGATCGAACTGCGTTATTAAGATCCTCCAGGCGTGCGTACCCGGATTACAAAAGGGAACTGATCAGCACGTGCCTATTTGAAGCGCCTATTTTATCTCTTAAGGGCCTATAAATCCGGGCTCTACTTATAAGTGGAAAGCTTGAAAATTATACCCACAGCAATTTAAAATGTTAATGTCGAAATACTGAACTACTATGAATCTGTAACGACTTTTCTTGTAACATTGAATAGGAACTCCAGACAGAATTCTGCTATAATCAGAGATGGACGGTACAGGGGAGTCATTACCTAACAATATGTACACCAGAATTGCGGGATAAGTTGGGAGCCTTTTTCTTTTTACAGTCCAACTGTGAAGACACTCACAAAATAATAATACTCGCCTGTAGAAGCTAGGATCAGATAGCTGCATCTAAGGATCTGCTTTTCACTTCTGCGTCAGTCACATGGAATAGTCCTCTCGCTGACGTTGCATATTTTACTGCAATGCCAACTTGTTATGTTGTTGTTGTTGAGACCCAGACCGTCCGACCTACCAGAAAGGTGTAAGGTAATTGTTTGGACGGCCGGGAAGTGCCACCCAATTTACACCGGAACCCAGTGGGGGAGGCATCCACAGCGGCCATACCCTCCTTCCCCTACCACCAACCTCTCGGAAGGACTTACGGACCCACATGTTTAACGTGATCGTACGTTTAACTTGAACACGGCTGCAGTTTTGGCAGTGGCTGGAATCGAACTCGGGCCTACCGAGTGCAATACCCGCGCGCTAACCACTGGGCTACCGCGCCCTGCCAACTTGTTATGTGTCACACTGTTGAGAATCGGGCCATTTAATCCTACCCTGAATCCAGATTCGAATGTCCTCGAAATTTGGCTGCAGGCCAAGTTGTTACCAATGTTAGGACCTGTGATGGATGATAATGTTGTAGTCTAACAGCGTATAGTGGTAGGGAGAAAATGTGCCATAGGGGTACCTATAACTGTAAATTCTCCCTGGCTATGCCTAAGCACAATTTTGAAGAAATTTGAAAGCGGCTACTTGGTAGAGCTGTTACCATATAGAGTTTCGTCAAAATGTGACACTCAATAACTTTTCTTGCTGCCCTTGCAGATAAGGGCTTTTCGGGCTATATAATGCGTAATGAGCGCAAAACCGGCACGTGGATGCTGTTGTCCTAATTTTAGGCTCGAAAGGACGAGTTTACAATTTTGGATTCCTCATCATCTGAAGAAAAGACATTTTTCCTCGTCCGAAATGAGTTTCGAATCGAGAGTTATTTTCAGTTCATGGGAATGATTAGTGCGTCGCGATGCATTCTAGACAAGAGCGCAACAAATACGCCGATCGCTATTGGTTGGGGATTTATCAACTCAACTCAACTCAAAAGAGAAGAATAACTGATTTTAAACTGTTTTTATAGATGAAAACGGTTCTGTAAGTCAACGGAAATAAAGGCGTTCTTTCATAATTGCTTATAAGTCAATTTTCTCAACAAAACTGGCGTCCGTGACAGGGCTTATAAGATGGCAAAACTAAATAAGGAAAGAACACAAGCTAGGCGTTTGTTTACTTTGGCGGCACAGCAATTAGATTTGAAATCAACGGCCGTTCCAATGCTGAAAGCAGAAGTGATGCCCGATTTCAAGATATTTGAGGATAGAGCGGCCCATTTACTTGAATTGGACAATTCTATCAAAGATTTATTGCTAGATGAAGAATATTTCAAGGAAGAAAATTTCGCCAAGGAAATCGATAGTGCCGAAAGTTATAAGGTTATGTATGAAGGTTTATTAGAAAAGAAAGAAATCGGTCCTTTAAATATTGGTCAAGAAAGTGTGGTAAGCGACATTTCAAGTTACCTAAATTAGAACTGAAACATTTTGATGGGGATATTAAAAATTGGCTCGGCTTCTGGGGTCAGTTCAGAAAAATCGATGAGGATAAAACAATTGAGGACGATGATAAGTTTCAGTATTTGGTTCAGGCCACTGAAAACGTCGTCAAGGAACTTGTAGAAAGTTTTCACCTATCAGGGTCCAATTATCCTAAAACATTAGAACAACTAAAATCGCGTTTTGCCAGAGACGAACTACTTATTGAAATATATGTTCGAGAGTTGCTAAATTTAGTCTTGGCATAAGTTTCAAAGAAGAAAGCCAAGTCGTTAAGCACACTTTATGATAAATTAGAAACTCAATTACGGGCATTAGAAACTTTGGGTGTTACATCTGAAAAATATGTTTTTATGTTGTACCCATTGGTAGAATCGGCTCTTCCTGAAGAAACTTTGAGAGTTTGGGAGAGATCTCGTAAGAAGTTTAATGCTAAAATTGGCGATGAAACTTAACGCCTCTCTTACAATTTTTAAAGCTAGAAGTTGAAAGTGAGGAACGATTGCAAATCGCTCGTTCAAGTTTCTCTCACAGCAATAACACTTCGATACCTATCGCTGCTTGTATTTTCTCCGGCGAAGTAAGAGTGCCAGGAAAAATGTGTTTGTGGTGTAGTAAAACATCTCATAATTCAACAGAGTGTTTCAAAGCTAGACATTTTTCTATGGACAGTAAAAGGGTAAAAACTTCGAAAAAAAAGGAGCCTGTTATGTCTGTTTAAGGGTCGGTCACAATGCAAAAAGATGCAAGGCAATGGTTAAATGTCTTATCTGTGATAAACGCCATCATGTTATTATGTGCTCTGGACTGCCAAATCCGTCGCCAAATGAGAAAGCAGAGAAAGAGCCAAGGAAAACAGAAGAGACATTTTCGAATAATGAGAAGGAATAAGTGTTCTATTAACTCATCGAAGTGGTCCGATTCCACTCCAAACAGTGCTCGTCCGAATATTCAGTGAAAGTAAAGCTAGATTAGTGAGAGCACTCTTTGGCAATGGTTCATAGAGGTCGTAAATTCGCAGTGATATCTCAAAATGACTCAATCTAAGATCCTCAGGTCAAGGGACATTGAGTCATTGTTTATTCGGAGGATCAGAAATTAAACTCGGAGCTCATAATGTATATGACATATCAATACGGAGTTTAGATGGAAAATATCAATACGTGATGTCTGTACTAGATCAAGCTAAAATGTGTAGTTCTGTTTCCCGGATAGAAATTCCAAATTAAAAGAGCACACGAGAGAATTCCCTTATTAAAAGAGCAGAATATGGTTTTGAGTGATGCAGGGGAAGGTGCGCCAGAAATAAGTCTATTAATCGGAGCAGATTCTTCAGGTATGCTAATGACTGATTCAGTCGTCCGCTTGGATAAAAATTTAACTGCAGTCAGAACTGAATTAGGATGGACAATTCAAGGTCCAGAAATTAAATCCCGTACAACACTGAGTAATATTACTCTTCTCTGTCACTCAGAATTAGCAGATTTATGGAGTTTGGATGTACTTGGAATCAGAGATCCAGTCGAGACAAAAACGAAGGAAATTTTAAATAATGAAGTGACTGAGTTTTTCCAGCAAACACTACCAGTTAACGAAGAATGTCGCTATGAAGTACGTTTACCTTTCAAAAAAGGGCATCCAGATTTAGACGACAACAGAGAACTGGCTTATAAGCACTACCAAACGTCTCGATCGTATAGGATACACAAAAGAGTATGAAAATGTATATGAAGAATGGCTTCAGTCAAGAGTAGTGGAACGTGTGCCAAACAATGAAATTAGCTCCATTCATGGACATTATCTGCTTCACCAGGCCGTTATTAAAATTTCCAGTTTGACGACGAAGGTCAGACCAGTTTTTGACACATCGACCAAGGATTCGAAAGGGAACTTTTTAAATGCATGCCTCGGAAAAGTACCGAATTTAGTCGAATTGATTCCTAAATTGGTGACTTTGTTCAGAAGAAACGCCATCGGTGTTACAGCAGATATCCGTAGGGCTTTTCGACAGATTAGTTTATCTCGAAGAGACAGAGATTTTGCCCGCTTTCTCTGGTGGAAGAATGAGGAGAGAAAGGAAGTAGAAACTTTTAGACGCTGCAGAGTTGTTTTTGTTCAAATCATCAAATGTTCATTTTGTTCAAATCATCTATATGTTCAAATCATCAAAATTTTGAATCTGTCGAACTGCGAATCATATTTTTGGAACGACTCATCGGTAGCATTGCCTTGAATAAAAAAATAAAGAAAATTGGAGTGCTTTTGTCGGCAACAGGGTAAAAGAGATTCGACAATACACCAATTCTATCACATTCCCGGAACTCTCAATGTAGCAGACCTGTTGTCCCGTGGCTGTCACGCTAGTACATTATTGAAGAGTTGCTGGTGGGAAAGGTTAGTGAGGATAGTCAAAGAATTACTAAGAGTATTAG
This sequence comes from Amaurobius ferox, assembly GCA_951213105.1. Classification (NCBI taxonomy): domain Eukaryota; kingdom Metazoa; phylum Arthropoda; class Arachnida; order Araneae; family Amaurobiidae; genus Amaurobius; species Amaurobius ferox. The sequence goes on from OX578138.1 coordinate 1,653,321, forward strand.
GCAGAACCGTAGTCAAGTATGAAGAGCTTTAAACAAGTTTGTGCGACTGTGAAGCTACAATTAGTTCCTGACCTCTAACTTACGTTGAAGGAAATGCTGGAGCCATTAACCCCTGCCTGTTTCATGCAAGGTATTACGAGCAACGAGGTGACAGAGTTTGATGGGATCGATAGCAATAGAAGATTGCGTTACCTCCAAGAATTACGAAGATATTTGCGCATGAGGCTCCGTAATGAACGCTTAGCCATGCTAGTACATCGAGGTCAAAGCAGAGAAGAAACTTTGAGAGTAGGAGATGCGGTTAGATAGAAAACGAATTGAATGACCCCTTGGTTTAGTCATGGAAATTTTACCCCTTGGTTTAGTCATGGAAATTTTACCCCTTGGTTTAGTCATGGAAATTTTACCCCTTGGTTTAGTCATGGAAATTTATCCTGGTCCATGCAAGAGTAGCAAAGGTCAAGATGGCCAGCGGAGAAAGGATATGACCATTTCAACGGCTATATCCATTAGAGGTATCGTCATCAACAACAGACATTGCTTTGGAATTTTTTCAGATTTCAAACGAATCCAGTGACTGTCCTACATCTTCAATCATACCTGAAACTAAAATTTCGAGATCGGGACGAAACGAGATCAGAACTAAAGATTCCCAAAAGATTGGATTTGTAACTTTACAATTTTGTCGAAATTGCAAAGAGGGGAAGATGTTGGGGATTTATCAACTCAACTCAACTCAAAAAAGAAGAATAGCTTATTTTAAAGTTTTTAGAGTTCTGTAAGTCAACGGAAATAAAGGTGTTCTTTCATAATTGCTTATAAGTCAATTTTCTCAACACTATTATTCGCTTGACACGAGTCAACTAGGACGCCCGACTGGGTTCTGTGTCGAGAATGAGGGCAACGAAAAGATACCAACTTTTGGCATTTTTCCGCTTTCGGTGCGTGCTCCTATCCACCCAGATGGCGTTGCACCGTCACCACTGGGAGATCCATCTTGCCCAACGAGTTTATATGCATAGAGACACTACTCCCATTCTGGCAACATTATCCGCCATACGCCACCGTTTCTGCGCATTCTACTATGCAAGTTGGTTATGGACGCTTGTGCCCGTGCTCTATAGCCGGAGATTCTGGAAACGAAAGTTCTGGACTGGTAGAGTGGGTTTTAGATCACGTTGTTGGATAGCATTGCCTCAATGCTGTAACAGTGCGGTCTATGTTTATACCAGGGACAGTGAGCGAGAACGACAAAATCACCCACGGCACGGGTTCGTTAAGACAATGCGCCGAGTCTCCACTCCAGTCGCCGACGGATTTGGAAACAGGCCACAGATCCTCTCCGTCACCAGGAAGAGTCCAGTTCATGAACACCCGGAAGACAATTCCCAGATCTGTGTATCCCCCTAGAGGAGGTAGGGCTGCGTCATAGGGACATAGGGACATATTCGACATATGGAAGTTTTTCTTGTTATGCGATTAAGTAAAATGTTCCGAGGCGTCTTCGTGAATCCTATGTTGAAACAGGGCCGACCCCTTTTATGCCATCGGTCCTAAGCAGCCCAAAACCAGCTAAATGAGGTTCGGGTGCGTCCAGTTTATGGGCGAGACATGCTTTGCGTCAATATATGACTAAAATGCGTGAATAGTTTAATCTCCACGATTTGCTTCAAACAAGAAAAAAAAACTTTCACCTTGATCGATCGTTCGAAATGGTTGTTTCCATTCTAACCAACGAGACGATACACATGGAAACACTATATATTTATAAGTTATATCTCGTCCTTGACGTGACGTCACGTACCGCAGAATGACCGCCTCGACTCTTGCTATTTGCGATTGAATGAATCTTCATTTTATTTCGTATACCGTTTTCCCGATAAACAGGATATTGCTTGAACGTGGCATCCATAGGTGGATTCATTTTGGGCTGGATTTAAGGACAAATGCTGAATCATGGCAGCGAGTTGTCGGACTCCATTTTCGTTGATTCGCCCCTTCATGTGTTCCGAGTTGGTTTCACCATTCTTCGATTTCCAATTCTTCATCATTTCATTTCTGAGTCCGTCTCAGCTTTTAATGCATTAGCTGTTCCCTCGTGAAAGACATTTTGTCATCCGAAACCGATCGCTGAATTCTTTCATCTTTCGATCCGTCAGGAGGTCATTTGAGAAGGTTTGAATCGGTTTTCGCATTTTTAATTTTTCATTTTCTTATATTTCGAATGTTCTACAATAAAATAAATGGAGCAAGCAGCACTTTTTGCCTTCAGAACTTACTTAGGTGAGACAGTCGGGCATCCAGACGCACGGACGGACACCACTACAGTGAGAGGCTGGAGAAGACATGAAAAAATTCATAAAAATGAAAATTAGATAGGGCCGTGATAAATGTTTGTAGGGGGGAAGGCGCAATTTCCATGGCCATCCCTGCAGAAGCGTTGACGAGCTGTCGACGATTGGTAACGAAAAAAATATATATAAATTATATATTAAATATATAAATAAATTATGTTAAACAATTAATAATTATATTAATTAAATTATATTAAATATATAAATAAAGATATATAGTTGTAAGTCGAAACAGGAGCACACTTATCTATAAATATATACAGATCACGATTCTGCTATAAAAAAGAAATATTTTGTGAAGGGAAAATGGGAGAGATTCTAGTATTTATATGGCCTGGTGCAAAACGTGCTAAATATAAATAAGTGGCAAAGTACCCCGCGATCAGCTGTCCAACCCTACGATCCTAAAACAGGATTGGCTGCTCCGTGTAATGGCACCATTACTTAAACACTGGAATTTAATGCAATTTCGTTCAAGGAAAATTGTTTATAAAACATGGAGAATTAAACGTTGCGAAATGATTTAACGAAGGGAAAAAAACTTAACAAACAAAAGTATTCGCGAAGAAAGAAAAATTTCGAGGTTTTACGACAGCACCCCTATGAGATTAAATTTATTTGCAATCCCATGTACGCACATGAAGTACATCCTAATTTTGTAATGGCGGCTTACATTAGGACGTAGCGATCGACCGCTATGCTGTATACAGGGTGTATATAAACTGATAGTCAGAACTTCCAAAGGGGTTATAGAACTCACCAAAACAAACAACTTTCACAATAGAATATGGGGTCGGAAAGCAACCGGCGAGCCGCGAGAGGGCGCTTTCTCTGGAGTGGATGAAACGTCGCGTCAAAATGGAGAACACAGTAAATCCGCATGCTACACGTTCCAGATGCCACAAGTTTTTTTTTTTTTTCAAATTATAGGACATTTACTTACATCAACATCTTCTTCCACTCAATTAATAAATATTTCCCGCAATTGTTGCGGATGTACCTGTCAACTTTGCTCGTCTGTGAAAACTTTTCCCGCCAAATGAGGCGGACGTACTTTGCCTTGTAACCGGCGCGGACGTACTTGTAAATTTTGCCTTGTAGCCAGCTTGGCCGGTTTTCTTTTGTTAGAGGGCTTGTCGGTTTCTTGGAGTTTATCCATTGGTGTTGTGGTGGTGGAGTTATGTGGTTTGCTGTCCTGTGTTCCTTTTCACTTTCCCGGCCGTGCAGCTATTCCCTTTTTAAGCTCTTTGTTGGCAAGGGGCACGGCTTGGGTCGAAGAAGAAGAAGATGCCACAAGCAAAGGTTCTCCGTGAATGTGTGGGCAAATATTATCCACGACCCAATAATTAGCCCGTATCTGTTACCAGACCGCCTAGACGGACAGAAGTACCTCACCCTCCTCCAGCAGGTGCTGCCAGATTTACTACGTGTTGTACCAGCAAATCATCGAGTGATTACGTGGTTTCAGCACGACGGAGCGCCAGCACATTACACCAGGATTGTGCGGAACTACCTGGACATTGCCATTCCGAACAGATGGATTGGCTTGGCCGTGGTGATTCCGTCGCATGGCCTCCCAGACCTTCCGATCTGTCCTGCCTGGATTTTTCCCTCTGGGGACAGCTAAAAAGTGCCGTTTACGAGACGCCCGTCGAGTCACCAGAGGACCTTGTCGCCCGAATTAGAATCGCAGCTGCAGACGTTCTTGAAATGCTAGGAATCTTCCAAAGTGTACGCGATTCGCTCTGTCGCCGCTGTGACGCTCTGTCGCCGCTGTCTCGCAGTTGGTGGTCATTCATTTGAGCATTTGTTCTAAACATTTCGTCAATAAATTTCCATTATTCGTTTTCACTGTATTTGTCTTCACTTCACTCCATTTTGACGCGACTTTTCATCCACTCCCAGAGAAAGCGCCCTCTCGCCGCTCGCCGATTGCTTTTCGACCCCCCCATTGTATTGTGGAAGTTGCTTGTTTTGGTGAGTTCTATAACCCCTTACAGTTCTGACCATCAGTTTATATACACCCTGTATATATACGTATATATAGAGAGTTGAAGCTATGCATCATTGGAATCAAGCACCTTTTCGTCGGCACGAGAAACAGTTTTCCATTTTTTTGGAAACTTATTTTCTGAATCCAAGTTTCGGAATCTAGAAATCTTCTATTCATGAAATGTATTGTTTCGAGTATGGAGGTAAAAGTGAGGCGTTCAAACTCATATAAAGAAAACGTTATCGTTCGAGACAATCATTCAGGTGGTTAATATAACTAGCTCTGCATTGTATGCATTTCTATGACGAAGGTCTAAAATATTGATTTGAACTGGCCATTTTGTAAAAATAAATGCAAAGTAGAACTGGAACAATCCAGACTATTTCTACGTATTCAAAATAATTTTACCTTTCCATTTCTTTCTAGCTCCCTCTATTCTGTACTCTACCTTACAACGAAGAAAAAAATACTGGTTCATTATACTCATAACGAGGGAACTAAACTCTTGATTTAAAAATAATCCGAAATACGTATATTCAATACTCCGCCTTTCTATTGTGTCTACTAACAGCAGCAGCTACTTTATTAACACGAGTGACAGCTAGATATAATTCTCAATCCATGAGTTTTCATAAATCCATAGGAGATTTATCTTTTTTCTAACTTCATGGTTACGACGCACCCCCTGAAATCGGGGTTGTCCCCCCTCAATATACAAGAATGAGTTCCGTCCAAATTTCTGATTAACTAACACGTTTATTGACAAGCACAGCGTAAACAGGAACACCGTACAGCCAATAGCTCAACAACAATCTGTAACTCAACCACTGTCCCGTACAGTGTAACAGCTACTCGATGTTCCACTCATTTCACAAAACAGCGGATGCCGTTTTCGAAACAGGGACGCGGCTCGCCATTCGATGGATCGCATTCACTGCTGGAGCCGAGTGACTTTTACAGACTCGCTGAGGAACCTCGCTGCCCCGGCCGAGAATCGAACCCTGGATCTCCGAACTGGCCGACGCTCTGCCGCTGAGCTATTGGGACGAAATGGCGAATCTCTCGAAGTGGACTCTTACGGAAGGAGCTCGTATCTCGTCTATTTGGAGGAGGTTCGAGTCCATTCCAAAAGTCGCCAAATCTGGAAACACATTGTAGGAACGGCCGCATGTAAAGGTGTGCGAGATCATCATTATAATATTGTGATTGTTTTAATAGTCCCGAGCTTGGTTGCATATGTTTGCAAGGCCTGATTACCGAAAAGGCACGACTCCCTTCCGAAGATTCAAAGAGGCCCCCAATGGGCGTCCCGATGTACACTTTTTTTTAAAATTTAAGTTGTGTGTCAGACAGTTACATTTACGTAAGCTATTTGTCAAGTTAAATAGTATCTTGCTGGAGCAGGAAAACACGGAAATAGTTGGGTTATCTAAGCACACATGCGTATTGCCTATATTTTTTATGACATTTAAATATTAAACTGTTAACGACAAAGGGTAGCACGGCAGTTAATATTTCGGTTAGAACTGATTGCAAAAGTAAACCCGCGATTCAATAATAAAATAGACCGTGGTTTAGGAATTCGGGTACTGGCAAACAGTCTAAAAAAATGAGTGGGTGAGTGGAGCAGGGCATAGAATTTTTCGAGTACGGATGCATGGGGAATGGTCAGCCATCCTAACGGGGCTGTGCTTCCCCTCAGTGGGTTGGTCGATCCATCAGGCTCTGTTCGTCTTAAAGAAACGAGCCACTTCTGCTAATTTCGATTGGATCCTCCTTACCTCAGCTGCTGCAAAATCCCCACTCGACTCCATCGATGACGTCACGCGACCAAAATCCTCTCCTCTCGAAATCGATCGAGGACGGAGGAGAGCGTTCACAGATGTTTTCCGAATCCACACGGGGGTGGAATGATTGCAGCGGGGGGATTCATTTTTTCCCACCTTCCGATCAATAATACACCAACCTGTTTCTCTCTACTGATTGGTAAAAGTGATTCTTCAGTTCGAGCATTCATTCTCGGGTGGGAAACTTCTCCTAACGAGTTCTTTGCAGTTCTTCGGCAGCGGATCAAAGGGACGAAACAATAAAACCACACCTCCGATTCACCGACCCATTTAGAGAAAGCACAACCCCACTTTGATTTTGCGAGCATGGCCCGAGAAATTCCCCATCCGTGCTCGAAAATTTCTATGACCGCATTGCCCAGTCAACTAACATCAACCAACTGATTAACTGTTTGCCTGTACCAAAATTTCTAAACCACAGTCCATTTAATATTGAATGACGGGTTTACCTGCAATTAGTTCAAACTGAAATATTAACTGTATTTTTTCGTTAACAATTCAATATTTAAATGTAACAAAAAATGGGAGCTGGGACCTATTTCTGTGTGTGCAAGATACTATTTAACTTAACTATTTGACACATTTAAAACAAGGTGTCAATCGGAGAGGTAATTCCTTTGAATCTGTTGAAGGGAAGCGTGCCTTTTCACACTCAAACTAAAAGCATCATTAGACTCGGAATAACGTCTACTATACATAAACATTTGCAGTAAGGGTCGCCTTCCTATCGAGTAGCTCGTTACTTTAGAAATTCCAAATGGCGACACCCATTTTGAGGTCAACATTACGCGACATTTAAATGCGTGTGTGCGATTTCGATCCGAAATACGCGCGAAACATGAAAAAAAAGAATCGGACTCCCCCTTTAAGGTAGTACCATGAAGGTCCCGCACACCTTGTAGTCATAACTTTTCTCTTTCGTTGATAGGACACATTCTTGGCTAAAACATTTTAAGAGAAGGGTCCAGCGGAAATAACGTATATAACCGTCAATGAGTCAATGTTAAATGGATGGTCATTCCTTTTCTTCACAAAGCATTTTATTCGGGTCACTCATTCTGTCTGCCCGTTCGCACGATAACTGTGTTAAAAATGACTTTATCAAAATGAAATTTTCGTATGCTGTTGAGACGGTCTGTGGGACATATGGAATTGTAATATCACTCAATTAGTTTCGTGTTTAACCCTGGTTAAAAAAGTAAAATACAGTGTACCCTATAGGACCTCATTTTAGAAACATTTTTAAACGAAGTTAAAATTCATAAATGGCTTCGAAAGTTTTAGGAAATATTCAAATGATTCCATAAAATATATATAAAAAAAAAAAATCTCAGAAAAATAGGTTCGGTAGTTTTTTAAATAAAAATTAAAATAGTCATGACATCCATTTAATACGAAGAGATCACGTGACCCGCTTGAAAATAAAATAGGGCATCCATCTTTTTTTCCAGTGTCAAAATCGTGATTTTAAAAATTCTTTTAAATTTAGAATGAGTGTTGCATCCGTCCTAAAACCGCTTTATTTTTGCTTACTTTCTGTGCATCTCTATTCTGCGCCAACGCAACTACAATATTGAGTTTAAATGATCATCCAACTTGGATTATTTCTACAACGAAGCCTCATTTTCATGGATGCAGAATGTAAACAAGTGATTGCAAGATGAGTTGTATAAGAATGGCTTAATTTTTTTCACACAAAATTATTGCATTCTGGAGACTGGAATAAAAGTGTATGAATGAAATATTCACTGTTTTTACATAGAGAGCCAGACGATTTATATTTGGATGACATCATTTGAATAAAGCTCATTCTTTTCGATGAAGTTTTAAGTTTACAAGTAAAATAAATGCTTGTAGTACTGTGATCATTTAAAATGTGTCAGCGCTGAATGTGTCGCATTTTACAGATGTTTAACACACCCACAACACAGACATCGCTTTAAAAACGTTTTATTCAAGTTCAGGAATACCAGAAATGTGCTCTTCCGCCGAAAATTCGACCTCATCCCTATATACTTTCCCTATACATTATATAGGAAAGTATAGGAAATATAGGTGTATATAGGAGTATAGGTGTATATAGGAAAGTAAAAGTTAATTGCCTTTCTTAGAACTACTGCAGGGTACAAAATCTTGAATATTTATCTTATTTTCAGAGTGTACTTCGACGATAAGAACTTTCCGCCATTTCATTCCAATAGCTCACCGGTAGAGCGTCGGCTGGCCACTTCGGAGATCCAGGGTTCGATTCCCGGTTAGAGTAGCAAGGTTCTTTACAAATGTAATACGAAAGTTTTAAGAAAACTATTCAACGAATGCTATTCAACTTCAATATCATGAAATTTCTCAATTATTCCGCGCTAAAAGATATTATACATATGCATTCCACACTGAAATGCCCGATTGAAATCTTTTAAATTTCAAAAGGAAGTTCATTTAATTTTAAATGTTGTGCAAACACTTTTATAAACATTCCATTCTATACTTGTGATCTCAAATTTTCAAGACATCTTGCAATACATTTGTCATGGGTGCTGCATTTTTCAGAAATCCACCTGCTTTCTAAATAAGGGACCCTCTCCCTATTTATTTTCCTTCATATCGATGGCTTTCAAAAGATGAAAGTTTGCTTCCTGGTAACCGTCGCTCCTCCTCAGATGTCGTCATCACTCCTCCTCAGATGTAATCTCGGCGGGTGAGTCACTGAAACAGGGTGGCTCAGATAAAAATATTTCCTTGATTTCCAGATAATATCTTGAAAAATTCCCTGATATGTATCACTCTCTGCTTTTACTGAGTAACAAGCATAAAAAAGTCAATTAATAAAATTGAAAGTGATCATTAAAAATAAATAATTAAAATGAATTACTTTGAGCATTGAAAAGTATAATAATCAAAGTTATGCAAGAACATTATTACAAGAATATTATATCCTTCAAGCATTGAAATTCGAGATAAGCTCTAAAAGTCAGCGGTGTTTTAGAGTCTTAGAGGTTAAATCCAGTCCAGAATTCCTGTAGTTGAATATCGCTTATTGCAATCCAATTAGGTATAAGCAGAAACGGTGTCCATGACAGCTTTCAAAACAATTGAGATGAGAGGGATGGTCTCTTTTCATTGAGGTGCCCTGCCTCGCGAATCGGGAATTCTACACATGTGTCGTCAATTTCCCTCATTTTACAGTTCTACGCTTTATCAACGCTTTCCAACACAGTTGTTTATGACTTGCCTCGTTCTGTCCGTTCGCACGATAACTGCCGTAAAAATGACCTGATCGAAATGGAATTTCAGTATGTTGTTCAAACAGTCTGCGGGACATATGGGAATGGAAATGGATAATATCGCCCGATTAGTTTTGGACGGAACCCGGGTTGAAAAGGTGAAATACATGGAACCCTCATGGGACCTCATTTTTTAAGCGAAGTTAAAATTCGCAAATTTTAGGAAATATTTTTTTAATAATTCATTAAATTGAGTTGAATGGCACAAAATAACAGCCATCATTATTTTAAATGACACTGAATGGCCCCTTTTAATTCAATTTTCGTTTTCATTGGGTAACTGAACTTATTTTCAAAGGTGGCGCAGCGAAAATGCGAAAAAACTGAAATATATAGAGAACGGATAGTCCTAGTGCGATGGGGTTGTTCTTATTCTTTTCATCATTAAAAATGACGCATAAAACAAGCATTTAATAGATATATTTGAGGATACGTAGATTTTTATTTTAGATTTGGACGATATCGCTAAAAGGGCAGGTTATTCTTTTCCGAATCGTACCAAAATCGAATCAGCACCAGAATAACCCACAAGTGACTTATCTACCAAATTTTGTAAAATTTGATCAATTAGTGGAGTGGATACAAGCAATTAGCTAGAGTGGATACAAGCCATTTTTGCGGGCTATTTCGGAAAAAAAGGCGAATTCTTTTATTCCGAATCGTCAAAAACTGATCAGCACCAGAGTCATTCACAAGTGACTTGTATGAAATTGGGTCCATTAATTTTCGAGTTAGAGTCGATACATACATTGCACAGACAGACACATAATACACAGGCATACACACACACAGACGTCACGCCAAAAATAGTTTCTTCGTATTCTAGCGGTCTTAAAACGTGTCGATCCGTCGAAAACTAGAGTTATGATTTTCGGCATAATTTCAATACTTTCCATATACATTACCATGTATTGCAGGGAAAGTAATAGGGCATCCATCTATTTTACCAGTGTCAAAATTGTTATTTTTAAAGTTCTTTTAAATTTATATTGAGTGTTGAATCCGTCCTAAAACCGCTTTATTTTTGCGTATTTTCTGTACCAAAACAATTACACTATTTTTGAATTTAAATGATCATCTAACTTTGATTATTTCTACATTGAAGCTTCATTTTAACGGATGCTGAATGTAAACAAATCAAGCTGTAAGATGAGTTGTATAAGAATTGCTGATTTTTTTTAATGCAAAATTATTAAGCTCTGGAGTCTGGAATATAGGTGATATGAATGAAATATTCATTGATTTTACAGAGTGAAGCAGACGATTTTACAGCATTGACATTTTTCGGTGAAGTTTTAAGTATGGAGTACTTTTACCTCCATGTTTTTGAAGTAAAATAAATTATTTTAGTACTGTGATCATTTTGATAATATCATCGCTAAATGTATCGCATTTCAGAGATGTTTAAAAAAAATTGCATTTCAGTTAGAAAGTGTTTCATAATCAATGTTTATGCATGATTGATCTTTCTTGTCTTAGGAATTCCCTGATTTTTCCAGAATGGTGATATTCCCCGGTTCTGTAGCCCCCCCCCCCCCCCCCCCCTCTGTGAAATCCACGTAATGTAGCCTAGCAGTGTCATAACATCTCTCGTCCGCACGCTGAGTTGTGATACCCGGATCCCTTCCGCAAAAATGCAGGGAGAATTTCTGAATTCTGATGCAACGCCCCTCGATCCAAAACAATAAAAATGTAAGATCTTGACTCCAGGCATCTGGTTTAGTTGAGGCGGTCGCAGTGAAAGGCGTTCGTTGTCGGTATCTGAGCGTAGGAGTGTCGTCGTCCAGATGGCTGCTCGTCCCCCCCCCCCCCCCAGACCCACCCTTTTGCACGTGTCACAAGAAAAAATGCAAAAGAAGAAGAAAAAAAACCACGAGCAGCACTGAGTCACAGGTGTCTTGAGGGTGGTCGTCCCACGCATTTCATTTCCAGATCGAGTGGCAAGTAAGTCTATGATCAGTATCGTCCGGAGCTTTTCTGGGTTCTACCCCAAATTGGCCCATAATGACTTTCACACTTCCCAACCCTAATTCATCATTCAGTGACACCCCGTCAAGGTACTTTGAACATAATGCGATGACACCCCTTTTGTCATCGAATTTCATCCCCGCGTTCAGAGGAAGACCAAAAAACAGGAGGGATTTTTTGGCTCCCCCTGATCAGTTTGTCCCTAAACTCTTCACTGTTCAGTTTTTGTTTGGACAAACGATTTAGAATATTGGACTAAGAAAATAAATAATTACAACAACGGTAAACATGTCATCTCAAATAGCATACATAAAATCGAGTCGTGGAGAAAATCTCTTGACGTTCAATAGATTTCTCTACAGGATTCTTCCTATATATTTTGATGTCAAAAATATATGAGTTTTTGAAGAATTTTAGCTTAAAATAAGAAAAGGCTTTGAGTTGGAAATTCAAATTTTTTTTTTTTTTTTGGAACCTATCTCACACTATTTGTGAACAAACATATCTGGAAATTGGGTCAAACTCAGATGAATTTTTCATATAGATATGCTGTCTGAATAAAAAGAAGAAAACTCTAAATTTGCTACTTTTCTGACATTCAAAATTTTCCCGCTTTTGAAGATCCAACCGTACGACTTTAGAAAGCATTCTTGACTACCGTAGACCTTTCCAACACACACTTCGTATTGTCAAGCATCAACTTCGTGTTGTCAATCCGTCGAAGTGATGGTCTCCACTTCGTTTAACCACTGCAGTTTTTGAGACGCAGCATTTCTGCAATAGAGTGCCTGGCAGTGAGTCTGTGCCGTAACACTTATTAACGAATTATTCTTTCAAACTGTATTTTCATGTTATTCCTTTAATATGGCAGATTATATGAATAACTTTGATAAACTTAACTGCTAAGTGATAAGATAACTTAGAGTCTAATAAGACTGACATCAAAGCTTTCCCGTGTAAGATGGATAACATTGCAGCTTTCGTCGACTGAAACATCAGTATCAGAATTGGGATACGATCTAATATTAATAGAGTCATGTTCACTACTATTTTAAACAATAACAGAACTATTAAGGGGAAAAATATTAGAATATTATTCATGCAATGTGCTCAGAAGAAAAATTGAAGAAATACATCTGCATTTATACTATAGTAAAGTATAAGTTACCAAATTGTTTCCCTATTGGACTAAAATATCTTTGTTTCTAATGGTTATAAATATCTAATATATAATTTGCTGACAAAATTCTGTTGTGACAGATATTCTAAGAATTGCAATTATTCAATAAAATTTACATCATTTTCTTGGAGTAAAACATCACCCAAATTTTTTCTATTGAGACAAGTACATCGGCCTGATTAACGCAAATTTTAAGGTCCCCTTAAATTTGGTTTGTAATAAAAAAATATAAGAAGAAATAACTTTTTTAATTAATTTACAACTGGTAATATTGGTAATTTGAAATTATAAATAAAATAGAACCGGTTTGAATCACTCATGATGTTACAGTAGATACTGGCACAAAAGAATTTATAAAAACTTAACTCAATTCTACCACATTCGAATATCGATAACAAATTATTAGAATTCCAATCAGATTCACACAATAACTTTTTCTGCATCTGATTTGAATTCTTTGACTTTGCTATATTATTTTTACTTTCCCTACAAGGTAATGCATAGGAAAAGTATCAAAATCGTACCGAAAATCGACATTTGAGTTTTCGACGGATCTACACATTTCGAGCACTCTAGAACCCGAAAGAACTAATTTTAGAGTGACGTTTGTGTGTGCAAAGTATGTATCTATTCTAACTGAAAAACTACTTGACCCAATTTCACTCAATTTGATAGATAAACTACCTTAGTGCTGATTAAATCTTGGTACGGTTAGCTTGCACAGGATAAAAGAAATGATATGAATGAAAAACTTGAAACTTTATATATATATATATTTCATTTATTTAATATTGCTTTAAATTTTAGCCTGACATCTCCCTTCTCTTGTTTTAATATTTTATTTATACATCCACTTAGACATTAGCCTTTCTTTTATTGCACCTCTTGATGGTATATTATCTCTTGTACACGTCTTTTCGTATTACTGTTATTTATTTCTTACGAATGGCAACAGTATATCTCATTCCTTTGTGAATGGCAACACTTGTCACTTCTTTCTATGTTCCCGTGCTTACTAGGTTAGTGTGTTTTTTCAGTCCGTTTTTTTATATCCATTTTTCCTTTTATTTTTCTTTTTTATGTATGTCGTCCAAGTAGAAATAGTTTATAGATATAATCTGTCTATTTCTTCAGAAACATACCTTTTTGTGTTTGCTTCTACAAAAAACTTGGGCATGAATACGATTTTTGTGGAAGTGAACAATTCATGATTTAGGCTTAGAGCCTTGTCCACGTGTATAGCGTTTGTGCTTGATTTCGTTTATTATTCTTTTTCCGATTCCATACCTTTGTATTCTGATACTTTTCATTGACTTGTTGATTCGATATTTATTTTATTTATTTGTTTTTTTACTTTTTTTCATTTGCTTGAAGATTTGTTGATTTATACTTTTATTTCGTAAGCCTGTTAGATATTTGAATTTTCGTGTTACAGATTCTCACTTTTCTTTCATTGGATCTTCAAACCTTTTTTTCTTTTTTCCTTATATATATTGGGGTAAACAGTCTTCTTTTTATGTCATTCTCAATTTTAGTCAAAATATGTCCTGGAACACCTTCTACTGATTAAACAATTGAATTAATTGTGTAAGGAATGAACGAACGTATTAAGCGATGTTTATAACATGCAACGTCTATAGACTTTAACCGGGGAATCCGTATTTGTACGCAATGACCAGAAACGTCTTAGCGAGAGTCCACTGTATTTCATTTTGCTTTTATTTTTGTTCTAAGAGAACGAGTGTTTGGTTTTCGAGATTTCCTTGTACGTTCAGGTATAATCCCTATATCTGAGCCCAAAGGAGATGGCACTTCCCCCACTGGTCATGGTTCATGTCATTCTGGGACAATGGTGGGCCAATAAGTAGGGGGGGGGGGCAATAGGTAGGCGGGGCCAATAGGTGCTTTATCAAACGGAACTGTTTCTTTTCAATAAAGTATTTTTAACTGGATGAAAATTTATATATATGTATATATATATATATATATATATATATATATATATATATATATATATATATATATATATATATATATACATATATATATATATATATATTAATGCATAAATATATATACTTAAATAATTTTTTTGTATATTTTTATATTTTTTTGTATTATGTGAGAATATAATATTTCACTTCTCAATCTGACTACTGGCAAAGTCTTAAAACGATTGATATTTTCCTTTTCCGCATCTGAACTCAGCTGAATCACCGCAAAACGCCCATGATGGATTACTGAGTCATACGTGATCTCTTTCATGCTGACGTTTGTCTCGTGCTGCCATAGAAAGTGTGAAATTTCACTCGAATTTTTAAAAAAATTCTATCGAGTTCTAGCTTTTTCGATAACAAAGCCGGATATAAAATTTCGTGAAAATCCATCCGTATTTATGGCAGCTATCGTGTCATTCGAAAACAGATGGACACGACTCTAAAAGAGTCAAAATGGTCCTAGAACATGTATTGGCATCCAAATCTCGAAATAGAAAATATTCGTGAAAACAATACTTTCTCTATTTTATAGTATGAGAAAGTAAAGATATGGAGGGTGTCGACAGAAAAAATACTTATTGATAATCATATACAAGCAGTCGATGAACGGTCTTGAACAAAGAAACTCCGCAACCAAACAAGCCCGTCTACCCACAGGATAATAGAAAAACGGCTTTACCAGAAATCAAAATTAATGAAGCAACAAACATGAGTTCAAATATTTAAACAAATGATAAAATGTAACCTTTCTTTTTCTTTTAATTTCTTGTATATGCATATATTTTTTTTAAATTTCTTTTGTTCCATTTTTTTTTTATTAAATAATATTTTTGAATGGGTTAACTTGACTTTTGTCCTTATTTTTACTAAAAATAATATTTTATAGTGTATTTGGTTGATATTAAGTTTGAATTTTATCCAAACTCTATAATCCGGAAAATTCTAAATTCTGAAATTTTCAAAGTCCAGATTTTCGAAGGCCAGTGCTCTACGGAGCACAGCTAGATCCCATCCCCCCCCCCCCCTTTTTTTTTCTTTAGTTCTCGAGGAAAATGTATTCCTCTTATTCTAAATTCTGCGACTCGACAGATCTCGATTGTGATTCGTCACAATAGGGATCGAAGAGCATAGAAAGTTCTTTTTCTGTAAAGTATCTTTATTACTATTTCCCAGCCGCCCCTTAAGATTGGAGTTTAGAGAGCTTAGAAGTACCTGGGTACTCCGTAATTGGATAGTCCTTGAATCCAGATTTTCGAAGTTGTACTGTATATGCAGATAAAATTGTATACAAATATAGAAAATTTTTAGTTATTTTGAATGCTTTTTTTCCTCACTGTCGTGTATTTACGGTAAATATCAGTTAAATCTAAAATTATATTTTGAAATGGGCGTTAAAATAGTAGTACACAATACCTGGAATTTTGATGAATTTAATTGTTAAAGTTGCTTACTAGCATCATGCATTTAATTGTTAAAAGTTAATAATCACCAAGAAAAACGATTGTGTATTTAGCACAGTGAAATAATTGTGCTAGGTAAATTAATAAAATAATAGTCTATAAGTACTTATGAATTTCGAAGGGGGAGGGGGGGATAATAGACCTTGAGAAAATTGAGAGTTGGTAAATCAAAAGAGAGAATTAAAATATTAAATTTTAAATAATTTAGAGTAAGAAAATATGAACATTAAAACAGGTAAGTAAAGAGAATTCGTAGAAAAATATTCAAGAAAAGAAAGAAATCAAAAACGCTGCGACAATATATTAAAAATAATGTTTAAAAGCTATTTTAAAACAAAAATCGCCTGAAATAAGCGTCCAAGTATCCCATCATTCAATCTCAGTTCACTCATAAAAATGAAGAAAAACCGTTTCTTTGTCGACAGAAATATAATTAAAATTTTAAATGCTATCTTCAAAAGTTTACGTCCGTTTGACATGGGTTTTTCACAGAATATTTATAATGTAGTTTTTAGAAGTATGTAGTTTTTTTTATTACGTGAAATTGCACTCAAAGATGTAGAATCCCGATTTCAATCGTTAAAACGAATGGGCGAAATGACCATTTTTAAACCTCGCATGTTCAAGGAAGTAGTAAACAGATGAAATGGAAGAGGGGCATTCAGGGGGGGGGGGGGGGGGGGTCTCAGCCGTCTTAAAGGAGGGGCTCGCAATCATTAGCATTTATAAACCATAAAGAATTAATTTTATATATTTCGATTCATATAAATTACTATATTTATTTGCAAGCTAAGAGCTGATTATTAATATCCACATAGGCATCCATATTAATATATAGTCATTACAATGGATTGTAATGTACGCATTAACCGGTCATAAGGCTGTTAATAATGTGTAGAAACATTCTGAAAGTGAATGCTTGACATTAACTCTTACCTATTTATCAGTTGATTTGGACTCTGTAATGTATAACATTCGCAATAATACAAAACTATCCTAAACACTAGAGTCATCATTTTTAATTATTTTTAAGTCAAGTCAAGTAAACGAATCATGAGTATAATCACACATTCAGCTCAATTAAAAAATCTTTAAAACGAAGTCATTTATAGAAAATCTCAAAGAAAATTTTTGTGCAACATTTGTACACGACATTTTATATGAAATTTCATATCACTACTAAAAATTTAATATTTTTATCATAGGGGCTGACTGCAAGTATTTCATACAGCTCTTCGAAGCGTGTGCATCGGGATTGAAATGCACATCAAATACGCTTTTGCTTTTAAACGGCTCACTTTGATTTCCTGCATTCTAATTGTTAAATTTAATATTCCAACACTAAAAACTTATAAACTCTTTTGTATTGGGATGACCCAATATTGAAATTCATTTTTTATACTAAATTTAATTTAATTTATTACTTTCCTTATATACATAACATATAAGGAGAGTAGTGTGACGGGGTCCAAAATTCGAATTCGAGTTTTCGACGGGAGAGCACGTTTCAAGCATACCTGAACACGAATCAGACGTTTTTGAGGTGATGTCTGTGAGTGTGTGTGAAGACGATAACTGACGAACGAATGAACCGATCCGAACTAAACTTACAATCCATGAATACCGGAAGCCTGTTGTTTTTATGCGCAATCGAATGTTCAGAACCCCCTAAATTTTCGAGTGAAATTTTGAAAAAATCATCAAAAAATTAAAACCTTTAATAAAGTTGCGAAAATAGTTATTTCTCATGTAATTTTTCATTAGAAAACGATTAAAACAAATTTTAGAACGCTAACATGAACCGTTCTCGAGATTTTGTACATTTTTCAAAAAAATTATCAAAAAATCATATAAAATTAAAAGAAAATATTACCTTTTGTGAAATAGGTTCACTTTTCATAAGTAATCTCATGCGATCCATTGGGTGACTTCATTCTCGTGGACCTAGCTAGTTCCATGCATGAGAAAAGATACTTCCGGGAATATTTTTGTATTTGGACGTTAATAATCAGTTATCTGCTACAAGAATAACTTATTTCCCCGTCCATAACGCTTGGCAAAATTTTGACGACGAATTTAGCGGAATGTTTTAAATAAAATAAATTATTGTAGTATGAATGAAAGGAATAGAAAAAAATTTATGAATGAAATGCTGTTTTTATAGAGAGAGCCAGGTGTGTTCTATTTCGGTGCCGCCATTTGAATGAAGTTCATTTTTTTCGATGAAGTTTTAAGTTTTCAAATATAATAAATTAATGTAGTATTGTGATAAAAATATGAGCGAGGAATGTATCGCATTTTAGAGATGTTTCAATAAAATTAGAGTTGGAAAGTGTTTCATAATCAATGCTTTTTGATCTTTCGTGTTTTCTATTTCGAGCAGAACCTCGAAATTTTATCCATTTTTAACATGTCAGCATAGGAGACACCATTGGGCGCAATCCTGCATAAAAGGGGTTGTATATAAATGAATGATCGCGAAAAATAGCGCGGCGCAATTTTTAAGTTCGTGGAGCTGCTTGGATAGACGTATCGAAGAAGCCCTTAAAATAGGGAGGAGGTGATTTAGATTGTGATTAACGTTAATTTAACCTTTTCTAGCGGTTTCGAGCCCTTTCAGACAAACACTTTAAATCAGTGTTTCCCAACCTTTTTTGTGCCATGCCCCATCTAAGCCTTTCTAAAATTCTTATGCCCCCCCCCCCCATGTAACATATACATAATTTTTAATATTCAAAAATTGAATTGTTCACTGAAGAAAGAAGAGGTTTTAGGAAGAAATCACTATGAAATTGTTGAGGAAACACAGTAAGTAAATTTTCAAAACATATAACGGAGAACTGAAATTCAAGTACGAAACAATTTTAATGAAAGATATTTCTATTTTATTTTAATTATTAGTAATTATTTATTATTTAAATTGAGTGAGATCCTTGCGATTGCTGCAAAGAGATTTTATGTCAGGTTCCAATTTAGTTAGCTTCAGTCTCAAGTCTCGCCGTTGTGTTATATTCAGCCGATTTCTTTTTTTTTAGCAGCAAATCTTTTATGGCACTAAATTCACATTCAGCTAAATATGAAGATGGAAACGGTAACAATAGTTTTCTTGCACATTTGGTTGAATTTGGATATTTGATTTCTGTTTCCTCACAAAGCCATGCCATCGCTCCTTTTATATTAAATAAAGTTTTAACCGACTCATCATTTTGCATTTCTGCGAGTTCTTGATATTGCATATCTGAAATATCAGACAAATCCACTAACATTGGCTGCATCACCCAAGTTGGAAAATCAATTTGTTTCAAATCAGAAAATCTTTCTTTTAAATCAGTCAATAGAATTTTCAGATGGTCGACAATAACAAGTGTAGCGGTATCAGTCACTTCACATTTTTGGAGCCAATGAAACTTTTCAAAATTTTTGTTGTAAATATATTTCTGACATAATTCAATAAAGGTAATGAAACCAAATATCTTCGCTTTTGCATCGACAAGAGTTTTATGTGTTCCTTGAAGTTGATTATTTAATATAATTAGTTTTTCAAAGATATTGGTTAAATAAACGAACATGGCGGACAGAAGTTACCTATACTGGACGTTTACCCAGCTCGATTAGCGACTGAGAGTCGCCATACGGTTAACTTAAGCTCTGGACGGGTCCATTTTCGAATTGTCCCCCTTAACAAATCAAATTGCCCCCCTGTGGGGCGTGGACCCCACGTTGGGAAACACTGCTTTAAATGAACCCGTCCTTTAAAATAGATTCAAATCACATTCAAAATCCTCCTGGAATGCGTTCGAGATTGTCAGACTCCCGGAAATGCTCGGGCCAATGTGAAAAGTAACGCTACTTCCTTTTTGCTTTCTTTAAGCTTCAATATTACTGGATATAATCATTTTTAATCAACATTTACTATGATTTATGGAATCACTTCCATAATCATTGCACCCTATGGAATCATTTGGATAACCGATACTGATTTTTCAAACATTTTCTCGTAAAATCTGAAAAAAAAAACTCCACCCTCTCCTTAAAAATCGATTCCGGTCAGGTTGAGTTCATTAGGAATGAACTCTGTGCACAAAATCGGAACTATTTGTATCCATCGAAGCAACAAAGCAGCGAAAACCTACGTATGGGACGCATTTAAGCAGATATAATTTTTACTTTTGAAGAAAAAATAATATTCATGAAGTAAATCTTCCTCAAATTAAAATATTAGACGAAAATAATTCATTGAAACAGAAATTGCTTGTAAAATTTCAGAATGTTGCCTCCAGTATTTTTAAATATTTTATTTCTTAACATGAAATCTAAGGTGTGAAGGTTAATATGCAAAATTCAAATACGGCAGGGTGCCCCTCTTCGGCTCAATCCGCTCTGGAGTTATGAGAGATATTTCCCGCTAGTGGACACGTCAGTGTAGAGAAATATGCAGATTACCGTGCTTCCCTTCAAAAGATTGAAAGGGGCCCCCAATTGCATCCCCTGTGTACATGTTTTTCTTTAATTCAGTTATTTGTCGAATAGTATCTTGCCCGCGCAGGCAAAGAAGGAAATGGTTGTACTGCCCACATTTTAATCTTAATTTTAAATAGTTAATGAAAAAAGGTGGCATGGCAGCTAATATTTGAGTTGCAACAGTAAACACGTGATTCAAGAATAAAACAGACTGTGGCGACCCGTTTAAAACAATCAGCTGGTTGGCCAGATCAGCTACAATAACAGAATTCGGGGGGAAATGGTTTGAAAGCGTTTCTCGGGCCATGTTCGCCCAACCGCCCCCAAATGGACTTCATTGCTTGAAAAAAAAATCGGATGTCGGCAGCAACTGACTTTCCTCAAATAATGCAATGAATTGACTAATTTTACAGTAAAATGTTATTCTTACAACAGATGCTTATATTCTTTCCAAGATATATGTTCGTCAATGAGTCGTCATTTTCATGGATTGAGCGTCATTTTTATCCATTGGGCCAGATTTTCGTTAATTTGGCAACATTTAAAACACTCGACAAGTTCGTCGCCAAAATCTCGCCAAGCGTTATGGACTGAGAAATAAGTTATTCTTATAGCAGATGAATGGCTATTGGCGTTCAAATAAAAAAGTATGACTCAAAGTATCTTTTCTCGTGAATGGAACGAGATAGATCCACGAAAATGATGCCACCCAATGGATCGCATGATATTCCATATGAAAAGTAAACATGTTTCGCAACAGTTAATGGTTTTTTTTAATTTATGAGATTTTTTGATAAATTTATTTGAAAAATGTGAAATATCTCGAGAACGATTCAAAAGTTTATGTTCAAGTTTATGTAAAAGTTAGTGTTCTAAAGTTTATGTCAATCGTTTTCTAAAGAAACATTACATAAGAAATGTCTTTTTGTGTAACAAAATTAAAGGTTTTGATTTTTTGATGATTTTTTCAATATTTCACTCGAAAATTTCGGGGGGTTCTGAACATTCGATTGTGTTTAAAAACAATAGGCTTCCAGTATTCACGGAGTGTAATTTTTGTACCCAATTTCATTCGAATTTCTCCATTCGTTCGTGACATATCGTTTCCACTGAGACTCACTGACACACGCACAGACAGGGGCGGCAAATAGGGGGCGCGGTCGCGCCCCCAAATTTTTCCTCGTCGTCGATCGACTTCTCCCATTTTTTATCGACTGTCCACTGGTCAGTTTTCTCACGCTATGGAGCTTCAAAAGCGCTTACCTTCACAATGAAGTTCCCACTTCCGGCTGGAATAAATCCATTTCAACTTGGAAAGATTAGGTGTGATGTTATCCTTTTCACTTGAAAATGTCAAGTGTCCGATTAAATTTATGTGTAGTTAGCGCATTCTCATCCATTCCTTCCGCTGGAAATGCATTTCAGCAGCTCAATGCATTATATTCTTTCATAGAAACATCATATAAAAGACATGCATTTTTTCGAAAAGATTCGCTCATCAACAAGTACTTTTTCTGGAGGCTCTTCAACTCTACAATCACTAAGTGATACGAGGTGGTCCTCCAAAATTAAAGCCATAAAAGCACTACTTGATAATTTCGAAGTGGTGATTTTAACACTGGAAGAATTATCTGAAAACGATTCTCTCAATGGTGGAAGAGCCGAAGCCCTTTTAACATGCATGACACCGTTCGAATTTTTGTTCACTTTGCTTGTATTGAACAGTGTTTTTGATCAATGCAATACTCTTTCAATGCATCTTTAGTCATCTGATATTAATTTTCAGGCTGTGCAAGCTTTGGCTAAAGCTACTATTGAAACTGTTAGTTCTTTTCGTACTGATGCATATTTTAATCAAGTATGGAGTTTTGTGACAGTACTTTTCGAAAAAAATTCTTATTCTGGACTAAAACTGAAAAGGCGTAAAAAAATTCCAACCGAATTCGTAGGCGGTGAATAAAATCCCCATGATGATGTTAAATCATATCACAGAATCAATATCCAATATGAAATTATAGATTCAGTATCTAATGAAATTGAGACAAGATTTAATGAGAACAATATATCTGTTTTGTTTGCCCTTAGTTCAGTATTATCCGGATCAGATGTCGAAAAAGAAAATGTTTCAACCAGATGCAAAGTATATGACTTCCAGAAAGAGGAATTGCGACTGTTTTATTCAATGGTGAAAAATGGAAACATAGCCCATCCCAATTTTAAAAGTCGCCTGGATTATTTTAAAGAGCGGAATTTTAAAAAATGTGTTTCCTGTCATAACATTATTAGTTAAATTGTTTTTGACTGTGCCAATCAGCTCAGCCAGTTGTGAAAGGTCTTTTTAGTGTCTTAGGAGGCTGGAAAAAATATTTTCACAGTACAATGGGGCAAGAAAGACTTTCATCTTTAGCTGTTTTAGCTATAGAACAAGATATACCACTGGATTATGATGATATTGTAACAAAATTTTCTCTTCTTCCAGACTCTAAGAACCGGCGTTTAAAACTTCAATATATATAATTCAATTGTAAATAAATATAGATATTTGTATTTAGAAAAATTATGTTAACAACAATTATGTTAACACAATTATGTACAAAAATTATGTTAACAACAATTATTTGTCTCAACATCAATTCAATTTTGGGATCCCCCCCCCCCCCCCCTGTTAACAAACATTTTGCTTATTCCATATTGTGGATTTTCATACATACAAATCTCGCACCCCCAAATGGAATGCTGAAATGCCGCCCCTGCGCACAGACATCACCTCAAAAATGTTCGATTCGTGATCAGGGATGCTTGAAACGTGCTCTCCTGTCGAAAACTCGAATTCGAATTTTCGACCCCGTCCCAATACTTTCCTTATACAGTATACTATGTATATAAGGAAAGTAAAAAAGATAATATGCTGCGAACCTGAAGAGATATTTCATCTAAAAGTGTTCCTTCGAATTTTTGCTTTTATATATTGGATGAGATTCCTAATTTATGATTGGCTTTTCACTTTTGAAAGAAATTTCATACAAATGCGCAAAATTTTGACAATTAAACTTGATAGCCCTATAATTGAACCTTCACAATGACGCACTCAAATTCATATAAATAAAATTGAAAATCTGTTTGTCTCATCATCACAGAGTTCCAGTCGAGCCAAACCGCATTGAATGAAGTTTTGTGGGTAGCCTTGGAATAGCCCCATTTAAAATGGAGTCCATGTTTCGAGTTTCTAGGATCAGGGGTTGTCGGGATATTAATTAAAAACGAACCATTAAACTTTCCATAGACATAGCATTATGCAGACGATATTTTTATCGTCCATTTATTTGAGGAAAATGATATGCAACTGACGATTTTTATTAAATATTTCCCTAAATGTATATTAAATAAATTTTATATAGAAATTGTATACCACTCGATGACGGCCTGCAGGTTTAAATATCACTGGGATTATTGACATTTCTTATTTAATACGTCACGTGTTTCATTTTGGGACCTGTTGGAATAGAAACTTATACTGGCAAGTCTCGACCTATATTGGAGTCTCAAGTTTAAAGATTGAGGGCATGACTGATATTTTATGACGTAATTTGTTTTATTTTGGAAAGTATTTTTCAAACTCATATTGTAGCACGGGTATACCTTCTAATCTACAAGAATATAAGTAAGTAGTACTTCCCATACAATTTTAGCACTTTCATTATTGATTCGATTTGTGAAGATGATTTTTAAACTTCTGTTTAGGAGCATTCATTTAAATATTTCACTCAATGTGTCTCTGAATGACAATGCCGTTTAAAATACCGTACGAAGAACGGGTATGTATAAAATCCAAACTCACCTTCGACGTCCTGCGCCTGGACCTCCCTTCCGCCTGTATAGTCCTCGTGCACTGTTCGACGCATTCGGCCATCGGGGGCTGGGGCCCCTCCGCGGCCTGTCCGTTGAGGCAGGCCAGCGCCACGATGTACGCGCTCGCAATCCTCAGGATCGCCAGCTTCGACAACTTTTGGTTGTGGGCGTACGCGGGGACCGCCCGTCGAAGGCTCTCGAAGGCGGCGCTGATCGTGTGGACCCGAGTTCTTTCCCTGGCGTTCGCTTCGATGCGCCTCTGCCGGCTCATGCTTTTGTAGTTCCTGGGGCGGCCCGTGCCCCGGCTCGCGCTCGACTCGTCCTCAGGCTCGCCTGCGGCCAAATCGTAGTCCTTAGAGGAACCGGGCGCCGAGTCCTGCTGGTGCAGCAGGGTGGAGCAGCTGGCTTCGTTTTTGCATATCACAGACTGTCTGAATGGGGGTGAGGCATCTTCCTCTTTGATCTTCCTCCATTGCCTCTTCTTCTTCTGGCCGAGGGGAGAAGTCGTCGCGGAATGTGTTTTAAGTTGGCATCCACTATCGCCACTACTGGGTCGCTCCCTCTCGAGAACGTCGAATACGTCGTCGTTGTCTTCTTCGTACCTGTCCTCTTCGTCCGTGTCCCACCGGAACCTCTTCATCAAGAGGACGTCTTTGCGTTTTTTGGGCTCGGACGATTTGCGCTTGTTGCGCCTGTTCGATTCGGTGGCCCCATCGGTGGCGAACTGCAGGTACCTCCTGCTCTGGGGCTTCACGTCCACGCCACTGTCGTCACTGAAGGCATCCGTCTCCTGCAAGTCCGTGGCATGGGTGGCAGTGGAGGCGGAAGGACTGGCGGATGAGCAACTCGGGGGACTGGCCATTGTCATCTATTCTTTACTGAAAGGTTGAACGAACCACGAGGGACGTGACACAGCATGTTGATCCATTTCTGTCGACCAGCAGCTTTCAGAAAATCCTGTCAATTTTGATATATTTTTAATTATTGCACGAGAATGATCCGATATTTACAATTCCTATTTCATGGCATTTTCTTCTCGCAGCTCGTGCTCAGCATTTTGCGCAATGTTCTGCTGAAAACAAAATATGTCGTCGAATGAGAAATCCTTTTATCCTCTTCGAAGTTCCTCCTTTCACTCACATTCCTATTCAACAAAATTTTACACATTTTGCAAGTAAGTATTCCTTCTCATATATATAAGTATCCCCTCCCTCTCATATAAGTATTCCTTCTCACATGTATAAGTATTCCTTCTCACATATATATAAGTATTCCTTCTCACATATATATAAGTATTCCTTCTCACATATATAAGTATTCCTTCTCACATATATAAGTATTCCTTCTCACATATATATAATTATTCCTTTTCATATATATAAGTATTCTTTCTCACGTTCTTCAGAGTTCGCATTTTGAAATTTTCCAGTCCACCGTCACGGCAGTACGTTCTTCCAAATGCGCATCACCCCTTCGTTGTTCTCCTGCCGCCACCTTTGTCAGCAGCGGGTCAACTGATGGGTAGGGAAAAGGAACCGGCCGCCATCACGACCGCCGGCCGAAGGGTTGCCGACCGGGGATTCGCCAAGGAAGCGCGCCAACCCCTCTCTTGCGGGTGAAATCGAAAAACCAGTTGGGTGGTTTCGTTTTCCTTTCAGCTGGAACGAACACCAACAAAAAATAAATGCAGCGATTTCGCTTTTTTTTCTTCAATTCTTTACGTGTACACAAATTTTGTTTGCAACAATTTCTAAAGCATCCGAACCACAATCAGCCAAGTTTTCAAAAGCAGAAAAAAACAAGAAAGATCAATCATGCATAAAGCATTGATTATGAAACACTTTCCAACTCAAATGCAATGCCATTTACATATCTATTAAATGCGATACATTCAGCGGTGATATATTTTAACGATCACAGAACTACAATCATTTATTTTACTTGAAAGCTTAATACTTCAGCGAAAAAATGTACTTTTTTTTTCAAATGACGTCATCGAAATATAAATCGTCTGGCTCTCTATGTAAAAACAGTGAATATTTCAGTCATACACTTTTATTCCAGATTCCAAAATTAAATCAATTCAGAGTGAAAAAAAATTCAGCCATTCTTATACAACTTATCTTACATTCACTTGTTTACATTCTGCATCCATTAAAATGAGACTTCGTTGTAGAAACAATCAAAGTTGGATGATCATTTAAATTAAAAAATATTGTAATTGCGTTGGCACAGAATATACATGCACAGAAAATACACAACGGACGTAACACTGGACGGACGGACGCAACACTGGACGGACGGACGGACGCACCACTGGACGGACACAACTTAGGACGGACGCAACACTGAATATAAATTTAAAAGAATTTTTAAAATCACGATTTTGACACTGGAAAGAAAGATGGATGCCTTATTTTATTTTGAAGTGGGTCACTTGATCTCATCCTATTACATGGGTCGAAAGCCCAGACCATCCGTCTCGTCCGAGGACTTAGAGAAGCTATTTGGATGGCCGGCCTATTACATGGGTGTCATTATTTTAATTTTCATAAAAAAAAAAAAAAAAAAAAAAAAAAAAAAAAAAAAAAACTACCGAACGTATTTTGCTAAAAAAATTTTTTTTATATATTTTATGGGATAATTTGAATATTTCCTAAAATTTTCGAAACCATTTGCGAATTTTAGCTTCGCTTAAAAAATGTTTGAAAAATGAGGTCCCATAGGATTCAATGTATTTCAATTTTTCAACACGGGTTCAATCCCAAACTTATTGGGGGATATTATTCATTTACATTCTCATATGTTCCACAGACCGTCTCAACAACCTGCTAAAATTTCATTTTTATGGCAAATCATTTTTATGGCAGTTATCGGGCGAACGGGCAGACAGACAGACAGAATGACCCAAGTCATAAACACTTTTCAACATGTTCGAAAGGGTTAAAAAATAAAATAACTACCGAACAGCTAGTCTACTAGAGCACTAGGTTCTTTTCATGACGTATAAATGACGTATAAAACAAGCATTTAATGTATAATAACGTATAAAATAATCATTTAATTATAACAATGCATAAATAATATTTTATTTTAGGATTTTGCCGGGCCATTTCGCAAAAAAAGAAGACGAGTTATTTTTTCTCGAATCTTACCAAAATGTAATCAGTACCACAGACCTGCAAAATTTTATGAAATGAGGTCCATTTGTTAGTGGATTCATACATTGCACAAACAGACAGACACATACACACACATACGCCACGCTAAAAATAGTCTCTTCGTGATCTGGATGTCCCAAATAGTGTTGAGTGTTGGTACCGAGAAAACTCAAGTTGCGATTTTCGACACGATTTCAATCATTTCCCTAGACATTACCATGCATTGTAGGGAAAGTAAAAATGGGATTATTCATGAGATGCCTCACTATTATGAAAGACATCCCTGTCTGCGTAGCCACAACACAGGAGGTGGTATGACATTGAGGTGTTGTTCATTGCTGCGGATCCATTCAAAATGTCAGTATGGGATATCATATGCAACAGAAAGCAATCGAAGTGCCCGTTGTTATAAATAAATGACTCCAATATCCGACTTCAACTTCAGTCACTCAGCATAGAACACATTCCTTCCGAGAATGAACTGGCTCAACTCAACTTTCCCATACAAGAATCCATTTTTGAATAGCTGTCATTATTTTTTTCAAATTTTGCAAGAAAAACAGAAAATGAAAAATCTCTATCGTTGATCCACAGCTGTAGCCTTCAAAAAATCTTTCCCTTAATATAAAGTTCGACATTCTACTTCTTCGGGTCCTCTGTGGGGGAAGGAGCACAAAATTCCATTTCAGTTGTTTTACACTACAAAGATTGAAACTGTCCAATTTCGTAAGGGTTGAGCCACCCATAAACCCTTTTATGCATGATTCTGTCCAACTGTGTCCTATGCTGACATGTTGAAAAAATGCAAAACGTCGAGGTTTTCGCTCGAATTAAGAAGTTCCAGGTAACGAAGTCGGATATAAAGTTTCGTGATAATCCATTAATATGAGTGGCATCCAAAACAAACGAATAGACATCACTCTAAAAAATGATCCAAACGTGTTGAGGAGGTTCTGAAACATATATTGGCCTCGAAATTGAAAATTTTCATGAAAACGATACTTTATAAATTATTCTATAGCATAAAAAAGTGAAAAATCTGATGTGAGCAGTACATGACTTTCTCCGCAGACTCACTTTCTTTTCATTTCTCCAGCATTGAGTCTTCAGTCCATTGAATTGAACGGCACACAGTAACAGCACGCAATAACTTTTAATTCAATTTTCGTTCTCATTAAGTAATTGGATTTATTTTCGAAGGT
Organism: Amaurobius ferox; assembly: GCA_951213105.1. Classification (NCBI taxonomy): domain Eukaryota; kingdom Metazoa; phylum Arthropoda; class Arachnida; order Araneae; family Amaurobiidae; genus Amaurobius; species Amaurobius ferox. The sequence goes on from OX578138.1 coordinate 1,682,074, forward strand.
AGCGTAGCAAAAATGAGAAAAAAAATAAAATATCTCGAGAACGGCTGCTCCTAGTGTCATGGAATGGGTCTTATTCTTTTTGTCGTTAAAAATGACGCATAAAATAAGTATTCAATGGATATATTTGAGCATACGTAGTCTTTTATTTTTAGATTAAAAGTGTAAAAGTGTTTTGCGGGCTATTTTGCAAAACAAGACAGGTTCTTTTTTCCGAATTGTATCAAAATCTAATCAGCACCAGGTTAACTTACAAGTGATTTATCTACCCAATTTTGTGAAATTGAGTCTATTAGTTTTTCAGCTAGAGGGGATACGGGCCATTTCTTAGAAAAAAAGCGGGCTTTTTTTATCCCGAATCGTACCAAAATCTAATCAGCACCAGCGTCATACACAAGTAACTTACCTACCCAATTTTATAAAATGGGGTCCATTCGTTTTTAAATTAGAGTGGATACATATATTGCACAGACACACACACTCAGGCGTCACTCTAAAAACAGTTTTTTTCGTGTTCTAGAGGTCCCAAAACGTGTCGAACTCGAGTTGCGATTTTCGAACCATTCCAGGTTGTGCCAATTTCTCTATATTTATTTTGGGTAGTATTTTTGTTTTCTCGTACTGTATAATATGTAAAAGTAAACATTAAATATCATATAGTATAGAGAGTGTGTTGTTTTCACAAAAAATTTTGAATTCGAGATTTAGATGTGAATACAATATGTTTCAGGATCTCCTCAACACTTTTTGACTCTGTTCAGATATTAATCAGATATTAATGGATTTTCACGAAACTTTATATGTGAATTTATTATCGAAAAATCTAGAATTAGATAGAATGACTTGAACTTCGAGGGAAAACTTTGAAATTTTATACGTTTTTTTAACATGGCAACATATGACAAAATTGAACATAATTATGCATAAAAAATGATGCATAAAGGTTATATATGGATCAGCGATCCCGAGATGATAAGATTTAATCATTGTTGTGAAAAATAGCTGCAACACAATTTTTGTATTGCCTTCCTTGGAGGCTACTGTCAAGTATGCTATCAATCGAAAGGCCTTTTCACACACTGCTTTAAACACACTTTAATTGTAATAATGAAAGTGCTTTAAACGCACTTTAATTGTAATAATGAAAGTGCTTTAAACGCACTTTAATTGTAATAATGAAAGTGCTTTAAACGCACTTTAATTGTAATAATGAAAGTGCTTTAAACGCACTTTAATTGTAATAATGAAAGTGCTTTAAACGCACTTTAATTGTAATAATGAAAGTGCTTTAAACGCACTTTAATTGTAATAATGAAAGTGCTTTAAACGCACTTTAATTGTAATAATGAAAGTGCTTTAAACGCACTTTAATTGTAATAATGAAAGTGCTTTAAACGCACTTTAATTGTAATAATGAAAGTGCTTTAAACGCACTTTAATTGTAATAATGAAAGTGCTTTAAACGCACTTTAATTGTAATAATGAAAGTGCTTTAAACGCACTTTAATTGTAATAATGAAAGTGCTTTAAACGCACTTTAATTGTAATAATGAAAGTGCTTTAAACACACTTTAATTGTAATAATGAAAGTGCTTTAAACACACTTTAATTGTAATAATGAAAGTGCTTTAAACACATCATTTGGGCCAATAATACCAATTTTTGAAACATTTTCTTATAAAATAATAATAATAATAAGCACAAGCTACTCAAAAATGGAATCTGGTATGAGGAAGTCGAGTGGAGCCAGTTCATTTGAATGGTCGAGAAGCACTTTGTTTTCAGAGAACAAAGTGAAGAAAAAAAAGTGAGAGAGTCTAAAGAAATGTTTTTAATTTATATTGACTCTTCGAATTTTGACGCAATGTCCCAGAAGAATAACATTCTCCAATCACTTGGTACTTTTATGAAACAGTTACAGAGATTGTTATGGGAATTTAATTTTTGAAACTTTTGTAAAGTCTTAAAGGCGAATAAGATTGAACATTATACTAAAAGTTCAAAGTGAGCCTGAAAATCGAATAGCATGCAAAAGTGACGCTAAAGCACTCGTCTGTGGCAACCCCTCGGCAGGAATCCCGATTGCCATGGTAACGGATCCCGAACAGATGGGTTCCCGTCAGCAGATGACACACACTTGCAGCGCTGGATCAGGAATGTATTTCGGCATCCCTTGATGGCCAGGAATGGCTCAAGTTTTGGGAAATGAACGCCTCACAGCACTTTCAATCCATAGTGAAATTATTTTCATCTTAATCTCGTCTCATCTGTAACAATTAAAGATTATGTCTGTCGGGCTCTGGCGGTGAACGTCATACATAGATGGACCAGTTGCTGCAAGATCCGGGACCATTTTTTATCACTTTACAACAGAGTTGAAGAGTGTTTAGGACTTCGTTCATTCTGTCTGTCTGGCCGTTCGCGACGTAAAAATGACTTTATCAAAATGAAATTTTAGTGGGGTGTTGAGACAGTCTGTGGGACATATGAGAATGCAAATGACCACCCTATTAGTTTTGGATGAAACCCGGGTTGAAAAAACGTAATACACTGAACCCTGTTAGACCTCATTTTTCAAACATTTTTTAAACGAAGTTAAAATTCACAAATTGCTTTGAAAATTTTAGGAAATATTCAAGTGGTTCCATAATATATATATATATATATATATATATATATATATATATATATATATATATATATATATATATATAAATTGAGCAAAATAGGTTCGGTCGTTTTTTAAATACAAATTAAAATAATAATCACATCCATATTATAGGAAGAGATCACGTGACCCACTTTAAAATAAAATAGGGCGTCCATCCTTTTTTCCCAGTGTCAAAATCGTGATTTTTATTCTTTTAAATTTCTATTGAGTGTTACATCCGTCCTAAAACCCGATTTACCTTTGCGTATGTTCTGTGCATCTAGATTCCTATGCAGCATATAGGGGTGACTTCAGAACACCCCTATATGCTGCTTTTTTTCTCAAAAATCCCTGTTTCCAGGACACTCGCGAGACCAAAACGATATAAAATCAATTACAATGATGCGTTTTGGAAAATTACCAAAAATTTTACATCAAAAATGCGGTGTTTTTGTTAAATAAAATATACGTTTTTGAAAATTATAAAGACCGAAACGATATAAAATCCGTCAAAATCAAACATTTTTAAGACGATAGGCCAAAGAGATAGTCTAAACCTTCAAAAAACGTGTGTTTTTATACAAAAACTATGCATTTTATATAAATGAAGAAGATCTGTAAAATAAATTGGGCCATTATAGAACACATAGTTTAGACCGAAAAATGATATAAAATCAGTTAAAATACGCCCCATTCTTAAAATAATGATAAAAAATTAAGACATGAAAATCAATAAAGAAAAAAATTAACGCGAGCGATCCCAAAAAAGAATCGCGTTTTTAAAGAATCAAAAATGAAATATATAAATTAAAATTTAAAATCACAAATATAAGCGTCATTTCCATTTGAGCACCTTTTATAGTGCCTTTATAAACGAATTTCGGTTTTGTTTTATTTAAGTATTCCATATCTATTTTAATATTTTTATTGAACCTTGGTGGGAGAAATACTTGAAATTCTTCTAGAAGCACAATATATTTATCCCCGTTTTTGGTTGATATTTGCTTGACTTCTGTTATAGGATATTCTTCATAAATATTTAATTGACGTAATTTCTTTGTTGGAGTATATCGAAGATTTCCTTTGTCATTGAGCTTTTTCAATTTATCCATCCTCTATTTATTAGTAATCATTTTTAGAAATATTTTTACGAATCTGAGGCAACAGCCTCTCAGCTGAGTTCATTTTGGACATCGATAACAGTTTTCATTAGAGGAAGAGCAAATGCTTTGTACTTTCCATTCATTTTAGTATTAGATATTAAACTATACATTTCTTTTACATATTTATGTATTAGTTCATCTAAATCTGATCTTAAATATTTAAAATTTAATTTTATGAGTTTATCAGTAAGTTTCATTAGATTATTAATCTCTTCAATAGCATCCATCTGCTCTATTTATTTAGAAATATAATGCTATCGCCTTAGAAATCAAAATCTAATCAATCTTCGTAATCTATAAAACCTCTTTCTTTCATTCCTTTAATAAATTTATCTTTATATTCTTCATTAGTTTTAGATTCATTAAATATTCTTTGAGATATAATATTTTTTTGTTCATTTTCGGAAATATTAATAAAAACATCGGGATCCAATTCATTTAATACATTAACCATTCTAGTTACTTTACCTGCAAAACATTTATCACCTTTTAATTCATCTTTTAACACTTTTATTAATTCATTTCTATTATCATTTTTTGGAATTCTGTTAAACACAATAACTGATATTTCTCTAAATTTAAGAGTATGAAAATCATCATCTAGTAAACGAATATATCTTTTAATTTCTTTAGATATATTTAATCGTATTTAATATCTGTATTTATTAATTTTACAATCGAATCTCTCAAAGATTTTTGAATATAACTAATATGTACATTTTGACAGTCATTATATATATTTGCTTTATTATTATGAAATAAACGTCTAAATTGGAGATGAAATTATATCTTTATCAAAATATACAACCTCTAGTCCAGGTAAAAATATTAATACATTTAAGTTTGTTATATCATTATCTCTACAATCTATTTGTTTAAAATTTGTTAAATTTTCTATACCTCCAAGTGAGATTAAATTATTACCAGAACAATCTATTTCTTTTAAATTTGTTAAACTTTCTATACCTCCAAATGAGGTTAAATTATTACCAGAACAATCTAATCTTTCTAAATTTGTTAAATTTTCTATACCTCCAAGTGAGATTAAACTATTATCAGAACAATATAATTTTTCTAAATTTGTTAAATGATCTGTACCTACAAATGAGGTTAAATTATTATCAGAACAATATATTTCTTTTAAATTTGTTAAACTTTCTATACCTTCAAAGGAGATTAAATTATTGATAGAAAATTTTAATATTATTATTTCTTCAGATTTTTTAATTTTTTGAAAACTAGTAAAATATTTTTGTTCCCCATTACTATAAGTAACAATCATTTAATAATAAACAATTTTTCAAATGATTTATCTTTATCAACAATTTGTTTTAAAAGATAAACGCATTCTCGCAGGGTATTTTTAACTTCATAAAGGTCTTCAACAATTTTTTCCCTATAAGGTTCGTCTTCATTATGTCCAAACTTTTTATTTAATTCACTCATTTGTATAGCATGTATTTTTTTTTTCAATGAACATTAAAAAAGTGATCAGGTAATATATCAAATTTATATTTAACCAGATAACAAAAATCTAATTTATACATAAATTCTTCATAAATCCTAAACTAAATGTCTGATATCTAGTTATATGTATACAACCAATTTAAATCATCTTTTAACTCTCTCATTGTATCTTCTGAAAGTTTTTGAAAGACAGATACTTTATATAAATCTGAATTATCTTTATATTTTATAATTACTTAAAATCCGATATTGAGAATCTACTTTATCTTTATGAAAATCTTCTGATAATTTTTGATATCTAGATATTATACTCCAATCTTCAGGTTGAGCAAATTCTTCAATAAAAGGTTCCGAAAGTAACGAAGATTTCTAATTACATCTTCAGATAAATAATTATTCGAAAACTCATTCCAATTGATATTGTGCAAGCACTATTTATTAGGAAGGACATTTTTTAAAGGTAAATCATCTGTTCAATTTCTAAATGAATTTTAATACTATTTGGATTAATATCACCTGAAGGCATGGCATACGTTTTAACTTCATCTCCTTGTTTACCTTTCGTAGAAAAGTTTTACGTATGCTACGTTTATAGGTGAAATCTGTATTTTGATTATAAATGTGTATTCTTCACCTACCATAAGCGAAATTATAGGACTTATATCTTCTTTAGAATCAAGATGTACTATAATTTTCATAATCATATCTGTTGTAAATATCATATCTTTATTTAATAAATTGCCAGTAAATATAGAAAATATTACTTTATTATGAACTAGCCGCCTTTGGCGACCAGCCTGTTCGCTACCCTTGAAAATTCTGACCGTGGCAAACTCGTTGGCGCGACCTACCAGAAAGGTGTAAGGTAACTGCTTGGAAGGCCAGGAAGTGCCACACAATTTAGACCGGAACCCAATGGGGGAGGCATCCAAAGAGACCGTACCCTCCTTCCCCTACCACAAACCTCTCGGAAGGACTTGCAGTCCCACACGTTTAACGTGATCGTACTCCGCGTGAACACGGCTGCAGTTTTGGCAATGGCGGGAATCGAACCCGGGCCTACCGAGTGAAATTCCCGCGCGCTAACCACTGGGCTACCGTGCCATCCGCGACAATCTCCATAACTTTATTTTTATTCGGCAATTTTGGGAATCGAACCCGGGCCTACCAAGTGCAAATCCCGCGCACTAACCACTGGGGTACTTCACCCTCCGCGATATTCTTCATAACTTTCTTTTTATTCACCCAATTTAGACCGGAACCAAGTGGGAGAAGCATCCACAGGGACCGTACCCTTCTTCCCCTACCACCAACCTCTCGGAAGGACTTACAGACCCACATGTTTAACGTGATCGTACTCCGCGTAAACACGGCGGCAATTTTGGGAATCGAACCCGGGCCTACCGAGTGCAATTTCCGCGCGCTAACCATTGGGCTACTTTGCCCTACGCGACAATCTCCATAACTTTCTTTTTATTCATCCAATTTAGACCGTACCCTCCTTCCCCTACCACCAACTTCTCGGAAGGACTCACGGACCCACATGTTTAACGTGATCGTACTCCGCGTAAACACGGCGGCAATTTTGGGAATCGAACCCGGGCCTACTGAGTGCAATTCCTGCGCGCTAACCACTGGGCTTTTTCGCCCCCAGCGACTATCTCCATAACATTCTTTTTATTTACCCAATTTAGAACGGAACCCAGTGGGAGAGGCATCCACAGGGACCGTACCCTCCTTCCCCTACCACCAACCTCTCGGAAGGACTTCCGGACCCACATGTTTATCGTGATCGTACTCCGCGTGAACACGGCGGCAGTTTTGGAAGTGGCGGGAATCGAACCCGGGCCTACCGAGTGCAATTCCTGAGCGCTAACCACTGGGCTGCCTCGCCCTCCGCAACTTTCTTTATATTCACCCAATTTAGACGGGAACCCTGTGAGGGAGGCATCCACAGGGACCGTACCCTACTTCCCCTACCACCAACCTCTCGGAAGGACTTCCGGACCCACATGTTTATCGTGATCGTACTCCGCGTGAACACGGCAGCAGTTTTGGAAGTGGCGGGAATCGAACCCGGGCCTACCGAGTGCAATTCCTGAGCGCTAACCACTGGGCTGCCTCGCCCTCCGCAACTTTCTTTATATTCACCCAATTTAGACGGGAACCCTGTGAGGGAGGCATCCACAGGGACCGTACCCTCCTTCCCCTACCACCAACCTCTCGGAAGGACTTCCGGACCCACATGTTTATCGTGATCGTACTCCGCGTGAACACGGCGGCAGTTTTGGAAGTGGCGGGAATCGAACCCGGGCCTACCGAGTGCAATTCCTGAGCGCTAACCACTGGGCTGCCTCGCCCTCCGCAACTTTCTTTATATTCACCCAATTTAGACGGGAACCCTGTGAAGGAGGCATCCACAGGGACCGTACCCTCCTTCCCCTACCACCAACCTCTCGGAAGGACTTACGGGCCCACATGTTTAACGTGATCGTATTCCGCGGAACACTTCGGCAGTTTTGGCAGTGGCGGGAATCGTACCCGGGCCTACCGCTAACTTCCCGCGCGCTAATTTACAATTTAAAATGACCATATGCTCTCTAAGCTCTTAATTCCATCATCCTCATTCCATTGTTCCATCATTTAAAATATCCATAAAATTTAAATATCCATCGTTCCATCATTTAAAATATCCATAAAATTAAAATATCCATCGTTCCATCATTTAAAATATCCATAAAATTAAAATATCCATTTAAAAAATCCATATCGTTCCATCATTTAAAATATAAATATAATAATTTCTACAGTGCATATGTTAAGCTCTTATTTCATTTAAAATCGGAAGCGCGGGAAACGGAAAGTAAAAACTAATTCGGTTTCTTATTGTCCCACCCATCGCTATGCATATACAGAACCGTGACGTCACCTCCACCTTGACGTCCCCACCCACCGCCTTCCCTGCTTCAGCGGGGGAGAAACGAAGCGTCACGCCGAGCGGAACGGCGAGAAATTTAAAATCATGACGTCTTTAAAATTGCGATCCTGAAGGCAATTTTCATTATTTCTGGACCAGATTAGACTTGTAAGAATGCCAGATGTTTGACCTTTCTGAAAATGTAAATTATTAGTCGAAATTATGAGTACTTTTCACGATGCGAGAATTTAAAAACCAAAAATCGTTTTCTTGAGCAAAAAGTGACTTTTGTTTTAAAATCTTTAAAAAATATTAGAAATCGAAATTCAGATTTGAAATTGATATATTTTTACTCGAAATTCTCTGCTCTTTCCGATGGTGTAATTTGTTTTTTTCTACGATGTCTGGATCGTGGAGAAAAAAGGGCAAAAAGGGCAAAAAACGGTCGAAATCGCATAAAACATTAAATAAATAAAAAAATAATTAAAATTTTAAAAATCGGTTTTCACGTGTCCCCTTCCCTCCCCCCCGGGTCTCCGATTGCCAAATTTCGTAGCTCTCCGACGCGCGGTCGCGAAACGTATAGTGTATAAGACAGACACACAGACATTGCCTTTTATTATATAGATTTGTTTAAAAAAATGTTCAAACTCCCTTTCTGTTATAGCATAAAAAATTTTGTTATCTACATAAAATGTAGTAGCTACATCGGTATAGATGTAGCCACTACATTTTATGTAGATCGGTATAGATCGGTACAGAAATAGGATCAGATACATTGGATATTTTTTTTATTATTAGCATCATAAACATCATTCTTTAAGGCTTTCTTTTCTAAATATATTTTTGCCTTCTACAGGATCTTTCACATTTCCTATTATTCTTCTATCTTTAGCATCAGAAACATGCCCTTCAGGTGAATTTAAATATTTATCACTTATTTCTATTCTAAAATTTTTATTTAGTTCTTGAATTTTATCAGCTGTTTATTTAACAAAATTTAAAAAACTATCATCTATATAATTTTTAGTATTATCCATCGCTTCTTTCAAACTTTGATAATTTCTTTCTAATTCATTCAAAACATATCTTTTTGTGCTCACATCATGATCATCTATAGGGTTTTCACAATGTTTTAAAATTTTATTTTCCATATCATAATTTCCATCATGTGTTAATTTAAATCTTATCTCAGGAGGACCTATTGAGCCTTGTTGTAATTTATTATCAAAAGAAGGATAATGCGCCGTCATTTATATAACCCTAAAATAAGGCTAAAGAGATAGCCTTTCGGCTAAGACAAAGTGGAAAACATTTCAATTGTTTGAGCCTTTATATTTAGAGAACATTTTCTACGATCTTTTAAAATATAATAAAAAGCAAAATCTTTTTGTGTATTATTTCTGTAAGTATAATCATTTGTAATTCTTAAATTACTTAATACATTTGTATAGTTTACATGTTTAGATAGATCAAAACAAATAATAGGATATAATTTACCAAAATTCGTATAATCTATCATACATCCTGTTTCTGAATTGATGTTATTTAAACCAGCCTCTAAAAATTTCTCATAAATAAAATTATAATCATTTTTCGGAAAATCCATTTCATAATTTTCTTCACGAAGTCTACAACCTTTTATAAACACCATACATTCTAACATATCTAAATTATCAAATATCATATTATTTTGATTATGATTTTTATTTTTTTCTATAAATTGAGCAATTATATATAAACTTAAAGGTTCATATGTAGTAGTCACAACTGAATCTGTTCCTTTTGAATTTTTAAGTATAGTATTGGATTTAATTATACTATATTGATTTCAATTTATTTTTATTGGTGTATTATCAGTCATTAACTTATTATACCTAATAAGTACATCATTTTTGAAATTTAATAATAGGCACTAAAAGACATATATCTTCATATATACTTTATAGTGATTTTGTTCATCCGTGTAAATCATATCACTGCTACCGTTTCTTTGAAAAGTAAATTCAAATGTAAATCCCATAAAAGCTTTTTTATAACCATTTTAAGAAGCTAAATATATTTCTTAAAGGTTTATAAATATGTACAATTTTACTGTTTTTTGTATATTCATATCTTTTCGCAAATCCTTTATTATAATCTTCATTTGATTGAATATATTTAGCAACGTCCTCAATTTTAACAGGTGTATTTACATCATCACCTTTAAATTCTTGTATGTCTGCTTTATCGGATGTATCAAAATAAGAAAATCAGTTTGTAGGTTGAGATGTTGCATAATCAGGTGTATTTTCAATTAAATCTAATACTTGTTCCAATATATTAAAATTTTTCTCATGTGTTTCAACAGTAGTACCTATTTTAAATGAACAACTATAGATAAAGGGTGGTCCGTTACCTAAAGTGACAATTTTATCACCAGTATCTGTTCCATCTTCATTTACAATCTTTAATGAATAACAAAGATATCTTCTTGAATACGAGTCATTTTTAACTTTTTCAGAACTTGAACTAATGAAAGTATAAGTAACATTTTCCTCATATTTATTAAGTAGTTAATCTGGTCTTATTTTAACTAGATCTATTTTCTCAATATCATCATTATAGTAGTAATTAACATCTCTCAATTCATGAATTTTTTCCATCTCTTTCTGAGTAAACTCTATTTATTTAGGATGAATTTCTGATACACTAGCCTTCTTTTTTGAAGCGACAGGCTTCCTTTTTGATGAATGTATCATTAATCCAGATCCTGATAATAATTTATTTAAGACATCAGGTTTGGGACTTATTTTGTATTTTTTAAGACCTTCGGTTTTAGGTCGACCGACCTCTTTCATAAAGAATTCTTACCTTCTATTTTCTTACTTTTTCTAAATAATCTGTGCTCATTCATTTATTAAAACGAAAATATTAGAGTTTCAGAAATACCTTGATTTTATACATTTATTATAATTTCCAACCCCTCCCCCCCTAGATCTGGATTTTTGGAGACTCGCCTGAAAATATATCGAATTATAAAAGATTTAGGTAATTGGTTTAAAGACGACAGACTTCCTCCTGAGATATATGGATTCCTTTACATTAATTACAAATCTAGGGGTGGATGGTCATCCATCCCTGGAAATTAAGGCTTAAAAGAAAACAAGATTTTATTAAAAAATAATGATATAATATAATTTTATAGAAAGGGAACCTAATAATCTAGTACAAAAAACATTTTAAAAGTTAGAGATTTTTGATTATGATACCAAAGTAGCTGAAGTACACTTTAGAAGAAATAATGTTCGATTATGTAAATGAACTAAAGTTTAGTTTACAAGAGATTAAATAGCTCAGATATTATTATATTTTTCTCACATATAATAATAGTAAATCCTATATTTTCTTTAAATAATGTTCGCTATCATCAGCTATGTTAAATACATATTTTACTTTCTTTTGATATAAATCTATTAATTCATTACCTTCGTTAGTTATCTTCATTCTAATATATTTTATATTATTATGTTTATCATTGAAATATATATGATTATCAAATTTTATAACAATTTTACTACCCGGTCTATTAGTATTTATAAATGTATGAATTACTTCTGTATCTTTGTTATTTATTTGAATACCTTAAATTATATCACAATGAATGTAAATATCATCCACTTTGTATTCAATATTACCTAGATATTCTCAAAAGGTCTAGGCTTCAAAAGGCTTCTTCTAGGCTTCAAAAAATTGAGACTTTAAAAATATATTTAAATCTTCGATTGTATAAAAAGCATTAGGAAAAGTTAATTCACTCCATACACTTCCATCATCGTATTTGAATTTATTATTTTTATATCTTTCAGAAATATTATCCCATGAGACCTCCATGTATAATTCTTTTAAAGCTATTTTATTAAATTTAAGAAGAGGGCATAGTTCAACAGTGAAATCTTTTGATTTCGGATAGTAATTGTCGGATTTTAATACTAGCCTATTCATTTATTAAGGACTAAATTTTCATTATAATAACTTGGCTCTTGAATATATTATATTTTCAGGAGAATTGCGTTTGTTTCTTTCAACTATATATTTAATACAAAATAAACCGCATTTAACAGATGTAAGTTGTTGTAAAAAACCTGAATTGTATAAAATTTCGTTTCCCGATGTTTCTAGATATTTCTCAATATTTTTAGGAATAATCCTTCTTGAACTTTATATTTTTATATTTATAGTTACCGAAAGGATCAAAATATTCTATAAATTTATGTTTAGGGTCATTGTAATAACATACCCAATGAGTACCAGACCAGGACCCGTTGATATATCTAAATTAATGATTCCATTTGCAAATTTTCTCATCTTTTTAGGTAATAAATCTGATGTAAATACACCTCTAAATCCTTTTTCATTTTTCATATTTTTTTCAATCATTTCGTCGAATATTCCCAATTCTGATATAGCCTTTTTCCTGACGTCCCACTAGATTATTATTTTTTTTTTTTAGGATGACCTTAATCCTGATATTTTATCCAATACTTTTTTAGTACCCCAATCTGCAGTTGCACTAGCTACTCCAAGACCTAAAGAGCTTAAAATAGGAATTAAAAATTGTCGAAAACCTCCCTTTTTTCCTTAATTGAGTCTTACTTAAAGTAATTATTTTTCCTTTATTAGTTTGATTAATTTGTGTTCTAGTTTTGTATTCACATCATAATTAGGAGATTTAGATTTATCTATTTGTAATGTTATTTATGCTCCATTTTTTTTAGCAGATTTTAATTTACCAACCTGCCCTTCACTCAAATAAATTTTCTTTTTCGTATAATTACTCATTTATTTAAAGAGAAATTTTTCATAAGTTTGCATAATTTCTTTTTTTTATATATCACCATTTTTATATAATACATCTGCTAAAATAGCTATCTGATTATGTAATTTTACTGTTTTATTTCCCTTTGATCTCATTTGACCATATTTATTTAATAAATATTGTAAATTATCTCTTGAAATAGCTAGACCCCAGTATTTCTTAGAAGGTAGTTCTATTAATTCTATAATAGAATTTAATTTCTTTATATATAATTTAAATTGAAGAAAAATATGGTGGTTTCCCTTACGATTTCTTTATTTTCTTTTAGTCTTTCTTCATTTTTTGTCCTTTTTATAAGGATGCAGCATGTCTTTTAACCACGATAGCTTCATCTTTTATAAGGATGTAGCATGTTTTTTAATCACGATAGGTTCATCTTTTACTTCTAGTGCCTTTTTTTACAATATCCTTCAATGTTTCCACATTTTCATAGGCAAGTTCATTAGGTAATTTAAAACCTTTACTTTTAAAAAGATGAGTATCAAATGCTTTATTCAAATCATAATTTGGATGAGGCATAGTTTGAACACCTTTTAATTCTTTTTCCGTAAACATTATCTCTAAACTATCATCGTGTTCTACTTTGGGAATAATTCTGGAGGACTCAAGCGGATATTCCAGTTGAGAATATGATATGTTATCAATAGCATCTGGTATTTTATTTAATTCTTCTTTTCTATTTATATCTCGTTTTTTCATTTCTTTTATTATGGGTTTGTGAAACTCATATAATTCTTCTTGAATATCTACTTTCTTTTCATATTCTCTTTCATTATTTACTTGTATTTCTTTTTCTAATTTTATAACTTTTATTGCTTTAATTCTTTCTTGCTCTATTTTCTCTCTCGTTCTCTTTCTAATTCATTCATTTATTTAGGATGTAAATTTACACCAAGTAAAAATAAATTTACTTCATGTAAAAATAAATTTACACCTTGTAAAAATAAATTTACTCCATGTAAAAATAAGTTTACACCTTGTAAAAATAAATTTACATCTTGTAAAAATACCTTCTAAATAAATTAGTGTAGTAAAAATTTATTTAAACGAAAGTAGATTTAAAGATCTTAATCAAGATCCTATTTAAGATCCTATTCATTCATTCAGACTTTTAATTAATGGAGAATCAGGTTCAGGTAAATCTAATCTCACACATAATTTTTTATTTGGTTTTGAAAAGGACACAGGCCCTTTAAATTTTGATGCATTTTATATATGCGCAAAAAATTTAGATGATTATGAAGATGTTATTGAAAAATTTACAATGTTTGATGGTATAGTAGGTAGTATAGATGGTATGATGGTATGATATTATTAAAACTGAAAAAAATAAGTAAAGATGCAAAGAATAAATTATTAAAAGAATTTAAAAAATATACGAAAAAAGTATTTATAATTCCTCCTAATTTAGAAGAGTTTATTACTCTAGATGACTTGGATCCAATCCTCATAAATCTAGTAATATGTGATGATTAAAATGCTGAGAAAAATCAAAATGAAATACTAAGATTGTTTTATTTGGGTAGATATAAAAACATTAAAAACAAATCGATAATTTATTCAGCACTACTCAACTCCTAAAGATATAAGAATAAACTGTAATTATTTTTTATTCTTTGGACTTGAACTTCGAGAAATTCCACAGATTATAAGAGAAATAGATGGCTCTTTAACAAAAGAAGAATTTGCCAAAAAATATAGAAAGGCTGTTCAAAAAACATTCGATTTCTTAATGGTAGATTTAGAAAATCCTGAAATGAAACTTAGTGATAATATATAAATAGATAGAACTTGCTCAGATGGAAGAATATTTAGAAAAAAGAATTTATATTTACAGAAAGAGTTTCAAATGGTTTAGCAAGATAAGTAAATCACTATTTTTCTTGAGTGCGTTAGGCCTATCAGCCTTTGTGGTCATTCCGTGAATTGCATTAAGTTTAAGCGTTGGAGTTGTCGAAGCAATTGAGAAATCATTAAATATTTTAGAACGAAAGGAAGAATATAAACAGAGTTGTAATTTTTTATAAACAACTCTTAAATTTATTCAAAACTAAATCTATTTCAGAGAAAGAAGTTTATATACGAGAAATTTTTTTTATAAATAATTGAAAGTATTTTCCTACTGAAAAATATGTAAAACCAATGCAATTGAATGGGTATAGATTTCATCCTAAATAAATGGTACAAAAGAAAAATTTTCATATTTTTAAGGAAATTAAGGGTACAGGTATTATAGGTATAGTTAAAGGGGGTGATATAGTAGGAGGGTTACAGGATAAATTTAATCCTCCTGAAATGCATTTACCTGGTTTCCAATATTGTGGACCCTTTACAAAATTAGAAAAACACTAAAAAAGGGGAGTTCCTGGAATTAATAGAGTAGATAAATCTTGTACAAATCATAATATAGCTTACAGTGGAACAAAAGATACAAAAGAAAGACATGTTGCAGATCAAGAATTATTGGAAGATTTAGATGCTATTGAAAATCCTACTATAGGAGAAAAAGTAGCTAAAACTATTATTAAGCCGATTATAAAAACTAACAAGAAATTTGGTTTAGGACACACAATTCCGTCTTCTATAAATAAGAAAATGCAAATCTACTGTGTCAATCGTACATTCAAGAGAAGAAGAACATGTGTATCTAAAATAGGCGATGAATGGTAAGCTGATTTAATGGATATGAAATCTTTTAGTAAATATAATGACGGAGCAAATTACTTATTAACAGTTATAGATATATTTAGCAAATATGCATGGGTTATACCCCTTAAAAGCGAAACAGGAGAAGAAGTTAGTAAAGCTTTTAAAGGGATATTTAATGAACGAATACCCGTAAAGCTTCAATCCTTATAAGGGAACTGGATTTATAAATAAACAGACTCAACAATTATTTAAAGATAATAATATACAATGATTTGCAACTGAAAATATAGAAACGAAATCAGCAGCTGTAGAAATGTTTAATCGGTAAAAAGATTCGTACTTATATGAAACAGATACTAATATTGATGAATTTAATAAAATACTTAAAAATCATAATAATTCATATCATAGATCTATAAAAATGACACCTGTTCAGGCTAGTAAAAAGAAGAATGAATTGTTTATATTGAGGGTATCATCCAACTTTTAATGAAGAGATTTTTAATATATCGAAGACCCAAAATTAAACCATTTGTATAGAAATATAGAATTAAAGATACTTATATTGATGTATTGAATAAAATACTTAAAAATCATAATAATTCATATCATAGATCTATGAAAATGACACCTGTTCAGGCTAGTAAAAAGAAGAATGAATTGTTTATATTGAGGGTATCATCCAACTTTCAATGAAGAGATTTTTAATATATCGAAGACCCAAAATTAAACCATTTGTATAGAAATATAGAATTAAAGATACTTATATTGATGTATTGAATAAAATACTTAAAAATTATAATAATTCATATCATAGATCTATAAAAATGACACCTGTTCAGGCTAGTAAAAAGAAGATTGAATTGTTTATATTGAGGGTGTCATCCAACTTTTAATGAAGAGATTTTTAATATATCGAAGACACAAAACTAAACCATTTGTATAGAAATATAGAATTAAAGATACTTATATTGATGTATTGAATAAAATAATTAGAAATTATAATAATTCATATCATAGATCTATAAAAATGACATCTGTTCAGGCTAGTAAAAAGAAGAATGAATTGTTTATATTGAGGGTATCATCCAACTTTTAATGAAGAGATTTTTAATATATCGAAGACCCAAAATTAAACCATTTGTATAGAAATATAGAATTAAAGATACTTATATTGATGTATTGAATAAAATACTTAAAAATTATAATAATTCATATCATAGATCTATAAAAATGACACCTGTTTAGGCTAGTAAAAAGAAGAATGAATTGTTTATATTGAGGGTATCATCCAGCTTTTAATGAAGAGATTTTTAATATATCGAAGACCCAAAATTAAACCATTTGTATAGAAATATAGAATTAAAGATACTTATATTGATGTATTGAATAAAATATTTAAAAATTATAATAATTCATATCATAGATCTATGAAAATGACACCTGTTCAGGCTAGTAAAAAGAAGAATGAATTGTTTATATTGAGGGTATCATCCAACTTTTAATGAAGCGATTTTTAATATATCGAAGACCCAAAATTAAACCATTTGTATAGAAATATAGAATTAAAGATACTTATATTGATGTATTGAATAAAATACTTAAAAATTATAATAATTCATATCATAGATCTATAAAAATGACACCTGTTCAGGCTAGTAAAAAGAAGAATGAATTGTTTATATTGAGGGTATCATCCAACTATTAATGAAGCGATTTTTAATATATCGAAGACCCAAAATTAAACCATTTGTATAGAAATATAGAATTAAAGATACTTATATTGATGTATTGAATAAAATACTTAAAAATTATAATAATTCATATCATAGATCTATAAAAATGACACCTGTTCAGGCTAGTAAAAAGAAGAATGAATTGTTTATATTGAGGGTATCATCCAACTTTTAATGAAGCGATTTTTAATATATCGAAGACCCAAAATTAAACCATTTGTATAGAAATATAGAATTAAAGATACTTATATTGATGTATTGAATAAAATACTTAAAAATTATAATAATTCATATCATAGATCTATAAAAATGACACCTGTTCAGGCTAGTAAAAAGAAGAATGAATTGTTTATATTGAGGGTGTCATCCAACTTTTAATGAAGAGATTTTTAATATATCGAACACCCAAAACTATACCATTTATATAGAAATATAGAATTAAAGATACTTATATTGATGTATTGAATAAAATACTTAAAAATTATAATAATTCATATCATAGATCCATAAAAATGACACCTGTTCAGGCTACTAAAAAGAAGAATGAATTGTTTATATTGAGGGTGTCATCCAACTTTTAATGAAGAGATTTTTAATATATCGAAGACCCAAAATTAAACCATTTGTATAGAAATATAGAATTAAAGATACTTATATTGATGCATTGAATAAAATACTTAAAAATTATAATAATTCATATCATAGATCTATAAAAATGACACCTGTTCAGGCAAGTAAAAAGAAGAATGAATTGTATATATTGAGGGTGTCATCCAACTTTTAATAAGGAGGTTTTTAATATATCGAAAACACAAAACTAAACCATTTGTATAGAAATATAGAATTAAAGATACTTATATTGATGTATTGAATAAAATACTTAGAAATTATAATAATTCATATCATATAGATTTTTAATATATCGAAGACCCAAAACTATACCATTTGCATAGAAATATTGAATTAAAGATACTTATATTGATGTATTGAATAAAATACTTAAAAATTATAATAATTCATATCATAGATCCATAAAAATGACACCTGTTCAGGCTACTAAAAAGAAGAATGAATTGTTTATATTGAGGGTATCATCCAACTTTTAATGAAGAGATTTTTAATATATCGAAGACCCAAATCTAAACCATTTGTATAGAAATATAGAATGAAAGATACTTATATTGATGTATTGAATAAAATACTTAAAAATTATAATAATTCATATCATAGACCTATAAAAATGACACCTGTTCAGACTAGTAAAAAGAAGAATGAATTGTTTATATTGAGGGTGTCATCCAACTTTTAAAGAAGAGATTTTTAATATATCGAAGACCCAAAACTATACCATTTGTATAGAAATATAGAATTAAAGATACTTATATTGATGTATTGAATAAAATACTTAAAAATTATAATAATTCATATCATAGATCTATAAAAATGACACCTGTTCAGGCTAGTAAAAAGAAATAATTGTTGAGTCTTTATTTATAAATCCAGTTCCCTTATAAGGATTGAAGCTTTACGGGTATTCGTTCATTAAATATCCCTTTAAAAGCTTTACTAACTTCTTCTCCTGTTTCGCTTTTAAGGGGTATAACCCATGCATATTTGCTAAATATATCTATAACTGTTAATAAGTAATTTGCTCCGTCATTATATTTACTAAAAGATTTCATATCCATTAAATCAGCTTGCCATTCATCGCCTATTTTAGATACACATGTTCTTCTTCTCTTGAATGTACGATTGACACAGTAGATTTGCATTTTCTTATTTATAGAAGACGGAATTGTGTGTCCTAAACCAAATTTCTTGTTAGTTTTTATAATCGGCTTAATAATAGTTTTAGCTACTTTTTCTCCTATAGTAGGATTTTCAATAGCATCTAAATCTTCCAATAGTTCTTGATCTGCAACATGTCTTTCTTTTGTATCTTTTGTTCCACTGTAAGCTATATTATGATTTGTACAAGATTTATCTACTCTATTAATTCCAGGAACTCCCCTTTTTTAGTGTTTTTCTAATTTTGTAAAGGGTCCACAATATTGGAAACCAGGTAAATGCATTTCAGGAGGATTAAATTTATCCTGTAACCCTCCTACTATATCACCCCCTTTAACTATACCTATAATACCTGTACCCTTAATTTCCTTAAAAATATGAAAATTT
Source organism: Amaurobius ferox (assembly GCA_951213105.1). Classification (NCBI taxonomy): domain Eukaryota; kingdom Metazoa; phylum Arthropoda; class Arachnida; order Araneae; family Amaurobiidae; genus Amaurobius; species Amaurobius ferox. The sequence continues at coordinate 1,701,686 of OX578138.1, forward strand.
TTCTTTTGTACCATTTATTTAGGATGAAATCTATACCCATTCAATTGCATTGGTTTTACATATTTTTCAGTAGGAAAATACTTTCAATTATTTATAAAAAAAATTTCTCGTATATAAACTTCTTTCTCTGAAATAGATTTAGTTTTGAATAAATTTAAGAGTTGTTTATAAAAAATTACAACTCTGTTTATATTCTTCCTTTCGTTCTAAAATATTTAATGATTTCTCAATTGCTTCGACAACTCCAACGCTTAAACTTAATGCAATTCACGGAATGACCACAAAGGCTGATAGGCCTAACGCACTCAAGAAAAATAGTGATTTACTTATCTTGCTAAACCATTTGAAACTCTTTCTGTAAATATAAATTCTTTTTTCTAAATATTCTTCCATCTGAGCAAGTTCTATCTATTTATATATTATCACTAAGTTTCATTTCAGGATTTTCTAAATCTACCATTAAGAAATCGAATGTTTTTTGAACAGCCTTTCTATATTTTTTGGCAAATTCTTCTTTTGTTAAAGAGCCATCTATTTCTCTTATAATCTGTGGAATTTCTCGAAGTTCAAGTCCAAAGAATAAAAAATAATTACAGTTTATTCTTATATCTTTAGGAGTTGAGTAGTGCTGAATAAATTATCGATTTGTTTTTAATGTTTTTATATCTACCCAAATAAAACAATCTTAGTATTTCATTTTGATTTTTCTCAGCATTTTAATCATCACATATTACTAGATTTATGAGGATTGGATCCAAGTCATCTAGAGTAATAAACTCTTCTAAATTAGGAGGAATTATAAATACTTTTTTCGTATATTTTTTAAATTCTTTTAATAATTTATTCTTTGCATCTTTACTTATTTTTTTCAGTTTTAATAATATCATACCATCATACCATCTATACTACCTACTATACCATCAAACATTGTAAATTTTTCAATAACATCTTCATAATCATCTAAATTTTTTGCGCATATATAAAATGCATCAAAATTTAAAGGGCCTGTGTCCTTTTCAAAACCAAATAAAAAATTATGTGTGAGATTAGATTTACCTGAACCTGATTCTCCATTAATTAAAAGTCTGAATGAATGAATAGGATCTTAAATAGGATCTTGATTAGGATCTTTAAATCTACTTTCGTTTAAATAAATTTTTACTACACTAATTTATTTAGAAGGTATTTTTACAAGATGTAAATTTATTTTTACAAGGTGTAAACTTATTTTTACATGGAGTAAATTTATTTTTACAAGGTGTAAATTTATTTTTACATGAAGTAAATTTATTTTTACTTGGTGTAAATTTACATCCTAAATAAATGAATGAATTAGAAAGAGAACGAGAGAGAAAATAGAGCAAGAAAGAATTAAAGCAATAAAAGTTATAAAATTAGAAAAAGAAATACAAGTAAATAATGAAAGAGAATATGAAAAGAAAGTAGATATTCAAGAAGAATTATATGAGTTTCACAAACCCATAATAAAAGAAATGAAAAAACGAGATATAAATAGAAAAGAAGAATTAAATAAAATACCAGATGCTATTGATAACATATCATATTCTCAACTGGAATATCCGCTTGAGTCCTCCAGAATTATTCCCAAAGTAGAACACGATGATAGTTTAGAGATAATGTTTACGGAAAAAGAATTAAAAGGTGTTCAAACTATGCCTCATCCAAATTATGATTTGAATAAAGCATTTGATACTCATCTTTTTAAAAGTAAAGGTTTTAAATTACCTAATGAACTTGCCTATGAAAATGTGGAAACATTGAAGGATATTGTAAAAAAAGGCACTAGAAGTAAAAGATGAACCTATCGTGATTAAAAAACATGCTACATCCTTATAAAAGATGAAGCTATCGTGGTTAAAAGACATGCTGCATCCTTATAAAAAGGACAAAAAATGAAGAAAGACTAAAAGAAAATAAAGAAATCGTAAGGGAAACCACCATATTTTTCTTCAATTTAAATTATATATAAAGAAATTAAATTCTATTATAGAATTAATAGAACTACCTTCTAAGAAATACTGGGGTCTAGCTATTTCAAGAGATAATTTACAATATTTATTAAATAAATATGGTCAAATGAGATCAAAGGGAAATAAAACAGTAAAATTACATAATCAGATAGCTATTTTAGCAGATGTATTATATAAAAATGGTGATATATAAAAAAAAGAAATTATGCAAACTTATGAAAAATTTCTCTTTAAATAAATGAGTAATTATACGAAAAAGAAAATTTATTTGAGTGAAGGGCAGGTTGGTAAATTAAAATCTGCTAAAAAAAATGGAGCATAAATAACATTACAAATAGATAAATCTAAATCTCCTAATTATGATGTGAATACAAAACTAGAACACAAATTAATCAAACTAATAAAGGAAAAATAATTACTTTAAGTAAGACTCAATTAAGGAAAAAAGGGAGGTTTTCGACAATTTTTAATTCCTATTTTAAGCTCTTTAGGTCTTGGAGTAGCTAGTGCAACTGCAGATTGGGGTACTAAAAAAGTATTGGATAAAATATCAGGATTAAGGTCATCCTAAAAAAAAAAAATAATAATCTAGTGGGACGTCAGGAAAAAGGCTGTATCAGAATTGGGAATATTCGACGAAATGATTGAAAAAAATATGAAAAATGAAAAAGGATTTAGAGGTGTATTTACATCAGATTTATTACCTAAAAAGATGAGAAAATTTGCAAATGGAATCATTAATTTAGATATATCAACGGGTCCTGGTCTGGTACTCATTGGGTATGTTATTACAATGACCCTAAACATAAATTTATAGAATATTTTGATCCTTTCGGTAACTATAAATATAAAAATATAAAGTTCAAGAAGGATTATTCCTAAAAATATTGAGAAATATCTAGAAACATCGGGAAACGAAATTTTATACAATTCAGGTTTTTTACAACAACTTACATCTGTTAAATGCGGTTTATTTTGTATTAAATATATAGTTGAAAGAAACAAACGCAATTCTCCTGAAAATATAATATATTCAAGAGCCAAGTTATTATAATGAAAATTTAGTCCTTAATAAATGAATAGGCTAGTATTAAAATCCGACAATTACTATCCGAAATCAAAAGATTTCACTGTTGAACTATGCCCTCTTCTTAAATTTAATAAAATAGCTTTAAAAGAATTATACATGGAGGTCTCATGGGATAATATTTCTGAAAGATATAAAAATAATAAATTCAAATACGATGATGGAAGTGTATGGAGTGAATTAACTTTTCCTAATGCTTTTTATACAATCGAAGATTTAAATATATTTTTAATATATCGAAGACACAAAACTAAACCATTTGTATAGAAATATAGAATTAAAGATACTTATATTGATGTATTGAATAAAATACTTAGAAATTATAATAATTCATATCATAGATCTATAAAAATGACACCTCTTCAGGCTAGTAAAAAGAAGAATGAATTGTTTATATTGAGGGTGTCATCCAACTTTTAATGAAGAGATTTTTAATATATCGAAGACCCAAATCTAAACCATTTGTATAGAAATATAGAATGAAAGATACTTATATTGATGTATTGAATAAAATACTTAAAAATTATAATAATTCATATCATAGACCTATAAAAATGACACCTGTTCAGACTAGTAAAAAGAAGAATGAATTGTTTATATTGAGGGTGTCATCCAACTTTTAAAGAAGAGATTTTTAATATATCGAAGACCCAAAACTATACCATTTGTATAGAAATATAGAATTAAAGATACTTATATTGATGTATTGAATAAAATACTTAAAAAATTATAATAATTCATATCATAGATCTATAAAAATGACACCTGTTCAGGCTAGTAAAAAGAAGATTGAATTGTTTATATTGAGGGTGTCATCCAACTTTTAATGAAGAGATTTTTAATATATCGAAGACACAAAACTAAACCATTTGTATAGAAATATAGAATTAAAGATACTTATATTGATGTATTGAATAAAATAATTAGAAATTATAATAATTCATATCATAGATCTATAAAAATGACATCTGTTCAGGCTAGTAAAAAGAAGAATGAATTGTTTATATTGAGGGTATCATCCAACTTTTAATGAAGAGATTTTTAATATATCGAAGACCCAAAATTAAACCATTTGTATAGAAATATAGAATTAAAGATACTTATATTGATGTATTGAATAAAATACTTAAAAATTATAATAATTCATATCATAGATCTATAAAAATGACACCTGTTTAGGCTAGTAAAAAGAAGAATGAATTGTTTATATTGAGGGTATCATCCAGCTTTTAATGAAGAGATTTTTAATATATCGAAGACCCAAAATTAAACCATTTGTATAGAAATATAGAATTAAAGATACTTATATTGATGTATTGAATAAAATATTTAAAAATTATAATAATTCATATCATAGATCTATGAAAATGACACCTGTTCAGGCTAGTAAAAAGAAGAATGAATTGTTTATATTGAGGGTATCATCCAACTTTTAATGAAGCGATTTTTAATATATCGAAGACCCAAAATTAAACCATTTGTATAGAAATATAGAATTAAAGATACTTATATTGATGTATTGAATAAAATACTTAAAAATTATAATAATTCATATCATAGATCTATAAAAATGACACCTGTTCAGGCTAGTAAAAAGAAGAATGAATTGTTTATATTGAGGGTATCATCCAACTATTAATGAAGCGATTTTTAATATATCGAAGACCCAAAATTAAACCATTTGTATAGAAATATAGAATTAAAGATACTTATATTGATGTATTGAATAAAATACTTAAAAATTATAATAATTCATATCATAGATCTATAAAAATGACACCTGTTCAGGCTAGTAAAAAGAAGAATGAATTGTTTATATTGAGGGTATCATCCAACTTTTAATGAAGCGATTTTTAATATATCGAAGACCCAAAATTAAACCATTTGTATAGAAATATAGAATTAAAGATACTTATATTGATGTATTGAATAAAATACTTAAAAATTATAATAATTCATATCATAGATCTATAAAAATGACACCTGTTCAGGCTAGTAAAAAGAAGAATGAATTGTTTATATTGAGGGTGTCATCCAACTTTTAATGAAGAGATTTTTAATATATCGAACACCCAAAACTATACCATTTATATAGAAATATAGAATTAAAGATACTTATATTGATGTATTGAATAAAATACTTAAAAATTATAATAATTCATATCATAGATCCATAAAAATGACACCTGTTCAGGCTACTAAAAAGAAGAATGAATTGTTTATATTGAGGGTGTCATCCAACTTTTAATGAAGAGATTTTTAATATATCGAAGACCCAAAATTAAACCATTTGTATAGAAATATAGAATTAAAGATACTTATATTGATGCATTGAATAAAATACTTAAAAATTATAATAATTCATATCATAGATCTATAAAAATGACACCTGTTCAGGCAAGTAAAAAGAAGAATGAATTGTATATATTGAGGGTGTCATCCAACTTTTAATAAGGAGGTTTTTAATATATCGAAAACACAAAACTAAACCATTTGTATAGAAATATAGAATTAAAGATACTTATATTGATGTATTGAATAAAATACTTAGAAATTATAATAATTCATATCATATAGATTTTTAATATATCGAAGACCCAAAACTATACCATTTGCATAGAAATATTGAATTAAAGATACTTATATTGATGTATTGAATAAAATACTTAAAAATTATAATAATTCATATCATAGATCCATAAAAATGACACCTGTTCAGGCTACTAAAAAGAAGAATGAATTGTTTATATTGAGGGTATCATCCAACTTTTAATGAAGAGATTTTTAATATATCGAAGACCCAAATCTAAACCATTTGTATAGAAATATAGAATGAAAGATACTTATATTGATGTATTGAATAAAATACTTAAAAATTATAATAATTCATATCATAGACCTATAAAAATGACACCTGTTCAGACTAGTAAAAAGAAGAATGAATTGTTTATATTGAGGGTGTCATCCAACTTTTAAAGAAGAGATTTTTAATATATCGAAGACCCAAAACTATACCATTTGTATAGAAATATAGAATTAAAGATACTTATATTGATGTATTGAATAAAATACTTAAAAATTATAATAATTCATATCATAGATCTATAAAAATGACACCTGTTCAGGCTAGTAAAAAGAAATAATTGTTGAGTCTTTATTTATAAATCCAGTTCCCTTATAAGGATTGAAGCTTTACGGGTATTCGTTCATTAAATATCCCTTTAAAAGCTTTACTAACTTCTTCTCCTGTTTCGCTTTTAAGGGGTATAACCCATGCATATTTGCTAAATATATCTATAACTGTTAATAAGTAATTTGCTCCGTCATTATATTTACTAAAAGATTTCATATCCATTAAATCAGCTTGCCATTCATCGCCTATTTTAGATACACATGTTCTTCTTCTCTTGAATGTACGATTGACACAGTAGATTTGCATTTTCTTATTTATAGAAGACGGAATTGTGTGTCCTAAACCAAATTTCTTGTTAGTTTTTATAATCGGCTTAATAATAGTTTTAGCTACTTTTTCTCCTATAGTAGGATTTTCAATAGCATCTAAATCTTCCAATAGTTCTTGATCTGCAACATGTCTTTCTTTTGTATCTTTTGTTCCACTGTAAGCTATATTATGATTTGTACAAGATTTATCTACTCTATTAATTCCAGGAACTCCCCTTTTTTAGTGTTTTTCTAATTTTGTAAAGGGTCCACAATATTGGAAACCAGGTAAATGCATTTCAGGAGGATTAAATTTATCCTGTAACCCTCCTACTATATCACCCCCTTTAACTATACCTATAATACCTGTACCCTTAATTTCCTTAAAAATATGAAAATTTTTCTTTTGTACCATTTATTTAGGATGAAATCTATACCCATTCAATTGCATTGGTTTTACATATTTTTCAGTAGGAAAATACTTTCAATTATTTATAAAAAAAATTTCTCGTATATAAACTTCTTTCTCTGAAATAGATTTAGTTTTGAATAAATTTAAGAGTTGTTTATAAAAAATTACAACTCTGTTTATATTCTTCCTTTCGTTCTAAAATATTTAATGATTTCTCAATTGCTTCGACAACTCCAACGCTTAAACTTAATGCAATTCACGGAATGACCACAAAGGCTGATAGGCCTAACGCACTCAAGAAAAATAGTGATTTACTTATCTTGCTAAACCATTTGAAACTCTTTCTGTAAATATAAATTCTTTTTTCTAAATATTCTTCCATCTGAGCAAGTTCTATCTATTTATATATTATCACTAAGTTTCATTTCAGGATTTTCTAAATCTACCATTAAGAAATCGAATGTTTTTTGAACAGCCTTTCTATATTTTTTGGCAAATTCTTCTTTTGTTAAAGAGCCATCTATTTCTCTTATAATCTGTGGAATTTCTCGAAGTTCAAGTCCAAAGAATAAAAAATAATTACAGTTTATTCTTATATCTTTAGGAGTTGAGTAGTGCTGAATAAATTATCGATTTGTTTTTAATGTTTTTATATCTACCCAAATAAAACAATCTTAGTATTTCATTTTGATTTTTCTCAGCATTTTAATCATCACATATTACTAGATTTATGAGGATTGGATCCAAGTCATCTAGAGTAATAAACTCTTCTAAATTAGGAGGAATTATAAATACTTTTTTCGTATATTTTTTAAATTCTTTTAATAATTTATTCTTTGCATCTTTACTTATTTTTTTCAGTTTTAATAATATCATACCATCATACCATCTATACTACCTACTATACCATCAAACATTGTAAATTTTTCAATAACATCTTCATAATCATCTAAATTTTTTGCGCATATATAAAATGCATCAAAATTTAAAGGGCCTGTGTCCTTTTCAAAACCAAATAAAAAATTATGTGTGAGATTAGATTTACCTGAACCTGATTCTCCATTAATTAAAAGTCTGAATGAATGAATAGGATCTTAAATAGGATCTTGATTAGGATCTTTAAATCTACTTTCGTTTAAATAAATTTTTACTACACTAATTTATTTAGAAGGTATTTTTACAAGATGTAAATTTATTTTTACAAGGTGTAAACTTATTTTTACATGGAGTAAATTTATTTTTACAAGGTGTAAATTTATTTTTACATGAAGTAAATTTATTTTTACTTGGTGTAAATTTACATCCTAAATAAATGAATGAATTAGAAAGAGAACGAGAGAGAAAATAGAGCAAGAAAGAATTAAAGCAATAAAAGTTATAAAATTAGGAAAAGAAATACAAGTAAATAATGAAAGAGAATATGAAAAGAAAGTAGATATTCAAGAAGAATTATATGAGTTTCACAAACCCATAATAAAAGAAATGAAAAAACGAGATATAAATAGAAAAGAAGAATTAAATAAAATACCAGATGCTATTGATAACATATCATATTCTCAACTGGAATATCCGCTTGAGTCCTCCAGAATTATTCCCAAAGTAGAACACGATGATAGTTTAGAGATAATGTTTACGGAAAAAGAATTAAAAGGTGTTCAAACTATGCCTCATCCAAATTATGATTTGAATAAAGCATTTGATACTCATCTTTTTAAAAGTAAAGGTTTTAAATTACCTAATGAACTTGCCTATGAAAATGTGGAAACATTGAAGGATATTGTAAAAAAAGGCACTAGAAGTAAAAGATGAACCTATCGTGATTAAAAAACATGCTACATCCTTATAAAAGATGAAGCTATCGTGGTTAAAAGACATGCTGCATCCTTATAAAAAGGACAAAAAATGAAGAAAGACTAAAAGAAAATAAAGAAATCGTAAGGGAAACCACCATATTTTTCTTCAATTTAAATTATATATAAAGAAATTAAATTCTATTATAGAATTAATAGAACTACCTTCTAAGAAATACTGGGGTCTAGCTATTTCAAGAGATAATTTACAATATTTATTAAATAAATATGGTCAAATGAGATCAAAGGGAAATAAAACAGTAAAATTACATAATCAGATAGCTATTTTAGCAGATGTATTATATAAAAATGGTGATATATAAAAAAAAGAAATTATGCAAACTTATGAAAAATTTCTCTTTAAATAAATGAGTAATTATACGAAAAAGAAAATTTATTTGAGTGAAGGGCAGGTTGGTAAATTAAAATCTGCTAAAAAAAATGGAGCATAAATAACATTACAAATAGATAAATCTAAATCTCCTAATTATGATGTGAATACAAAACTAGAACACAAATTAATCAAACTAATAAAGGAAAAATAATTACTTTAAGTAAGACTCAATTAAGGAAAAAAGGGAGGTTTTCGACAATTTTTAATTCCTATTTTAAGCTCTTTAGGTCTTGGAGTAGCTAGTGCAACTGCAGATTGGGGTACTAAAAAAGTATTGGATAAAATATCAGGATTAAGGTCATCCTAAAAAAAAAAAATAATAATCTAGTGGGACGTCAGGAAAAAGGCTGTATCAGAATTGGGAATATTCGACGAAATGATTGAAAAAAATATGAAAAATGAAAAAGGATTTAGAGGTGTATTTACATCAGATTTATTACCTAAAAAGATGAGAAAATTTGCAAATGGAATCATTAATTTAGATATATCAACGGGTCCTGGTCTGGTACTCATTGGGTATGTTATTACAATGACCCTAAACATAAATTTATAGAATATTTTGATCCTTTCGGTAACTATAAATATAAAAATATAAAGTTCAAGAAGGATTATTCCTAAAAATATTGAGAAATATCTAGAAACATCGGGAAACGAAATTTTATACAATTCAGGTTTTTTACAACAACTTACATCTGTTAAATGCGGTTTATTTTGTATTAAATATATAGTTGAAAGAAACAAACGCAATTCTCCTGAAAATATAATATATTCAAGAGCCAAGTTATTATAATGAAAATTTAGTCCTTAATAAATGAATAGGCTAGTATTAAAATCCGACAATTACTATCCGAAATCAAAAGATTTCACTGTTGAACTATGCCCTCTTCTTAAATTTAATAAAATAGCTTTAAAAGAATTATACATGGAGGTCTCATGGGATAATATTTCTGAAAGATATAAAAATAATAAATTCAAATACGATGATGGAAGTGTATGGAGTGAATTAACTTTTCCTAATGCTTTTTATACAATCGAAGATTTAAATATATTTTTAATATATCGAAGACACAAAACTAAACCATTTGTATAGAAATATAGAATTAAAGATACTTATATTGATGTATTGAATAAAATACTTAGAAATTATAATAATTCATATCATAGATCTATAAAAATGACACCTCTTCAGGCTAGTAAAAAGAAGAATGAATTGTTTATATTGAGGGTGTCATCCAACTTTTAATGAAGAGATTTTTAATATATCGAAGACCCAAATCTAAACCATTTGTATAGAAATATAGAATGAAAGATACTTATATTGATGTATTGAATAAAATACTTAAAAATTATAATAATTCATATCATAGACCTATAAAAATGACACCTGTTCAGACTAGTAAAAAGAAGAATGAATTGTTTATATTGAGGGTGTCATCCAACTTTTAAAGAAGAGATTTTTAATATATCGAAGACCCAAAACTATACCATTTGTATAGAAATATAGAATTAAAGATACTTATATTGATGTATTGAATAAAATACTTAAAAATTATAATAATTCATATCATAGATCTATAAAAATGACACCTGTTCAGGCTAGTAAAAAGAAGAATGAATTGTTTATATTGAGGGTATCATCCAACTTTTAATGAAGAGATTTTTAATATATCGAAGACCCAAAATTAAACCATTTGTATAGAAATATAGAATTAAAGATACTTATATTGATGCATTGAATAAAATATTTAAAAATTATAATGATTCATATCATAGATCTATAAAAATGACACCTGTTCAGGCAAGTAAAAAGAAGAATGAATTGTTTATATTGAGGGTGTCATCCAACTTTTAATAAGGAGGTTTTTAATATATCGAAAACACAAAACTAAACCATTTGTATAGAAATATAGAATTAAAGATACTTATATTGATGTATTGAATAAAATACTTAAAAATTATAATAATTCATATCATAGATCTATAAAAATGACACCTGTTCAGGCTAGTAAAAAGAAGAATGAATTGTTTATATTGAGGGTATCATCCAACTTTTAATGAAGAGATTTTTAATATATCGAAGACCCAAAATTAAACCATTTGTATAGAAATATAGAATTAAAGATACTTATATTGATGCATTGAATAAAATATTTAAAAATTATAATGATTCATATCATAGATCTATAAAAATGACACCTGTTCAGGCAAGTAAAAAGAAGAATGAATTGTTTATATTGAGGGTGTCATCCAACTTTTAATAAGGAGGTTTTTAATATATCGAAAACACAAAACTAAACCATTTGTATAGAAATATAGAATTAAAGATACTTATATTGATGTATTGAATAAAATACTTAAAAATTATAATAATTCATATCATAGATCTATAAAAATGACACCTGTTCAGGCTAGTAAAAAGAAGAATGAATTGTTTATATTGAGGGTATCATCCAACTTTTAATGAAGAGATTTTTAATATATCGAAGACCCAAAACTAAACCATTTGTATAGAAATATAGAATTAAAGTCTTGAAAGGAAATGATATAGTAGGAACATTTCATGAAAATGAAATGGTACTATATAATAAAAAATACGAAGTGTATAATAAAACAGAAAGGAAATCAAATGTTTGTGAAATGGCTAGGATATCCTGATGAATTTAATTCTTAGATAGATAAAAAAGATTTACCCCCCCCCCCCCCCCGCTGAAATTGATGTAAAACTATGCTATTTCCAGGAGTGGATGACCATCCACCCCTACATATACTCCATAATGTACAAAATTGAGTATATGTAGGGGTGGATGGTCATCCACTCCTGGAAATAGTAAAGATGATAGAACTATCCTCCATATTTAGCTATCATTTGATATCAGATAATGTGCCTAATCAAAGGGAGTGACCCTCTTTTCAAATTATTCTGGTGAGGATCCATGTGGATCTGCAGTAAAATTGATGTAAAAACTAAATTTATCACATGAAAATAAATTAAGGTGATAGCCTTTTCAGCATAAAAATCTTCAAAATCATGCTATATTTGTAAATGAATCTGGTTTATATTTGGATTCTATTATTTGATAAACATTTTATTCATTATGGTGTAAAATGCAGGCCTGAAAATATACCAAATTATAAAAATGGTCAGCTCATATCTGCACCTAACACTTTTATAGATGCCTTAATTTTATTCATTATAGTGTAAATTGAAAGGTGGATGCTCATCCATCTCTGGGATACCCTTTCAAGACTTTGTCTTTAATAAAAATTATGTGTAATTAATATGGAGCACTCTGTAAAGATATTAAATCAAGTTGAGTATTTCATCATTATAAGGTTAATAATCTACGGAGATATTGCAAAATTTGTGATAAAAAAAGAAAATATGAAAAATTGTCTTGTGAATGTGAAAAAACTTATACAAAAACTCATTTACAGAGACATTTAAGAAGTAATTATCACATAAAACGCTTTCAAATGAACGCGTTAATTTCTGTTTAATTTCAAGACTGAGATTTGAAAATGCCTTTATAAAAATACCTGCCAATAAACGGAGCAACAACTGAGAGCTAAGTCAGTTGGGGAAATTAGAAATGCTTTGAAATATCTAAATGTAAAACAACCTAGAGGTTGTAAAAATGATGATTTAATTAAATTACTAATAAAATATATAAGAGAAACATGTGAACATAAACCTGTTTTAGTAGATTTATTAAAATTGGATGTAATACATTATTTAAATAAAAAATATTTATTAAAATGTCCGAATATAAATATTTAAGAAAATATTTATTAAAATATCCGAAAAGCGTAATAAAATTAAGCAGTTTTTTGATTCTTTTAATTTGACATTTCATAATAATGATTTCAAAATAAAAGAAGAGAAATAGATTAGAACCAGAGTAAATTTTAAAAAATTATTTACTCCTGATCTAACAGAGCAGTTGAAACAGTTTATTAATGAACCAAAAAATAGGTCTCAATTGAAAAACATATTTGATTATTTCGGGTTGAAATATGAAAATGAAGGTTTTGTAAAAAGGAAAGAAAAGAAAGGAAAAATTGAAACTAATTTTGAAAATCTATTTAAACCAGATTATAAAATTGTAGAAATAAATCAAAAACTTATCAAAAAATTTAACACATATAGAAAAACTTATAAAATTATAGAAATCCTCTTTCCTCTAAAAAAGCTTCTTTTTATGCTTATTTTAATCGCGCTTTTAATGTTTGTTCATCTATCTCTGCTTTAAGTGATGAAATTGAATTTATTTTTGGCCTAGGCCGTGAGGCTCCCTACTCCTGAGCTTATTTATAAGGTTTTCTTCCAAGTTCGCCGTAAATATACCCTTTTTGATACTAAACTTATTGCCTTAAAAGATCGTTTGACTTATAGGTCTAGTTTTCCATACAATCCAACGATTTTCCGCCCCTTTATCCGTTGTTGTTCTGAGTTTGCTGACCTGCACATTCTAATATTTCTTCTTTATTGAACCGTATTCGGTCTGATAAACTGGGTGATAGGGACGACTTTAAAAGCTTTGCTGGGGTGTATATCGTTCCCCTGTTGTCCACCGGTGGTCATTTTAAATTTTATATTGGAAGTACTAAACGCACCGTTGGCATCCGTTTAGCAGAACATGCTGGGGATGTCAGGGATAGTAAACCTTCTACGGCTCTTGCTCAATTTGTTGTTAAAGATAATTTTCATCCTCTTTTTGAAAAGTGTCTTTCTAAATGTAGTGGACCTACTCATTTTTTACAGTACAAAACGTACCATTGGTATCCGTTTGGCAGAACATGCTAGGAATGTCAAAGGTGGTAAACTTTCTACGGTCCTTGCTCATTTTGTTGTTAAAGAAAATTTCAGGCCCATTTTCGAAAGAACTTTCCTTCTTATGCGTTGTAATAACCCTCGTGATATTCTCCTTTTCGAATCCCTTTTTATGTATATCTACCGTGAGTCCGTTTGTAATGTTGACCCTGTTATGAATTTGAGTTACGTTGGCGACTCATTCTCGACTCCATGCACTTCAAGTCTCTGCAAAGTTATCTTTGACGTCTTCCTCTTTGGGATTATGCCACCCCCTCCCCTTTTCTCGATTTCTGTCATTAAATTGTAATTTAATAGGCTGTTCTTTTGTTGTTGAAATTTTTGAAACTCTAAAATAATAGTTTACGGTTCATCCTTGTCTAAACGCAGATTCTTTTGTGAATTGTATTTATGCCAATTTTGTCGCTCTATCTGGTCTATATACGAACGATTCAAATTTTATTTCCGTGTAGCCACTGATGAAGAGCGCGTACTTATGCTCGAATGCGCTCTGGTCTTTTTTTAAAACTTTTGTACGTCTTATAGAAAGTAAAATAAAGACCTTCTGTTGTGGATGTGTGCTTCATTTTTGCTATTGTAACGTGATATTTATTTTTCAAATATCTCAATTAAGTCGACGCGCAGAAACAATATTGAGGGTATTTTATACATTTTTAATTACTTTTCTGGACGATATTGAGTTATTTAGTGTGTAGGCTAATGAGCTAATTTTACTTTCCCTGCGATATATGTAATGTATTGGAATCGTGTCGATCATCGCAGCTCGAGTTTTTGACGTATCGACCCGTTTTGGATCCTCTAGAACACGAAAAACTATTATTAGAGTGACGTCTGTTTATGATTGTGGATCCACTCTAACTCAAAAACGAATGGATCCAATTTCCTGAAATTGTTTAGGTGAGTCATGTGTAGGTTACCCCGATGAGGATTGGATAAGATTTGGAATAAAAGTGCCTGTCCTTTTCTGTTTCTTCTTCTGCTTCTTTCTTTCTTTTTTACGAAATGGCCCGTAAAAAATGCATGTATCCACTCTGGCTAAAAAAACGAATAGACCTAACTTCACAAAACTATGCAGATAAGTCGCTTGTGGGTGACCCTGGTGCTGGTTACATTTTGGTGCTGGTTACATTTTGGGAGGATTCGGTAAGAAAGAACCTGCTGTTTTTGCGAAATGGCCCGCAAAAGTCTAAAATAAAAGACTACGTATGTTCAAATGTATCCATTAAATGCTGGTTCCATACGAAATTTTAGACAATGAAAAGAATAAGATTACTGTAAGATCGGTCGTTCTTCTGATATTTTAGTTTTTTCGCAGTTTTACTGCACCGCCTTTGAAATCACGTCCGGTTACCAAATGAAACAAAATTTGAATTAAAAGTGCCATTTCGAATAATGTTATTATTTTGTGTCATTAAACTCAGTTCGCTGAATTATTAAAGAAATAAAGAGAAAATGAATTGGGTCTGTCGGGAAAGTCGTGTGCTGCCCACATCAGACTTTTTTCATTAATTCCAATGTATTTTATTACTTTTCTGGACGATATTGAGAAAAGTTATTTTGTGTGTAGGTTAATGAGCGCTCACCGTCTACTTTTTCTTATGTGTCAAAAAGTAAAAGATTTATTTTATAAAAATATCAGAAATAGTTTTAATTATTTTTAATTTTCTAATTCGGCAAAAATTTCTCGAGAGCTGGAGGTTAGGAACTGTTTTACATAGGTCAGGGAAATGATCCCCAAAAGGATAGATTACACAATATTATCACAAGAGATTGTATGGAAAAGCGCGATGCGTCGCCGTCGCCGGCAACCCTCCTCCCTGGGATGCAATCGTCTCCATGGCAACGGGATCGAGCCGCACCAGATGTGCTTCGGCCAGCTGACAAACGGTGCTCCGTTTCCAGAGAGGGAGGGGGAATGCAGAGGATAGGTCCTCGTCCTCTCGATCACGAGAGAATGCGAACGGTTTAAACGTCTCGTTGCTTTGGATCAAATAATGGTGGTTCTTGCATTTGTAAATAGAATCAAAGACGTTTCACGTTACGTTACACATCAAATGAGAAAAAGTTTGTGTTCCGAAAATTAATTTTGACTGGAAAACACGTTCTCCCATAAAGTGACTCCCACACAATCCTTTCATACTAAAGAATACAATAACGGACCGATATTTTTAAAATGTGAACTGTCGAGACGCCTTTCAACTAACTACTATTGTACCCCACTATTCTCACCAAAGAATACATTACTTGGAAGATATTTAAAAAAATGTAAACTGTTGCGACTCCGACAAGCTAACCACGGCACTCTATCTGAAAAGAATCTTCTAAAAGAAAAGTTTCCATTAGAAATTGTATGTTATACATTATTAAGAACTGTCCCATATTATAAATTACATGTTATACAAAAAGAAGAGTTCAAAAAAGTGGGAAATGTTAGAAGAAGAAGAGAAAGTTTGTGCGATTCTGACAGCCCCATGAGGTGTCGCACCCTCTTTAAGGGCAGTGTTCCCCACCAGCGTGAAATATTTTTTTATTTATTATTAATTAAAAATAAATCTGAATTTTATATTCAGATACTTGTCATTTTATTTTACAAGATAAAGTTCCATAAAGAAATTTAAACTTCATTGTTTTTAAAAACAATGTAAAATAAATAAAGTTAAATTTTAAATTGAGATACTTGTAATTTTATTTTACAAGATAAAGTTTTATAAAGAATTTTAAAAATAAATCTGCATTTTTAAATTCAGATACTTGTAATTTTACATTACAAGATAAAGTTTTATAAAGAATTTTAAACTTAATTGTTTTTAAAAACAATTTAAAATAAATAAAGTTGAATATTTAAATTCAAATACATGTCATTTTACATTACAAGATAAAGTTTTATAAAGAATTTTTAAAAAAATAAATCTGAATTTTTGAATTCAGATACTTGTAATTTTACAAGATAAAGTTTTATAAAGAAATTTAAAAAATAAATCTGAATTTTTAAATTTAGAAACTTATATTTTCTACTTTACAAGATAAAGTTTCATAAGAATTTAAACTTAATTGTTTATAAACAGTGAAAAATAGCTAAAAATTCATTTTAATATGTAAAGTAGCATATTTCAAGTTGGCAGGCCTATTTCCCAAACATAAAAATGAACACGTTATGATTTAACATAAAAATGTTACAACAGTGGAAAAAATCTGCTCATAATACATAGAGATTTTTTTTTTTTTTTTTTTTTCACAATGCACTGGGTTTTTTTTCCCAGACACTTTTTTTCCAGATTTCTTTTTCTTTCATTTTTTTTTTCTTTTTCAAATTTTTCCATTTTTTTTTTCAAATTTTTCCATTTTTTTTTTCCTTCATATTTCTGACGTTCATATTTTCATATCTCCATATCTTTATTTCCTTCTGAGCGATCTTTAATCCGGTGGTGGCCGTCAGCATAAGTATGCACGCCATCGTCTATTCTGTAGCGTTTATCCTCGTCTGGAGAGAGTGACACCTTACACTGTTTCAGAGTGTATAATTGGTGACACTCACTCCCTGAAAAAAATCACGACACTGCACCTCATAGGTTAAAGAATCAGTGTCAGTGAATAGTAACACAGCCTTCGCTCCATAGCACTTTTTCATCTAGCCATAATGAAATTTGTACATATGGAGCTTGCTCAGTTCCAGAATGGTGAATCCGACGTCAATCGGTCTGTTAAAGACGATACAGTTCTTCACCCACTCAACCCCAACCAAGTCTTCAAAAAAAATTTTGAAGCGCTTGAATGTGGGCGCCGCCACGAGCTTTTCACCCCGCTGCGTGTTGGTGACCCAATCCACATTAACTCTATTGCGCAGATTTTCCATATACGGCGTTGTTCATGAGCTTGAAGAAGTCCTATTCGAAGCCTGATTGAGCCCTCTTACTCTGTTCGGTGTTGAAATCAATGTATGGCTTCAACCAGGCCCGTTGATTGAAGCGAAGGACTTCATGTACGGATGTTGCATGTAACCCCAGTTCCAGTTCCAGTTTAAGAATTCTATAGTGTACCACGTAACTCTTCGTTTTTCTTGTTGTTGGAACTCCAAGCTCCTCCATAATCTTTACCGTATACGGCCATGCTCACCCAATCCTTCCCCGAAATGGGTTCGTTAATCAGGTCCTCAATAAACAAGTTAAAAGAATCAGGAAAGGGGGAATATTAATAGACACCCAATCCAATCAAGATATGATAAGGGAATTTGAAGAACAAGATTAGTTACGGACTCAATATAATATTGCTAAATCTACAAAAAAGAAGCAGCTTTTCAAACAAAGAAAGAAAGTTATCGTGTACGAGAGCTTTCCAAGGAGCTGGTCATGGGCCCCAAATCATGAGCCAGCTGGTTCTGCTCCAGTTCAAGTTAAAAATGGCTTTCATTGGGTCCTACAACTTTTAGTGTTCTGACAGATGAACGTAAAGTTAATCTGGATGACTCAAGAGTACATGAGAGCAGGGCCTCATTCCAATTTTTAAGAGCCCTTAAATTTTGTAATTCATTCATTTAAATCCGGTAATAATTATTGTTATTTTAGATTATGAAATATTTTATGAGTTATAAATATTGCTTTCAAGTTAAAAGTTTTCTATACGTAACAAAAGGACCCAAATGTGTTCTATGTCAATGGTTTGCGTGTGTTTCCTATACAGTGGCAGTGAGGGGGCCCCAAATGCACAAGAGTCACTCCAAACGGAGAGGTTATGGACAGTGTTCATCCAAAGAGGTCGCAGAAATCGGCGCCAAAGGGATCCCGAAAAGGAATCCTGCTGAGTGTTTCAACTGCATAAAGTGTGATGCCAGATTTGGCGCGACCTTTAAAGCACTTCATTCCTGCACAGCAAACAGTTCGGCAGAAGGTTCGTTCATTGAGGGACACTTTTACTTGGTTTAGTTATATCCAGAGCCGCAGCCACTCAGACCCCCTGAGAAAAATATTTAATTTTTAGTGACATGAAATTTCATACAAATGCCATTCAAATTTTACATTAAAAAAAACTTTTGGAGATTTTATATATCAATTACTTTATTTTAAAGATTTTTTAAGAGCTAAATGTGTGATTATACTTAATATATTACATACTTAATATACAAATATTTAAAAAGGATGACACGAGTGTTTAGGATACTTTTGCATGATACATTGCAAAGTCCAAATCAACTGATAAGGAAGTAAGAATGAATGTTAACTTTCAGGATGTTTCTACGAATTATTAACAGCTTTATTGCTAGTTAATGCTTCCATTAAAATCAATTGCAATTATTATATATTAATATGGATGTAGAGTAGCTATATGGATATTAATAACCATCTCTTAGCTTGCAAATATAAATATGCAATTATTTTGTTAATCATTTTTGTGAATCGAAATAAGTCAAAACAAGGATTTGGGAATATCGAGGAAAGAAAATATGGATACTTTGAGGAGAACTGTCTTTTCATTTTTTTCATTTTTTTTTTTCAGAATACAAGTTTAATTTCTATGGAGTTTGTTATACATTTATGAGCTAAATAATAACTTCTTAATTTATATTTTTTACCCCCACCGCTATCCATACACAATTTAATAAGCGTTTTCCTTTTTTAACACTTTACAACAAAGTTGAAAAGTGTTTATGACTTTGTTCATTCTGTCTGTCTGTCTATCCGTTAGCACGATCACTGCCGTAACAATGACTTAATCAAAATGAAATTTTAGTATGTTGTTCAGACGGTCTGTAGGGCCTATGGGAATATAAATGAATAATATCACCCAATTAGTTTTGGATTGAACCCGGGTTGAAAAAATGAAATACATTGAGCCCTATGGGACCTCATTTTTTAAACATTTTTTAAGCGGATTTGAATTTCACAAATTGCTTCGAAAATTTTAGATAATATTCAAATTGTTCCATAAAATATATAAAAAAAAATTCAGCGAAATATATTCAGTAGTTTTTTAAATAAAAATTAAAATAATAATAACACCTCTTATACGAAGCGATCACGTGACCATGATATGAAAATGTCACGTGACCCACTTCAAAATGATATAGGGCATCCATCTTGTCTCAAAATCGTGATTTATAAAGTTCTTTTTAATTCATATTGAGTGTTGTATCCGTCCTAAAACTACTTTATTTTTGCTTAAATTCTGTGCATCTACATACTGAAACAACGCAATTACAATATATTTGAGTTTAAATGCTCATCCAAATTTGATTATTTCTACAACGAAGCCTATTTTTCACCTATGTAAAATGTAAACAGCAAAAAATGTAGAATGAGTTGTATTATAATTGCGGTATTTCTTTAACACAAAATCATTTAGTTCATGGAGTCTGCATAGATGATATGAATGAAATATTTACTGATTTTAAAAAGAGAAGGACGATTTTTTTCAATGAAGTTTTACGCATAGAGTTTAATGACTTGTAGCTCCATGGTCTTAATTTTTAAATAAAATAAATTATTGTAGTATTGTGATGAATGACATGAATGGGACATTATTTATGAATGAAATGTTGCTTTTATAAAAAGAGCCAGGCGTGTTATTTTTTTATGACGTCATTTGAATGAATTTCAGTTGTTTTCGATAAAGTTTTCAAATATAATAAATTACAGTAGTATTATGATAATTCTAAAATTATTACCGAGAAATGTATCCTATTTTAAAGATGTTTAAACCAGGCAATTTATATTTCAACGCCGTCATTTGAATGAAGTTCATTTCTTTCGATGAAGGTTTAAGTTTTCAAATATAATAAATGAATGTAGTATTGTGATAAGTTTTAAATATTACCGAGGAATGTATTGCATTTTAGACATGTTTAAATGGCATTGCATTGAAGTTGGAAAGTGTTTCATAATCAACGCTTTAAGCATGATTGATCTTTCTTGTTTTAACATCTTGGAAGCTTAACTGCGCTTTTCCCACAAAGATCATACATACATTCCTTAAATCAAACAGGCTATCAACAAATAGAATTGGAATTTTTTGCTTTTCTCGCACACCTCTAGATATAGAACAGTAGCCATTATGATTCGTCTCCTCATTTGGTGACGTTATTCTTTCAAGTGTTGCGCTACTATGCTTACTAACACTTTACGACAGAGCTGAAGAGTGTTTCGGACTTTGTCCATTCTGCATGTTCGTTCCCGCGGTAACTGCCGTAAAAATGGCTTTATCAAAAGGAAATTTTAGTATGTCTGTCGGTGGGACCTATGGAAATATAAATGAGTAATATCACCCAATTAGTTTTGGACTGAACCCGGGTTGAAAAATTGAAATACATTGAACCCTATGGGACCCCATTTTTCAAACATTATTTAAGCGAATTTAAAACTTACAAATGGCTTTGAAAGTTTTAGGAAATATTCAAATGATCGCATAAAAAATATGAAAAAAAAATTCAGCAAAATGGATTCGGCAGTTTTTCAAAATAAAAATTAAAATAATACTTCATATTATAGGAAGAGATCACATGACCCACTTCAAGATAAAATACGGCATCCATCTTTTTTCCCACTGTCAAAATCGTGATTTTTAAAGATCTTTTAAATTGATAGAGTGTTGCATCCGTCCTAAAACCGCTTTACTTTTGCTTAATTTCTGTGCATCTGCATTATGAAACAACGCAACTACATTATTTTGGAGTTTAAAGGATCCTCTAACTTTGATCATTTCTACAACAAAGCCTAATTTTCACTTATGGAGAATGTAAACGCATAAAGATGTAGGATGAGTTGTATACGAATGGCTGAATTTCTTTAACACAAAATTATTGAGCTCTGGAGTCAGTCTGCAATATAGCTGATATGAATGAAACATTCATTGATTTTACATAGAGAGCAAACGATTTTATAGCAGACTTTTTCAATGTAGTTTTAAGAATAGAGTTAAATTACATTTACCTCCATGGTTTTAAGATTTTAAATAAAATAAATTATTGTAGTATTGTGATGAATGAAAGGAATGGAATAAAAGTGTATGAATAAAATATTTACAGCTTTTACGCAGAGAGCCAGGCGATTTATATTTCAATGACGTCATTTGAATAATGTACATTTTTTTTCGATGAAGTTTTAAGTTTTCAAATATAATAAATTTATTTAGTATGGTGATAATTTTAAAAATATAACCGCTGAATGTATCACGTTTTAGAGATGATTAAATAAAATTGTATTGCACTTGGAAAGTGTTTCATAAACACTGCTTTATGCATGATTGATCTTTCTTGTTTATTTTTTTTCTGTGCATCTATATACTGCGCCAATGCAATTACATTATTTTGGAGTTTAAATGATCATTCAACTTTGATCATTTCTACAACGAAGCCTAACTTCCACGTATGGAGAATGTAAACACATCAAGCTGTAAGATGAGTTGTATAAGAATTGCTGAATTTCTTTAACACAAAATTATTGAGCTCTGGAGTCTGCAATATAGCTGATATGAATGAAGCATTCATTAATTTTGCATAGAGAAGCAGACGATTCCATATTATTGCTTCTATGATGAAGTTTTAAGCATGGAGTTAGAAAGTAATTTTACCTCCACGGTTTTACATTTTTAAGTAAAATAAATTATTGTAGTATTATGATAATTTTAAAAATATCGCCGCTGAATGAAAGGAATGGAAAAAAGTCTATGAATGAAATATTCACTGCTTTTATATAGAGAACCAGGCGATTTATATTTCAATGACGTCATTTGAATTCATTTTTTCTTTCGATAAAGATTTCAAATAGAATAAATTATTGTAGTATTGTGATAATTTTAAAATATCACCACTGAAAGTATCGCATTTTAGAGTTGTTTAAATGGCATTGCATTTGAGTTAAGTGTTTCATAATCAATGCTCTATGCATTATCTTTCTTGTTATGTCTTGTTTCCCCCACAGGACGGAGTAGTTTGTACTTACTTTTGCCTATTAAAGTTGTCAGAGCGTTAGTTGCTAGGACAGATTGGATTGTTGTCTAGACGAGTGGTATGGTCAGGACCAGATTATGCCCTCAATTTTGTATGTGTTAAAACATTTTAATCAGAAATAATTATATAAGCAAAGAATAGTCTGGACCATGCTGTGCTATACTTTAACATGGAGCCCATTGCGGTGCTATTTTTTCCCCCATCTTAAAACGTAGTCGCACCTCATGAGGAGCGGTGGAGCTCCCACCAGCACCTGACTTTCCTGTAAAGGAATGATTTCATCAGACAGATAAGAGTAAGAAGGATGTTTTTTTTAATGAATGAGAAGATAAGAACTATTACCCAGGATATTTCAGGGGTATTCATGAAATGTATAATAATATCAATAATTGTGTATCTTTTTCTTTTTTAAATGTTGACGTTTAAAAAACTAACAAATGTACATTTTCAACTTGTAAATTTCAGCAAATGTGATTTTCACGCATTTCAGAAACAACATGTGTGCTATTAGAACAGCATGTGTCCTATGGAAATTAGCATGTGATTTCGCACGTATGCAAATTTTAAGAAGAAATTAACAAAAATGTGTTTTAAAGTGTTTGAATTTCACAAATGTAGGTTTTCAACTTTCAAATTTTAACAAAAATGTGTTTTGTACTTTCAAAGAATCTCAGATACGTGTTTTAAACCACTTTAATTCACAAAAATGTGTGTTTTGAGCTAGCTGAGTCTCGGTAATCTCGGGAATAGGTGTTTTCAACTATCTGAATCTGGTAATGTCTCTTTAATAAATTAGATGTTGTTAGAAAAATATTATCTTTTTAATTGTGGGCCCACCTCCACCCGATGTATAGAATACACCGCCACAATTCAATCTACCATAGTCTACTCATTTAAATTCGATAATGACCATATGCTAAGCTCTTGATTCCATCATTTAAAATATGTCGCTTATCATCATAAGGGGATAACCCCATTTTTATTTGCTTCACCATATAAATCTGGTGATCTTTACTTGCAATTCTGTTCGACTCTATTATATCTTCGCCTTGTTAGGCAGTTATAATAATCTTCATGATGAATAAACTTTTTATGACATTCTTATTAACACCTTTAGCAGTTTTTTTTTTATTCATGAAGGGTGCTTTTAAGCTGTACATTTTTGATCTTAGGCCTACAAACTCCACGGCAGGAGTCCCATTCAACTCATCTTTCATTTTTCCAATCATTTTTTTTTATTATTGAAATGAAATGGATGATCACATAAATAATCCGAAAAGTTGGAAAAATCTTCATAACTCTCCGAATCTTTATAAATATCCTATATTTCATAAATATCCTATGTTTTAACTTCATAGCACAGGGGATCTGTGTCTGTGAAAAACAATTCGGCTCGACTTCCATACACCTTCTTAATAAAATCATAATGGAACTCATACATAAATGTTTTACTCAAGTCCAGTACTAAAAAACCTGCATAGATGGGTCTATTCAGTTTCAAACTAGTCTTATGCATATGAACTGCTACCAGATCTTCATTAAATATTTTAAAGAAGCGAAAGGCTGGTGATGCAAGTAATTTTTTCAATCTCTTCTCAGTCTGTACTAGCTTATTCTTTTTCTCAAGTTTTCCATAGTTTTTTCGAATACTGCGTTGTTCATAAGTTTGAACACATCTTTTCAAAGGAATTTTTCGCCCGCATTCTCTTCTCAGTGTTAAATTGTACTCATAGGGCTTCAACCAGGGCTCTTACTTGAAAGTTAATACGTGATGGATTTTCACAAGTTTCATCCCTAGCTTCATATACTGCTTTAAATTTCTATAATGCAGAACATATTTAACCTTATGATTTAAATTAGGTGTTAATTTGAGATGATCCTTGCATATTTTCAAATTAATTTCTTCAGCTAAATTCCGGCTATACTCCGAAATCAGAAATGGGGTAATATGAACCCTTTCAGGTGCCAAAGGATAATCATTGTATTTATCGTGCAAATCATGGGGATAGTCTATATCCGCCTCGATAATATATCCCACAGGTGAGTCATCTTCAACAGCAAGTGGATTAAAGTTCTGAATTTCTTAGAGAATCAAACCATCTGAAATCCGATACAAGGAGTGCTTGGCTTAGAGCCCACCCGTACAGATTATTAGCATCTAGATGTATTATGTATTTGCTAGGTTTCGTAGAATCGAAATGCTCCAAATACTTGTTATTGGCCTGGCTAAGGCGTTTACTAATAACACTAATACCGCCTCTTATACCTTCTAAAAATAAGTACATGTCAGGATCTGTAATTAGTTCTAATGATACTCCACTAGTCTTCAAGGCTGCATTCCAGGCAAGAGATGGTAATGTTAAACAGTGGGCAGCATCTATCCCATAATAATTCAATGACAAATCACGGATATTCTAAAAAATGTCCGCTAACAGAAGAGTATCAGTTTTTATGTTCAAGCCATGATATTCCCCCATATTATTTATCTTTAAGGATGTCCAAACATGTTAGGCATAGGCACAGGCTTCATCGGAGACCTCCTGATTTAAATCATCGAAGAAGGCCTCTTTAGAGGGTAGACTGGTTTCTTCAAACTTGGTGACACAATCCATATAAGAATAGGTGTAGACACCCTTTCTAGTCAGAAAATCCACTTTATCACTTGTAAAATGTTCTTTTATGATATGAAATTGATTGAATTCCAAACTAGAACTTTGTTTATCAATAGAGGCAGGTAAAAATTGAAGAGAATCTATAAACTGTAGACTTCCAAGACTGAATGTAATATATTTCTGCATATTACTACCGATGCATTCAATCCTCTTTCCTTTAAATTCACCTATCCCCTGCACAATTAAATGTCCATCATACCCTTTTAAATTGTGAAACACAACGAGTATGCGTCGTCTTATCTTGTAATTCAGATTACAGTTAGGGTGGGCTGTACCTCTGAACTTAGAAGTTAAATGACAGTGGTCTCTTACATGTTTTTTCCCTAAAGTCTTGTTACAAATATGACAGATAGTATTATTTTAAAAAATTTTACGATCTTCAGCAGCGAAATTCATTTTCATATTCTCTTTTAATATTCTTTGAATCTCCTCTTCTTCTTGAATAAGGGCCTTTAAAAATGGCTAATAACATCCTTGCCTCTATAGATAATAGGTTCTTTAAAGGTTTTCCCATCAGGTCCAATAATAATATAGGCAAAACCACAAGGAACAAGATGAGATAAGATGTTCTCATGCAAAATAGAAGGGATTTTCTCACACATATCCATTTTCATTAGAAAAGACTCAAAATCCGCGTATACCACAAATGGTACACGCATTTGCATGTAAATACATTTAAATTTCAAAATCTTCTCATCGTCATTGGGAAATTCTACTCTCTGCAGACCGTACTGTCCCCATAATTCAATATGATTCTTTAAACGAGTTTCAGATGAAAACCCTGTGAACAGCAGTCACAATAATACTTTTCCTTATGTTTTCTTATACCGTGTAAAAGTCTGCTCATACTTCTAATGCAACAGTAATTATACTGTTCATCATTACTAATAAGTATTAAATTGAAGTATTGTCCCCATCTATCAGATGACACACAGAGCGGAAACACCTTCTTATCCTCATATCCAAAGACATTCAGGCTCACATTATTATTTCGCTCAAATAATTTAACGCGGTGTAAAGGAGTGGGAAACTCGATTCCATCTAGATTCAACTTGCATTCATGCTCGGTATATTTACCGATACGACTCACATGGCCATGAGATGGATAAAGTTCTGCTAAGGTGGACCACATAAAACATTTCTGATCACTGTTTACCACATTGATAATAGATTTCTTGCCTAACAGTTCTTTAGGCAGTGGAATATAGCTTGAGGCAGCTAGAGGTTCTGACTACTCCAACATCAATCGTTAATTCCTCGATCCTCTCCAAGACCGCTACCACGGCCTCCATAGGTTTCAAACTATGTTAACACTTTTGCAAAAACAGCATCCATATTAGAATTCAAATCTTCTTCAGTGATGTTTTTCATACAAGAACTTCTGAAATTGTTTATACAACATTCCTGCTCTCCTCCAGATTGGAAACGAGTAAAACGGCAACATACATTTATGTACCATATAATACTACGTTTTAAGGCAATTTCCTCTAGCACTACTTGTTTTATCTTAATTCTATGAGAATCCGCAAACGTGAGTAGATCTTTTTTAGCATCACCAATTTTATAAATAGTCACAGTACTGTTTAAAGCCTGTTTGCAGGATTTGGGAGCCGCTTTCTTCTTTTTATTCATGCTAGGAGCTTCTGAAGTTTTTCTTTTTCCTCGCATAGGCTTATCACCACGAACTGTGCGCTCATGAGTCCTCTCATGGCGTATCAGGTTATCCCTTCTTACAAAAGCCATCTGACACAAATCACATATGTGATCCTTCTTTCCAACATGAATCTTCGTATGCCGCACTAAACTTTGTTTTTTCGTGAAGCTCTTCGCGCAAGTAAGATACGCCTGTAAAAGATAAAATACAGGACTTTAGTATAAGCACGCGATATCCCCTAGCAATGTTATACATTTTAATCACTTATTTTAAATAATCATGAATCCCTTATATCATTTCGATAGGAATAACTCCCAAAAATGAAATCACCAAGTTAAAGAATATATCTAGATACTAAAACCTCAACAAATTTCATTAAATTCATAAAAGTGTCAATTAAATAAAATAATTGCGATCAGGAAGTTACATACAGCAAATTCCAGATTCAGCTTAATTTCCAGAGTCCTTATGCACGTGTCCATGCCGTTTCAAATTAGATAATCCAGTAAAACCTTTTCCACACACCTCGCATGTCGAAAGCCCAGGCCAGCCGACTCGTCCGAAGACTTAGAGCATCAACACACCTCGCATGTGTAAGATTTCGGAGCTAGATGAGTCCTTACGTGCTGATATAGATTTTTCTTCAACGTAAACGTTTTCAAACAGGCAAGACACGTCTATATAAGATAAAAATTTTACACCTTAGTACAAACACGCTATTACCTGTAGCAGTATAATACATTTCTTAAGATTTATATAAAGTAATCATGACCTTGCTAACTCATTGCACCATTCCGATAGCAGTCATCCCAAAATAATAAAATCACCAAGTTAAAGAATATATCCTGATACTAAAACCTCAACAAATTACATTAAATTCATAAAAATCTTAGTTAAATAAAACAATTAAGCTGTTACACATCATGCAAATGCTAAGTTTAATGAAATCGGAGAATAAAATCACATTAAAACAAATATTTACATGCCTGGTCTTCTTCAAAGATCTTGCAACAGGCATGGGATCATCAGTAGCTGCTGGGGTAGCACACACGATATTAGTCGCTAAAGCAGACATGGTAATAGGAAAGTGCACTCGAAGCACAACCTAGCAGCACGAAATTCATGTCTAGAATGACAAAATTGTTGTTCGAAGGCCACCCACAACCCCTCCACGTCAAGGTCACGTCAAGGTTATATCACGGTTACCGTTAAACTGAGTATACGTTATCATCATTGCACACACTACTCCACTGAAATAGACAACTCATTCATAATCATAATCGATTATATCCTTTCAATAATCGTAATCGATACATTAAATAGATTCTCGCAGAATTAAAGCTCAATAAGATATATTAAAAACCCCGTCACATCTATTATAATTACTAGATTTTAATGAAATAATCCCCACCCCGTCTTTTAAAAATTAACGAAGCATAGCAGAAAATCCCTTTCCAGACGTAAAGAATCCCCATTTCCCCTTAACATAGGGAGAACGCACCTTAAAAATCCTCACACACCCACGAAAAATCCAATGTAACTTACATAAAATCCTTTTCAAATACATTCTAAGCGAATCCCTAATCATAAATGCTTACACTAAATCTATGAAAGAAAATCCCTTTGTAGGTAAGAATGCCTTAGAATCCTCAACCCTTATACAATACAGCAACGTACCTTCCCTTGCAAACGTTAAAACATTTAATTTAACATCCCGCCAAATAACACACATCCCTCTTCAAGGCCACCATTTCTCCCCCTCCCTACTCCGAGAAACTGGTAATTAGCATCATTGCTTCCCCCAATATACAACTCATACACACTAAACGTATCCCTTAACATCTAGAACAAAAAATAAGTAAAAAAATATCCATAGCCATTCCAACACACGTCCAAATACCTGTAATTTTACACGAAAACACCCGTAATTCTATACGTAAACATACTTTACAGGGATTCATAAAATGGATATGAAAAAATATAAAAAATCATTAAATTCACCCAGAAACTAGTTAAAACCCTCAAATTAATCATTATCATCTAGATATGCTATATAACCATTTATAACCATGAAAAAGTGAGGAGCCTAGTAGACGAAATAGGGAGGTTCGCCAGTATGCCGTTGGAGCAATGCCATCTAAAAATAGTTTAATAAATATTTTTTATCATTTCCAGAAAGTATCCCCTATGTAATATTTTGACAATATTATAAAAAGATTTAAAAAACTCAGTTTTTTATTAATTTTTTCAAAATTCCTATGTTTCGTCCCCACTAGTTCCTCTTTTAGTCGCTAGGGAGCTCTGATGGTTCCATTCCGCCTCTGCAGGTGAACCTCAAGTATTGTCACCCCTAAAATATTTTATTTCCCCCGGCGTTGCTATAGCAACCCAAATGTTAAACAAAAAAAATTCCTAAGTTTCGTTCCCACTAATACCCTTTTAGGCGCTAATGGTTCCATTCTGCCTCTGCAGGTGAACCTCAGGTGGTGCCACCCCCAAAAAGTTTCTTCAAATCTTCGAAAAAATTCCCAAGTTTCGTCCCCATTAGTTTTAGTCGCTAGGTGGCGCTAAGGATTTCATTCCGCCTCTGCAGGTGAACCTCAGGTGTTGTCACCCCAAAAAAAGTTTTTATACACCCCTCTGCCTCATTAAAAATTCACTTAGCCCCAAAACAATACTCTCGTATAAGACTACAATACCGTTGCCACCCGAAAAAATTTCTAAACCATGAAAACGCCCAAATTTTTCCATTTCCCCCTTTTAAATCCCCGTACAGGATTACGGAATCCAAGATGGCGGCCATTCCGCATTATTCCCCTCTGCAGGTGAATCCCCCTATTTCGTATACTAGTGCTTGTATAGCATATCTAGATGATAATTATGAGTAATTTGAGGGTTTTAACTAGTTTCTGAGTGAATTTGATGATTTTTTTTATAATTTTTCATGTTCATTTTATGAATCCCTGTAAAGTATGTTTAAATGTAGAATTACGGGTGTTTTCATGTAAAATTACCGGTATTTGGACGTGTGTTGGAATGGCTATAGATGTTTTTTTACGAGTTCTAGATGTTAAGGGATACGTTTAGTATATATGAGTTGTACATTGGGGGAAGCATTGATGCTAATTACCGGTTTCTCGGGGTATGGAGGGGGAGAAAGGGTAGCCTTGAAGGGATGTGGGTTATTCGGCGGGGTGTTAAATTAAATGTTTTAACTTTTGTAAGGGAAGAAAACGTTGCTGTATTGTATAAGGGTTGAGGATTCTAAGGCATTCTTACCTACAATGGGATTTTCTTTCATAGATTTAGTGTAAACATTTATGATTAGGGATTCGCTTAGAATGTATTTGAAAAGGATTTTATGATAAAAGGTGAAAATGATGAAAGGAAGTTACATTGATTTTTAGTGGGTGTGTGAGGATTTTTAAGGTGCGTTTTCCCTATGTTAAAGGGAAATGGAGATTCTTTACGGCTGGAAATGGATTTTCTGCTATGCTTCGTTAATTTTTAAAGGACGGGGTGGGGATTATTTCATTAAAATCTAGTAATTATAGTAGATGTGACGGGGTTTTTAATATATCTTATTGAGCTTTAATTCTACGAGAATCTATTTAATGCATCAATTAGGACTATTGAAGGGATATAATCGATTACGATTATGAATGAGTTTTCTGTTTTAATGGGATTAGTGTGTGCAATGATGATAATGTATACTCAGTTTAACGGTAACCGTGACATAACCTTGACGTGACTTTGACGTGGAGGGGATATGGGTGGCCTTCAAACAACAATTTGGTCATTCTGACGTGGATTTCGTGGTGCTAGGTTGTGCTTCCAGTGCACTCTTTCCTATTACCACGTCTGCTTTAGCTACTAATATAGGAGGTGCTACCCCTGCCGTTACTGATAATCCCATGCCTGTTACAAGATCTTTAAAGAGGACTAGGCATGTAAGTATTTGTTTTAATATGTTGGGATTTTCTTATTTAAAACCCTGCGTTGTGTATAAAGTTATAAATGAAGACATAATAATTAGTTTAAGGAAAATTAGATTATTAAATTGATACTTCAAATTAATTCAAAGAACAACTTACAAAAACTCTGCTCACAGGCAGACAAATCAGTAAAAATTAACGAGTTTAAATTAAATTTATCACAGACATTATAATTTTAGAATTTATCAGCTTAGTTAAAATTAAAGAATCTGTATAAAAACTTTAATCTAGAAAAATCTATTTAAATCCCATCAAAAATATTAATAATAGAATATTAAATTTAAAACATTAAGAATTTTCCCAGGCTCTCTTAAATTTAGGAAGGTTTAGAAAATTGCTCTCTCAGTAATAAAACTTTAGAATTTTAAATTCAAAGAATGAAATTTAAATCATACATTTCAGATATTGAGAATTCATATATTCAGAATTTAAGAAATTAAAAGTTTAAAAACAATAATCATATTCACCCAACCGGGTCATCAGATAGAATTACAGGATGGCCCGGACGGCATAGTATAGGGAAAGAGTTCCAAATACGGAGATTCACAGGAAGGAGACAGAAATTCCCATACTGGTCTTCTTTTGAACACCATACATTATTCCGGAGAAGATTCAACAAAAATGGCCTAACAGCTACAACGGGAACTCTCGGATCTTCTTAAAATAGCCGGAAGAAAATTCCAGAGACGCTTCTTTCGTGTAGCACACGTAAAAATTTCAAAACACATTTTTCCATAAATCGCGTCGAAATTAGGTCATAAGAATAAATAAAACCATTTAAAAAAAAACAAGTGTTGAAAAATATCGCGAGGAACCTAATGTTCCATAGAAAACATCGCGTGGAACGTAACTTCCATTGAAAAGAGAGTAGCGCACTTTTAGCTCAAACTATAACGAGGGATTTCAACAGAAAACTGAAACTGAAAAATTCCGCGAGCAGAAATCGAGAGAAGTTTAGAAAACCGGCAGCAATTAAAATCAGCTTACCGAAATTAGAATTGCCAAAATTAAAACTCAAAACTCTGATAGCAGACGATCCGGAAAAACGCGATCCGAAGAGGCGCGAATTCCGAAGAGGCGCGAAAATCACTTAGGCGTCGCATCAATTGCGGTAAAAAGCACGCAAAACCAAGATTCCAAGATGGCCGCACCTGAAATTTTTGAAACGCACTGAACATAAGAAATAACTGGAAACTATGGAACAAACGGAATTTCTAACAAAAATGGAAAAATAAGGCATCCATTTAAAGGGAATTTTAAGGGGAATTAAATAAATAATCATTTTTATAAATTTACGAATCAAAAGTAATATTAATTTAGGGAATGGAACATTTTTAATTAAGAATATTATAAAGAAAATTAATTTAGAAGATTAAAAATATTCTAATTAACAAAGAAATGAAAAACAAATAAATATTATTTAAATATTACCAAATTGAGCCAGGGAAAAAATAAATAACAGTAAATTTCAAGTCCCCAAATTACATAAATTCTAAAGCAAGCCAACACAAATGTGATTTTATTCTCCGATTTCATTAAACTTTGCATTTTTAAACAGCTTAATTGTTTTATTTAATTAAGACTTTTATGAATTTAATGAAATTTGTTGAGGTTTTAGTATCTAGAGAGATATATTCTTTAACTTGGTGATTTTATTTTTTGGGATTATTCCTATCGGAATGGTATAAGGGATTCATGATTACTTTAAATAAGTGATTAAAACGTATTACATTGTTAGGGGATATCACGTGCTTATACTAAAGTCTTGTATTTTGTCTTTTACAGGTGTGTCTTACTCGCGCGAAGAGCTTTACGAAAACACGAAGTTTAGAGCGGCATACGAAGATTCATGTTGGAAAGATGGATTAAATGTGTGATTTGTGTCAGATGGCTTTTGTAAGAAGGAATGATCTGATACGCCATGACAGGATTCATGAGCGCACAGTTCATGTTGATAAGCCCATGCGAGGTACTAAAAGAAAAACTTCAGATGCTCCTAGCATGAATGAAAAGCGGCTCCGAAACCCTGCGAACAGGCTTTAAACACTACTGTGGATGTTTATGAAATTGTTGGCGATGCTGAAAAAGATCTACTCACGTTTGCGGATTCTCATAGAATTGAGATAAAACAAGTAGTGCTGCAGGAAATTGCTTTGAAATGCAATATTATAGGGTACATAAATGTATGTTGCCGTTTTACTCGTTTCCAATCTGGAGGAGAGCAGGAATGTTGTATAAACAATTTCAGAAGTTCTTGTATGAAAAACATCACTGAAGAAGATTTGAATTCTAATATGGATGCTGTTTTTGCAAAAGTGTTAACATAGTTTGAAACCTATGGAGGCCGTGGTAGCGGTCTTGGAGAGGATCGAGGAATTAACGATTGATGTTGGAGTAGTCAGAACCTCTAGCTGCCTCAAGCTATATTCCACTGCCTAAAGAACTGTTAGGCAAGAAATCTATTATCAATATGGAAAATTGTGATCAGAAATGTTTTATGTGGTCCACCTTAGCAGAACTTTATCATCTCATGGTCATGTGACTCGTATCGGTAAATGTACCGAGCATGAATACAAGTTGGATCTAGATGGAATCGAGTTTCCTACTCCTTTACACCACGTTAAATTATTTGAGCGAAATAATAATGTGAGCCTGAATGTCTTTGGATATGAGGATAAGAAGGTGTTTCCGCTCTATGTGTCATGTAGATGCTAATTATTTGTACGGGTGGGCTCTAAGCCAAGCACTCCCTGTATCGGATTTTAGATGGTTTGATTCGCTAAGAAATTCAGAACTTTGATCCTTTTGCTGTTGAATATGACTTACCTGTGGGATATATTATCGAGGCGGATATAGACTATCACCATGATTTGCACGATAAATACAATGATTATCCTTTGGCACCTGAAAGGGTTCATATCACCCCATCTCTGATTTCGGAGTATAGCCGGAATTTATCTGAAGAAATGATTTTGAGAATATGCAAGGATCAAATCAAATTAACACCTAATTTACATCATAAGGTTAAATATGTTCTGCATTATAGAAATTCAAAGCAGTATATGAAGCTAGGGATGAAACTTGTGAAAATCCATCGAGTATTAACTTTCAAGCAAGAGCCCTGGTTGAAGTTCTATGTACAATTTAACACTGAAAAGAGAATCCTGGCGAAAAATTCCTTTGAAAAATATCTGTTCAAAGTTATGAACAACGCAGTATTTGGAAAAACTATGGAAAACTTGAGAAAAAGAATGGATGTTAAGCTAGTACAGACTGAGAAGAGATTGAAAAAAATTACTTGCATCACCAGCCTTACACTCCTTCGAACTATTTAATGAAAATCTGGTAGCATTTCATATGCATAAGACTAATTTGAAACTGAATACACCCATCCATGCAGGTTTTTTAGTACTGGACTTGAGTAAAACACCTATGTATGAGTTCCATTATGATTTCATTAAGAAGGTGTATGGAAGTCGAGCCGAATTGTTTTTCACAGACACAGATCTCCTGTGTTATGAAGTTAAAACAGAGGATATTTATAAAGATTTGGAGAGTTATAAAGATTTTTTCGACTTTTCGGATTATCCATGTGATCATTCACTTCATTTCAATAAAAATAAATAATGATTGAAAAAATGAAAGATGAGTTGAATGGGACTTCTGCCGTGGAGTTTGTAGGCCTAAGATCAAAAATGTACAGCTTAAAAACACCCTTGAATAAAAAAAACTACTAAAGGTGTTAATAAGAATGTCGTAAAAAGTACATCCATCATGAAGATTATTATAACTGCCTAACAAGGCGAAGATATAATAGAGTCGAACAGAATTATAAGTGAAGATCACCAGATTTATATGGTGAAGCAAATAAAAATGGGGTTTTCCCCTTATGATGATAAGCGACATATTTTAAATGATGGAATCAAGAGCTTAGCATATGGTCATTATCGAATTTAAATGAGTAGACTATGCTAGATTGAATTGTGGCGGTGTATTCTATACATCGGGTGGAGGTGGGCCCACAATTAAAAAGATAATATTTTTCTAACAACATCTAATTTATTAAAGAGACATTACCACATTCAGATAGTTGAAAACACCTATTCCCGAGATTCAGCTAGTTCAAAACACACATTTTTGTTAAATTTTACAAGTAAAAAAACACTTTGTTACAATTTAAAAGCTGAAAATACGATTTTGTGAAAATTTGTTAGTAAAAAAAACCACATTTTTACGATGAGGGAATGCCACCCTCACTCGATACACCTATTTCCGAAATTCTCGAGATTCAGCTAGTTTAAAACACACATTTTTGTGAATTAAAGTGGTTTAAAACACGTATCTGAGATTTTTTGAAAGTAAAAAACATATTTTAGCTAAAATTTGAAAGTTGAAAACTCATATTTGTGAAATTCAAACACTTTAAAACACGTTTTTGTTAATTTTTGCTTAAAATTTGCATACGTGCGAAATCACATGTTAATTTCCATAGGAAAAATAGCACACATGTTGTTTTTAAAACGCGTGAAAATCACATTTGTTGAAATTTAAAGCTGAAAACGTACATTTGTTAGTTTTGTAAACGTTAACATTTAAAAAAGAAGAAAGATACACAATTATTGATATTATACATTTCATGAATACCCCTAAAATATCCTGGATAATACTTCTTACCTGCTGATTCATTAATGAAAACATCCTTATTCTTATCTGACTGATGAAATCATTCCTTTATAGGAAAGTCACGTGCTGGTGGAAGGTCCACTCCTCCTTATGCGGTGAGTCTATGTTTTAACATGGGGGGGAAATAGCACCTCAATGGGCTCCATGTTAAAGTATAGAGAACCCCCTACTACTCCTTACTTATTTGAATAATATCATGTTTGTTTTTATCTTACACTTTGAAAATATATTAACACTTTTAAATATTTCAAAGTTTTACTTTTAAATAAAAAGTTCTACATGTACAAAAGTGCCTTCGGGACAGGGGTCCTAAACTCACCATTTACTGAGTGATGTTTTTTGCATGTATTTGGTATGCCGTGAGTGTATGCCTCCCCCCCCCACACACACACACACACACAGCACCCAATTTACAGCAGGCTCTGGGCCTCACATCGGCTTAATGGGTGTGGTGGTTGCCTTTTGGGATTTTGTTTATTGTGTGACCGGATGGGAAGGGACCTTGGAGTGGGTCTGGATTTTCGAATGAATTATTCTTTTTATCGTCAAAAATGACGTATAAAACAAGTATTTAATGGATACATTTGAACATTATTACTTTCCTTATATACATAATGTATAAGGAAAGTATTGTGACGGGGTCGAAAATTCGAATTCGAGTTTTCGACGGGAGAGCACGTTTCAAGCATCCTTGATCACGAATCAAACATTTTTGGAGTGATGTCTGTGTGTGTGTGTGTGTCAGTGAGCCTGTGGAGACGATAACTGACGAACGAATGGACCGATTCGAACGAAATTTGGTACAAAAATCACAATCCGTAAACACTGGAAGCCTATTGTTTTTATACGCAATCGAATGTTCAAACCCCACTAAATTTTCGAATGAAATTTTGAAAAAATCGTCAAACAATCAAAACCGCTCATAAAGTTACGCAAATAGACATTTCTTATGTAATTTTTTATTAGAAAACGATTGGCATAAATTTTAGAACGCTAACATGAACCATTCTTGAGATATTGCATATTTTTCAAAAAAATTATGAAAAAGTCATATAAAATAAAAAAAATATATTTCCCATTGAGAAACAGGTTCACTTTTCATATGTAATACCATGCGATAAATTGGGTGACATCATTCTCGTGGATCTAGTTCGTTCCATTCATGAAAAAAGATACTTTGTGTAATACTTTTGTGTTTGAACGCCAATAGTCATTTATCTTCTGTAAGAATAGCTTATTTCTCCGTTCATAACGCTTGGCGAGATTTTGGCGACGAATTTGACGGAATGTCGCCAACTTGGCGACATTTTTAATTGTTGCCAAATTAACAAAAACCTCGCCAAATGGATAAAAATGACGCTAAATCAATGAAAATGACGTCTAATTGAAGAAAATTCACAATCATGGAAAGAATATAAGTATCTACTATAAGAATAACGTTTTTTTTAGTTGCAAAAGTAGTCAATTCATTGCATTATATAAGGAAAGTCATGTGTTGCCCAAATGAGATTTTTTTATTTCAGATTTTAATAATCTATTCGGGCCATTTGGCTTGCTTTCCCGAAACGTATCAAAATCTAATCAGCACCAGGGTGAACCATAAATGACTTACCTACCCAATTTTATGAAATTGGGTTTCAGTTAGAGTGGATACATGCGTTTCACAGTCACAGACGTCACGCAAAAAATAGTCTTCATGTTCCCAAAACGTGTAGATCCTGCGAAAAGTCGAGTTGCGATGATCCCAATCCTTCCCTATACATTCTCATGTGTTGCAGGGAAAGTTAAAGAGGCTTCCGTGAGAATCAGAACTTCCATTGAACAATGATTGCAAAGGTTCCCAACAGAACCTTTGCAATCAGAAAGAATCTGTTAAGATAAGCTGAAGTATTGGTGGTCATTTTGAGTTGGATTCTTTCTAACACTTTGTGTTCATTCTGTCCCTTCGCACGATAACTGTCGTCAAAATGACTTTATCGAAATGCAATTTTAGTATGTTGTTGAGACATATGGGAATGGAAGCGAATCATATCACCCAATGAGTTTTTCAAAACTCATTGGGTGATATGAACCCGGGTTGAAAGAATTAAATACATTGAACCCTATGGGACCTTATTTTCCAAACACTTTTTTTTAGCGACGTTAAAATTTGCAAATAGCTTCGAAAATTGTTTGGAAATATTCAAATTAACAGTAAAATATTTTTAAAATATTTCAGCAAAATAGGTTCAACAGTTTTTTAAATAAAATTAAAATAATAATAACACCCATATAATAGGAAGACATCACGTGATTCTTCTCAAAATAAAATAGGGCAGCCATCTTTTTTCCCAGTGTCAAAATCGTAATTTTAAAAATTCTTTTAAATTTATAAAGTGTTGCATCCGTCTGATGATGAAAATTATTGAACTCTGATGTCTGGAATAAAAGTGGATGAATGAAATATTCCCTAGCTTTTACATAGACAGCCAGACGATTTATTTTTGGATAACGCCATTTGAATAAAGTTCATTCTTTTCGATAAAGTTTGAAGTTTTCAAGTAAAATAAATGATTGTAGTTCTGAGATCCTTAAAAAAATATCACCGCTGAATGTATCGTATTTTAGAGATAGATAAAATTGCAATCCAGTTGGAAAGTGTTTCATAAGCAATGCTTTATATATGATTAATATTTCTTGTTTATCTTTACTTATCTTGAGATTGATATAAACTGCATTTTAAAATTGACACCCCACCCCCCCTCCAAAAAAAAATTTAAAATTTAAAATACGTCACTGACCTTGTACATCATTATTTCGTTGTGGATTTCGTAGGGCATGACTAAGCAAAATATGCAAAAGGCCCCCGCCCCCTTAAAATGAAAACAAAAGTATTTAGGAAAATTCTTTTATTTTCTTAACAATTCTAGTTTCGGGAACTAAAACGGGTTGGCTCCCAAATGAGTAGAAATGCTTTTGAGAGCTGTTTTCATAAGTAAAAAAATCATAATTTTCCCTACATATTCAAATTCATATTCTCCTTATTTCTTTAAACAATTCATTAAATCGGGTTTAAAGCAACTAATCAAGGAAATGAAAGCCAATATCGTTCCTTTTCAATATTAAAGAAACGTATGCTATAAGTCAAATTCATATTTGAAAGGACTTTGGGTTCAAAGATGACGGGGATGTTTTCAAATGCTTCCGTCATCTGTTTTATTTGGACGAAAGATTTTGTGCATCTTCCCATATATTATAGTACGATTCCACTAGGTATAATCTCCTAATCTAGGAATGCATAGGTAGTACGGGTATATATTTTAATCCCATTTGAACGCTTCCATTTTGGATTCAGTTTCATATTTTCCAGTGGCGTATCGTCCATTGAGGCTAAAAAGACTCCCCAGCTTATTAAGAATTATTTAAACATATTATTTACATTTTATTTTTTAAAATTTTTTAAATAATTTTGCGAAGATATATGTATTATTTAGAAAATTGTTACATTTTTCTTCCTTAAAGTGACAAAGTACTTTTCCCATTCAAAAGCATATTTTAATGTTTTAGAAGCTAAA
This sequence comes from Amaurobius ferox, assembly GCA_951213105.1. NCBI lineage: Eukaryota > Metazoa > Arthropoda > Arachnida > Araneae > Amaurobiidae > Amaurobius > Amaurobius ferox. Next base: position 1,741,188 of record OX578138.1, read on the forward strand.
ATCATCCAGCTTTCGTCTTCTATAAGGAGAAACATAGCATTAAGACTACCTATTTATGAAACTCCTCCCTAGCTCATTAACTAACATGGAAGCTAGTTTATAAAGGCGTGGCTATTGCTTCCCCATTTTCAACTTTTTATAAACAAGCAATGATTAGATGTGAGACGTGACGTTTTATCAATGATGGGTAGTGCAAGCCTAATGAGTCCTCCATTTTGGGTCAAACATGATTCTATTAATTACTCTTTGTAGAAAATAATCATTATTACTAAATAATTTGAGAGCCAACGGCTCTACCGTGCTGAAAACACCGGTTCTCGTTAGATCACCGAAGTTAAGCAGCATCGGGCGCGGTTAGTATTTGGGTGGGTGACCACCTGGAAACACCGCGTACTGTCGGCTCATTTCAGTCGACGTGGTGGCCGAACGGTCAAGGCGAGCTTTTGCAGCGATTGATCGGTCGCCACGTTGTGGGTTCGAGTCCCACGTAAGACATGGATGTTGTGTGCTGTGGGCGCAGTGTGTTCCGCCCCCCTCTGAGGCAACGTCCCTGGACGGCTAAATGGTTCACGATTTCGGCCGTAAATGGAGCAAAAAGACGTAAGTCTAGTGTCTGGCCATTGGGAAAAAAGAAAAAAAACCTAAAGAATTTGAGTCATTTTTCACGAATAACCTAGGATTTACCTAATTTTAAACAATCTCATGACGAAGACTAATGCTAATAATGACTACCATTAAACTTAACTGGTTTGCAAAGTAGACTTAGCTCTTTATATAGGCATCCATATGGTCCGTTTGCGTATGTGGGAGTTTTAGAAGGAATCAATTTCATTTCTCGTTAAAATCCCCTGTGAGACGAGAATCTCAGTTAAATAAACGTGTTATATCTAGTTACGATAGAACACGTCGGGCTAAGCAATTACAGCTTTGTTGTGTACGGATTTCTCGCCATTTTGGATTCGTGCTTTTTCAACTTTGGAGTGCCACGTGTGTTTTCCCCACGTGGTAGTGCTATTGCTTTGATCGTTTCTACGCTGACGACATGGATTTGGATGCATTCGATACGGAAGCTACTCGCGGACTTGCTGGTGAGCTAGACGAAGATGGACTGCGGCCTCTCAGGGATGCCATGATTGAATATTGTGATACTCTGCCCAAGGATGGATTGATGCCCGCTTGGAAGGAAGAAGTGAAAAACGCTGTGAACTTTTGTGCACTGGCAATCTACACTCTGACGCTACACATCAGGGAGCTACTGACGAATGGACTACTCGGACGGGACGAGGACCAAGTCTCCAAGATTCTGGTTTCGTTTCTTTCTGTAAATTCTTTTTTGTTGGTCCAGAATTTGGATAGGTTTTATGCTAGTAATTTAAATGAGATTTATAACTGTGAAGGAAGTAATTCTAGTGATGTAATTAAATGTAAAATGATAGAACTAGGCTTAATTAAAGAAATTAAAGATGAAGATAAACTTAAACCTGTTGAAAATCCAAATAAAAAGAGGAGGATAGAGGGGCAATCTACTATGGATGCTCCTACTAAAAACCAGAATGGAGAATTAAACTTAAAATCTAATGACAAGGATAACATGGATTGTAGTGAAAAAATTGATAAAGATGTAAATGATAATGTTAAAACTAAGAGTTATGCTGAAATTGTCGCGCAACCTATAGTGTTCAAAAGTGCACCAAAACCAAAAACGGTTCAAAATAGTGACAGGCAAAATAGTGTAGTGGTTGAGAAAAAAGACCCAAAAGCGGAATGTTTTTTCATCAAGTTTAATGACAATTACCAGGCTCTCCTTAAAAAATTAAATGAAATCTCAGGTAATAAAGTATCTGGCAAGCTCACAGGAGACATGCTAAAATTGATTCCAAATGACGCTGACGCCTATAGGGTTGTACAACGCCATTTATCTAGTGAGAAAATCCCCTTCCACAGTTTAAACTTAAAGACGGAAAGGCCCAAAAAGGTAGTTTTGAAGGGGCTACCAACAAACTATAACATTGAGGAAATAAAAATCACTCTAACATCCGAAGGATTAGATGTAGTCCGGGTTTCTCAACTGAGAAACACAAAAACGAGATTGCCCCTGCCGATCTTCTTAGTCAGCATTAGGCCTACGGAAGACTGGCAGAGGGTATACCGACTGACAAGATTAGGATACTTGGCTGTGAAGGTAGAGGCCTTCAGAGCACGGGGCTTCAAAATCTGCTACCGGTGCCAGCAATTCAATCATTCCTCTGAGAATTGCAGCATGCCACCAAAGTGCCTTAAGTGTGCTGAAGAACACTTCACACGTGACTGCCAAAGACCAAGGACAGAGAAGGCAACGTGTGCTAACTGCAATGGAGATCACCCGGCGAACTTCAGGCAATGCCCGAAGAACCCCTGGAACAGAGGAAAGGCACCGGGGTATGCCCCCCCTCCCCCCAAAAATCAGATACCCCCTTGGAGGCAAAAGGCCCTCGGTCTAAACCCTCAGACACCCCATCAGGACTCCTCGCACTCTGTGCCACAGGTTAAAAGAACTCAAACTTCAGCACCTACCAGATCGGTGCAAGAGCAGGCCCCTAAACCGTCGACCTCCAGAGAAATGACTGTGGAGGAAGTGAGAATAGCTCATGAAGACATAAATCAGAGGATAGCAATTGATAAAGCCGCCAAAGAGGCAAGAGAAGCAAAACAAAGAGTAGAAAAAAAGGTTCAGGAATGGCAGAAAACTAAACGCGCCCGAGAAGAGCTCGCGCAAACACAGCAGTTAGACAAATCGGCTGAAAAAAAACAAAAGACTACCGAGGTCCAAAAGGATACTCACAAAACAGATCAAACCGCGGTTGAGGCTGAGGAAATTGTAGCTGAGACTGAGGAAATGGAAGCTGAGACTGAACTTGCTGATAGATCCAATGATGAAAAGATGGATGAAATCCTCAACCTCGTCAGAGGATTTATCAGTATGTTCAACCTAGACAATATAAAACATCTGTTGATGCAGCTCGCTGAGTTAATTCAAAAAAAGAGCGATCCAATGCAAATGGTCTTTGAGGCTTTTAAATTAATCGCGGAATTTAATAAAAACAGTGAGAAACAAACCCGCTATGAATAGGTCCCAAAAAGAAAGTTTTAAAATAATATTTTGGAATGCGAACGGCATATCTCCAAGAATAAATGAACTTAGGAGCTACGTAAATGAAAATGATGTAGATGCCCTGCTAATCCAGGAAACTAAAGTTAGAGAAAACAAAAAACTAAATATAGCAAACTATAATAGCTATCATACCCTTAGCTCAAATATAACTGCTAGAAATCCCCATGGAGGAACAGCAATATATATTAAAAGTAATATTCCCCACGAGGAAATAAACAACATAAATCTTCAGGGTATAGAAAATACTAGTATAAAAATTAAAATAAATAATGTAAACCCATTTATCCTAACTTCAATATATGTCAAAAACATGAGTGGTATAAATGTAGCTGCGCAGCTGGAACTGCTTTTCTCGCGATATCCAAACACAATACTCGCGGGCGACTTCAATGCACACCACCGAGCGTGGGGCAGCAGGAGAGCCAACACACGCGGTACACAGATACATAGATTGCTAAACACAACAAACACTGACATCATTGCACCTTCGAGACCAACCTGCTTCTCAGGTGCCAATGGCTCATTCATAGACTTTGTCCTAACGAGAAACATAGAATACGCTCACACAATTGATACCCTGGATGAATTCGACTCGGATCATCTACCGGTACTGGTGACATTCGATTTGAACACTCCCCTTCCAGCCTCTCTGGGACAAGAGAGGGTGAACTGGAACGTATTCAAAAGAGCACTTTTCGAGCCGCATTTAGCAGTACCCAACATTATGAGCACGGCGGATATTGACTCTGCCACGCACACACTCACAACAGAAATCAGGAGAGCTATTGCATCTGCCACAACACATCGTGAGTCATCAAAAATGCCAACACTTTCCCACCATGTCAAACAGTTAGTTAAACAGAGAAATAGAATGCGTAAGACATGGCAGGCTAACAGAGACCCTACCCTTAAAAGGGAGCTTAATAGACTCACGTGTAAAGTCAGTGAAAAAATTGTCGCAGAAAAGCAGCAACAGTATAAAGAATTAATCGAATCCCTTAGCCAGGAAGACGTATCGCTCTGGCAATTCGCTAAAAGACTCAGAAAACCTCAAATTAAACTCCCGCCACTAATAGATGGCGCTAATATTGCGTACTCAGACGAAGAAAAAGCAGAGGCGCTTGCTAGGCATTACGAAAAGCAATTTGAACCAAACCACGATCTAATGTGTCAGGACACCCTAAGAATGGTTAGGCAAACTCTAAACAATTTCAGGAACTCCCCGGTCACGGCTGAGATTAACCCAGCCACCCCGCAAGAAATAGTAGAGATTATCAAAAACCTTAAAAACCGTAAAAGCCCAAGGCACGACAAAATCAGGAATATCGCGGTAAAAAACCTACCCTTAAATATAATATTTTACTTGACCATCTTAATAAATAAAATACTAGAACTAAATTATTTCCCCAAAGAATGGAAGGAAGCGATAATTATAGCGATCCATAAACCTGGTGAGGATGCCTCAATTCCAGCCAACTACAGACCAATCAGTTTGTTGCCGACACTTAGTAAAATCACTGAGAAAATAATTCTTAAGAGACTGAACACGCACCTTAGTGAGAATGACATTATCATTCCGGAGCAGTTTGGATTTCGGCCAAAACACTCCACCACTCATCAATTGCTGAGAGTGGTAGAGTACATTTCTTCTGGTTTTAATAATAAGACACCCACAGCTGCGATTTTTCTTGACATCCAAAAAGCCTTTGATAAAGTGTGGCACTGTGGATTAGCTTACAAATTGATCACTCTAAAAGTCCCTGACGCACTTGTCAAACTTTTAATTTCATACCTAAATAACAGACACTTTCAAGTCAGAGTAAAAAATAACTTATCTACACCCAAGCTCATTAAAAGTAGTGTACCGCAAGGATCCATCCTGGGCCCGACACTCTTTAACATATATCTAAATGACATTCCCAGGACCCCAGACACGGAGCTGGCACTCTATGCAGACGACAGCGCGATACTTGCAAAACACCCTTACGTCTCAGTAATGCATAGACAGCTACAACAACACTTAGACATACTCCAAACATGGCTGGAAAAATGGCGAATAAAATTAAATCCCAATAAATGTCATTGGATTTATTTCTCAAGAAAACGTAAACCTCCGCCTCCTCTGTACATAAACAACCATGCCCTAAAAGCGGAAAAATCTACTAAATACCTAGGTGTAACGATAGACTCCCACCTAACTTGGAAACTGCACGTAACGAACATAATCAAAAAAGCGTATATAACCATAGGAGCCTTATACCCAATGATAGGAAACGGAAATCTAAGTTATCAAAATAAACTCCTAATTTATAAATCGGTCATCTGCCCGGGAATGCTGTATGCAGCACCCGTATGGGGATATGCCTGTAAAACTACCATAGACTTATTAGAGACAAGACGAAACAAAACCCTAAGGATTATAAGGAAAGCCCCTAGATACTTAAGAAACTCGGTAATTAGGAAAGACTTCAAAATAAAAACTGTTAGAGCCCAAATCAAAAAGCTAGCGCTTAAATTCTACAAAAATCTGCCATCTGTCCCAAATGAACTATTATTTAATCTGCATGACTATGATCATCGCAAGGCTAAATCTCGTAAGAGACCCCGCTCGGTACTTAACTTTGATATTCGGTACTAGGAACGTCCCACCTTAATCAGTTGATATTAACGAAAACTCGCGATCTTTGGTTTTCTACAAAATGTTTAAAATCCTAAACTGCTAGGTTACCCTCAGATCTGCATCAACCCCCCCAAACTGCTTAAACTCTTAATGTGCAACAAACTGCCACACTAGGAGCTAGGACAAATAATAAAAACAGTAAATCAAAAACCTCGAACCTCCAACTATGGACCAATGAAATAATGTCACAGTATGAAGATAAGAACCACACCTAGAGATTGGAGATTAAAGGCGCTTCGCGCCTGGTGCTCTGTTCTGGACGAAACTCTATGAAGAAGTTAAATAAAGTGGTTGATAATGTTTTAGCATATTGTAATTCTGAGATATTTTTAAGTTTTCATAGTGCAGCATTTGCAAATCATTAATAAGCAATATTGTTTAGGGACATTGTTGACTACACTGATTTTCAACTCAGCTTATGTTCCAGATTTCTCACACATTTTCAGTGCCCTTTTTCATACATGGGCGCCTGTAGAACGTTAAACTCAAGAATAAAGTGCGTAACATCGCCTTTGTTATCTTGAGTATCGAAGGGGGAGAGCGTCCTCCCCTATGAGCGACCATCACTTCCTATTTAATGAAATGGTTGTAAAAGTTCAACTCATTTAGAAATAAGCAGACATTTGAAATGGTATACTTTGTATGCATGTCTCTTACGTAGGGAATATATTATAAAATATTGAGCATTTATTTGACTCACCCAGGAAATCCAACTTATTGGAAGTGCGAATTTCAATATAAGTTCCTTTTTTTCCAAGTTAGAATGACAATCGGCCAGACAAGAAAATGACGCTACGCTACTGATTTCTGTAATTGTTTTTTTTTCTGCCTTTACTTCGAAACGGGATCGTGCGAAGTTCATTTCTGTCTAGCGAAAGCAGACATTCTTAAACTTCTTCTGGGGGAGCATTGCTTTACATGTTTTAATAGAATGATTTGAATAACAACCTCATTTAGGATTGTATATTCCGTACGAAGAGCGGCTGTGTAATCTTCTAATCTACGAGAATGTAAGTAGTAGGGGTGTATCTTCCCATTCAATTTTAGCACCATGACGGTCTTTGCTTTTAAAGCTTAAGGTAATTATTGATATTTTCAATTTATGGTTATTTTCTGGCAAATATATTTCAAACTCATATATTAGAAACGGGTCATCTTCTACTGACACACAGGTATATATGTATATCTTCTAATATTCCAGAATAGAAGCAGTCTTCCCGTACAGCTTTTATTTTGGCATATATTTCATATTTTTTGTACATTTATTTCCAAACAGAACCAAGGTATTTTATTCGTCGGGTAATTTTGTATTGTAAGAACAGATATTCTTAAATTTCTATTTAGGAGCCTTCATTTAAATATTTGAATACATCGATTTTTTCTTTGGATAACAATGCCATTTAGAATAGTATAGGAATTTGCATAGGATGGTGAATTTCAAGTTTTTCTTTCCAATTTCGCCATTGACTCGGAGGTTAGCTCCTCTTCTCCTGTGTCTCATTCTCTGTTTAATATTTCACCCAAAGTCGACTCCTTCGATAGATTGTTATTGCGAGTGTTTCAAACTCGTTTGGTGCAACGGGTCACGCACGTCATCTGCCCACGGGTTAATCGAAACGTGAGGCAGGTATGCACACCTGTGCGCCCGGACAGGTGTGCGGTCGAGGGTGCCACAGCTTGGCGAAGCAGCGCACGCTTACGAATCCAGAAATCGAAGCAAGAAAGATCAATCATGCATAAAGCATTGATTATCGAACACTTTTCAACTGACATGCAATTCTATTTAAACGTCTCTAAAATGCGATGCATTCAGCGGGGATATTTTTTTAAGGATCACAGAACTGCAATCATTTATTTTACTTGAAAACTTAAAATTTCAACGAAAAAAAAATGAACTTTATTCAAGTAACGTCATCGAGATAGAAATCGACTGGCTCTCTATTTAAAAGCCGTGAATATTTCATTCATACACTTTTATTCCATTCCTTTCATTCAGAGGTGATATTTTTAAAGTTATCATACTACTACAATAATTTATTTTACTTAAAACGATGGAGGTAAAAGTGCTTTCTAACTCCATGCTTAAAACATAAAAAAAGGCAATGATATAAAATCGTCTGCTTCTCTATGTAAAATCAATGAAAATTTTATTCATATCACCTGCATTCCAGACTCCAGAGCTCAATAACTTTGCGTTAAAAATATTCAGCAATTCTTATACAACTTATCTTACAGCTTGGTGTGCTTACATTCTGCATTCGTTAACATTAGATTTCGTTGTAGAAATAATCAAAGTTTAATAATCATTTAAACTAAAAAATATTGTAATTGCGTTGATTCAGAATATAGATGCAGAGAAATGACGAAAAATAATGCGATTTTAGGACGGATGCAACAATAAATATACATTATAAAAAGAACTTTAAAAATCGCGATTTTGACATTGGGAAAAAAAAATGGATGCCCAATTTTATTTTGAAGTAGGTCAAGTGATCTCTTCATATAATATGGATGTTATTATTATTCTAATTTTTATTTTAAAAAAACTACCGAACCTATTTTGTTGAAATTTTATTTATATATATAATGGGATTATCTGAATCTATATATACTAATTACGAAATGTCCGTCTGTCTGTCTGTCATGCTTTTTTTAGGCACTTCCCGAATCGATAGAAACTTGCGATTTGGTACACGACTCGATCGTTCGATAAAAACCCTTGGAAAAATCGAATTTTTCGAAAACGTTCTCTAGAGGGGGGGGGGGGGAAGTTCCACACCAAAACGTTCGAAAAGTGAAATGATAGGAAAGCATACTCTGTCATAAGATAGAGACTACAAATTTGGTGTATGGGTAAATCGTTCGAAAGGAAGAAAATTTCATATTACCAATATTTTCTACTTAAGGGGGTGCCGCACACCAAATTGCTCGATTTACCGAATAAATGAGAAACGACTCCTTTAAAATTTGATAGAGACTTGGAATTAGGTATATGGACTAATCATTTGATGAAAACGCCCAAGACGAATATAGTTTTTTTTTTTTCAAAAACGTTCGTGTAAGGGGGTACTCCAGAGGAAAACGTTCGAAAGGTGAACTGATAAGAAAACATACTTTAGGATGAGATAGATATTGGAAATTTTGTGTACAGGTAAATAGTTTGGAAGGAAGAAAGTGTACAATTTCAGTTTTCCAATATTTTCTACTTTAGGGGGTGTCGCACACAAAAATGTTCGATTTTCGGAATGAAATAGAAACACCCCTTTTAGAACGTGATAGAGGCTTGATATTTGGTATATGGGCGAATCATTTGATAGAAAACCCAAGAAAAATGGAGTTTTTCAAAAATGCATATTTAAGGGGGTGGGTACTCCACAGAAAAACATTTGAAAGGTGAAATGATAGAAAAAGCATGCTTCGCGATGAGTTAGAGACTTCAAATTTGGTATACGGGTAGATAGTTGAAAAGGAAGAAGTGTTCAGTTTCAGTTTTCCGACGTTTGCTATTATATGGGGTGCCGCACACTAAAATGTTCGATTTAACGAACACATGAAAAACGCCTCCTTTACAATGTGATAGGGGCTTGAAATTTAGTATATGGACTAATCATTTTATAAAAACCTAAGATTATTACGGTTTTTCAAAAATGATCATTTAAGGGGGTGCAACACAGAAAAACGCTCGAAAGATGAAGTGATAGAAAAACATGCTTTACGATAGGATAGAGACATCAAATATGGTGTACGGGTAGATAGTTTGAAAGGAAAAAGTGTGCAATTTCAGATTTCCAGTATTTGCTACTTAGGGGGTGCCGTACACCAATATGTACGATTTTCGGAATAAATGAGACACGCTTCCTTTTAAATGTGATAGAGGCTTGATATTTGATATATGAGCCAATCATCTGATAAAAAACCCAAGACGAACAGAGTTTTTCAAAAATGTTCATTTATGGGTGTGCTCCGCAGAAAAACGTTCGAAAGGGGAGATGATAAAGTAGTATACTTCGGGATGAGAGAGATACCTTCACTTGGTGTACTAGTAGATAGTTCGAAAGGAAAAAGTGCGCAATTTAAGTTTTCCAATATTTCCTTCTTTAGGGGGTTCTGCACACTACAATATTCGATTTGCCGAATAAATGTGAAACGCGAATTATTAAAAAATTACAAAAATCAGGGGTTGCTTATTGCGAGAACGTTCATTTTAAACGGGTATTCGGCTAGTATATCCTAAAACTTTCGAAGCAATTTGTGAATTTTACATTGACTTAAAATATGTTTTTAATCCGCAATTAATAAATTTTAGTAGGTTGTTGAGACGATCTGTGGGACGATCTGTGTAAATGAATAACATCACCCAATTAGTTTTGGATGGGTTGAACAAAGGAAGTACATTGAATCTTATCATCTTATGAGAGCTCATTTTTAAAACATTTTTTAAGCGACATTAAAATTCACAAATTACTTCGAAATTTTTAGAATATATTTAAATGATCCCATAAAATATATAAAAAAAATTTCAGCAAAACATTTTCGGTAGTTATTTAAATAAAAATTATAATAATAATGACAACCCTATAATAGGATAAGATCACGTCACCCACTTCGAAATAAAATAGGGCATTCATCTTTATTCCCAGTGTCAAAATCGTGATTTTAAAATTAATTTATATAAATATAAATGTGTTGCATCCGACCTAAACCCGCTTTTTTACTGAGTATTTTCTGCGCATCTCTATTCTGCTCCAACGCAACGGCACTATTTTTGAGTTTGAATGATCATCGAACTTTGATTATTTCTACAACAAAGCCTCGTTTTAATGGATGCAGAATGCAAACAAACGACTGTAAGATGAGTTGTATAAGAATGGCTCAATTTTTTCACGCAAAATGGAGTCTGTAATGAAAGTGTATGAATGAAATATTCACACCTTTTACATATTCCGGCCGTCCAAATAGTTGCTCAAGTCCTCAGGATGAGTCGGACGGTCCGGGTCTTCGATACCTTTTACATCGAGAGCCAGACGATTTCTATTTCGATGACGTCATTTGAACCGAGTTCATTTTATTTTGTACGAAGTTTTCAAATATAATAAATGATAGTACTGCGATCCTTAAAAATAGGTCAGCGCTGAATGTATCGCATTTTGTAGAAGTTTAAATGGCATTGCATGTGAGTTTCATAATGTTTAAATGCTTTGCTGAATTCGCCGTGACCGATGTTTCCACCGGCGTCCTAAAGTTCCGAAATGGGTTACACAGCTTAGTCCAGTGGAACATGTTCATCTACTAAAAAAATGAAATTAGGAGTACCCTCAAAAATGAGAACCGACATTTTCTGAGCACTTGAGAAAAAATGAAGTCCCCACAAATGCCACATTGCATCGTATTTTGATAAGAGGAAACAGATGATGCAGTCCGAGTTATCATTCCGGAACAACTGGTGCACGTTAATCATCCTATGACTGAAAATTGCAGGTGTTTCGAAATGTTTCAGGTTGGTGGCACAAAATCCAAAAAGGATGTTTCAGGAAATAGCTTGTTTGTTTATGTTTAGGTACTTGTTTCAACTGGACAGGGTTTCCTTTGGAGCCGACGGGGTTGTCGAGTGGTCAAGGCAAGCGTTTCCGTAGCAATCGCTCGACCGCCACGTTGTGGGTTCGAGCCTCACGTAAGGCAGAGATGTTTGTGTTGTGGGCGCAATGTGATCCGCCCCCCTCTGGGGCAACGTCAATGGACGGCTAAATGGTTCACACTCTGGCCGCTGTAATAAAGGCGAATGACGAAGGTCAAAGTGCCTGGCCATTTGAAAAGAAAAGGTTTCCTTTGGAGCTGGCATGTTTGGGATCAACCTGCTGTGGTACTGTGCTTTAAAAGTTTTTTTTCATTTTAATACTGTTCATGAAAATAAGTGTCTTATATTATGTATTATTTCTGTTACCTAATTACAAATTATTTTTTGCGGAATAACTATATATATATATATATATATAGTTATAGCGATGGGCGCTTCAGCATTGGGCGATGGTTGTCATTTATAACCGATGTGCCCAACATGACGGTGAAATTGGCAAATTCACCTCTTGGGTGAAATTGGCAAATTCACCTCTTGGGTGAAATTGGCAAATTCACCTCTTGGGTGAAATTGGCAAATTCACCTCTTGGGTGAAATTGGCAAATTCACCTCTTGGGTGAAATTGGCAAATTCACCTCTTGGGTGAAATTGGCAAATTCACCTCTTGGGTGAAATTGGCAAATTCACCTCTTTGGTGAAATTGGCAAATTCACCTCTTGGGTGAAATTGGCTTAGGAGCGATGGGTGGGTGTCTTCATCTCTACTAAGTATGGACCCTTTCTGTAACTTAAGGTGGGAAAGTAAAATACAAGAGTGATAACTGTGTGGAAGATTTTTATTAGAATATTTCAGCAATTTTCAGATTTTTACACTCATTTCATATACATACCACTCCACTTTTTTGTTTGGTTATTATATTTAATACTACCATTTCTTTTTTCTTTCTAACATACCAGTAAGTGTGTAAAAATTTCCAATGGTTTGTGCTCAGTATTTGTTTTAAAAGAATATTTTTTTTAAGTGATTAAAGTATTGCATGTCAAATGTCCAATTAATGTATATCTGTTTTAAAGCTTATTTTCTCTGTATTGAGAAATATTACCTTCCTAATTTCTTTTGTACATATATTAGTTAATGTTTGACTAAATTTCTGGGGGTGGGGGTTGTTGTTGAAACCCAGACCGTCCGACCTACCAGGAAAGTGTAAGGGGGTGGGGGTGAATTTGGGGCTATTTTATATAGCCCATTTTCATGTAATATTAAAAGATACCTTTTTAACACTTACCAACATAGTTGAAAAGTGTTTATGACTAGGGTCATTCTCGCTGTCTGTCCTTTCGCACGATAACTGCCATAAAAACGACTTTATCAAAATGAAATTTTAGTAGGTTGTTGAGACGGGCTGTGGGACATATGGGAATGTAAATGAATAATATCACCCAATTAGTTTTGGATTGAACCCGGGTTGAAGAAGTGAAATACATTAAACCCTATGGGACCTCATTTTTCAAAAATTTTGCGAAGTTAAAATTCGCAAATTGCTTGGCAAATTTTTAAGAAATATCCAAATTATCTTATAAAATATATAAAAAAATTTGAGCAAAATAGGTTCGGTAGTTTTTTAAATAAAAATTAAAATAATAATGACACCTATATTATAAGAAGAGATCACGTGACCCACTTCAAAATAAAATAGGACTTCCATCTTTTATCCCAGTGACTTTTCTGCTTCTTCGACCCAGACCGTCCGACCTACCAGAAAGGTGTAAGGCATCTGTTTGGACGGCCGGGAAGTGCCACCCAATTTAGACCGGAACCCAGTGGGGGAGGCATCCACAGGGACCGTACCCTCCTTCCACCTACCACCAACCTCTCGGAAGGACTTACGGACCCACATGTTTAACGTGATTGTACTCCACGTGAACACGGCGGCAGTTTGGGCAGCGGCGGGAATCGAACCCGGGGCTGCCGAGTGCAACTCCCGTGCGCTAATCACAGGGCTACCGCGCCCCCAGTGACTTTTAAAGTTCTTTTAAATTTATATTGAGTGTTGCATCCGTCCTAAATCCTCTTTGTTTTTTGCGTATTTTCTGTGCATCTCTATTCTGCGCCAACGCAATGACACTATTTTCGAGTTTGAATGATCGCCGAACTTTGATTATTTCTACAACAAAGCCTCATTTTAACGGATGCAGAATGTAAATAAATGAAGCTGTAAGACGAGTTGTATAATAATTGCTGAATTTTTTTAAGGCAAAATTATTTAGCTCTGGAGTCTGGAAGAAAGGTGATATGAATGAAATATTCATTGATTTTACACAGAGAAGCAGACGATTTTATAGCATTGGCCTTTTTCGATGAAGTTTTAAGCTGGAGTTAGAAAGTACTTTTACCTCCATGGTTTTAAGTTTTCAAGTAAAATAAATTATTATAGTTCTGTGATCATTAAAAAATATCACCTCTGAATGTGTCGCATTTTATAGATGTTTAAATAAAATTGCATTTGAGTTGGAAAGTGTTTCATAATCAATGCTTTATGCATAATTGATCTTTCTTGCTTATTGTTTTGATATAGCACTGGTATTCTTGATATATGATGAGCTTTAAATTGATACCAGAATTATTTAGTTCTCAAGTTATTACATTTTTAAACATGGATGTGAAATCCAAGATGGCCGCCATTTGGTAAAAATGACCTTTTTCAAATGCCTGTATCTGGGCCATTATTGGGATATATGCATTACAAATTCAGATTTGGGGGAGGGGGGGGGGGTCTTATTACCATGTGTACTTATGGTAAAAATTAAAAAAAAAATCTGTGACTATGGTGCAACACTCGTATGGAACGACCCTAGGGGGATCCACTGCAGATGGATGACATGTCGCAGCGTCATACGTATGTGCGTAAAAATATTTCAAGAAGATCATCTCGGTAGAAAGAAGTGGATTTCAAGATTTGGCCCAAACCGAGAAATTAGCCTAAATAAAATACGGCCGAAGCAATAGCCGTCTATTACATGCTTGAAACATGTACGAAATAGTCTATTTGTAAATATTAAATAACTTGATCGGATGACACAATATACAGTTTAACAATGCCATTTCAAACTCGAGCTTTACAGCTACATCAACGCAAGATTGGAGGAGGTGTCTTCATCTGCTCATGTTTTGGAATCTTTTTTGAACGTGCGGACGTGCCGAGCGCACCTGCGTCTCCTGACTCGGGTTCAGGTGCCGTCGCCTCGCCACCACAATGAGCTCAAAAGCAAACGAGCGCACGTGTTCCATAGCGACTCTACAAAATAAAAATATATATATATACATATATATTTTGTTTAAATTGAATTTTGCTGGGCGCACAAAACCCAAACAGAACAACCCCACCTTGCGCATGCGTCATGCCAGTTCGATTAACATAGCACCCAAATGAGCATGAGCGCGAAAAATGCGAAGTTTTTCGAAATTTTAAAAACACGTTTTCTTGACATGAAACTGAAGATATCGCCGAGAAATCTAAAAAATCAGTGTTCTCGATCGAAAGTAAATAAAAAAAAATGGCATTTGAACGAAAAACAAGCGCTTGGTCGGATTTTTATAAAATCGCAAAGAGGGGTAACATGCAAAGGTGAAGATTTTTGAAATTTTAGAAACACATTTTCTGGACTTCAAACTGAAAATATTGCCGAGAAATCTAATAAAATCGGCGTTCTCGATCGAAAATAAATAATAAAAAATGGTATTTAAACGAAAAATGACACCATTTTGCGAACCCGTATTCACGCGAAGTACGATCACGTTAAACATGTGGGTCCGTAAGTCCTTCCGAGAGGTGGATGGTAGGGGAAGGAGAGTACGGTCCCTGTGGATGCCTCTCCCACTGGGTCCTGGTCTAAATTGGGTGGCACTTCCCGGCCGTTCAAACAGTTACCTTACACCTTTCTGGTGGTAGGTCGGACGGTCTGGGTCTCGCGATGGTCAATCGGTCTGGGCATTTTGCGAACCTCCCGATAACAACCCCCATCTTACGCATGCGTCTATTAACATAGCATCCAAATGAGCATGGGCGCTCATATAATTTTTTCCAGGGGGGGGGGGAGGGAGGAATCACTTACTTCAATGGGACACACTCAAGGATTAGACTAACTTGATGCCTATCTATGTAACCTTGAACGTCCAAGAGGGGGAAAGTGCCCTTTCTCATGAGCGCCCATGCAAATGAGTGTTCTAGATCAGAGATCTCCAAACTTTTCGGCCGCATACGAGTTTTCAAACATGTTTTACCAACCAATGGGGGCAACAACGCCATTTAACAAAAAAGATCAAGAATCAAACATAAAGCATTGATTATGGAACACTTTCTAACTCAAATGCAATACAATCTGTCGCATCTCTAAAATTCGATCCATTCAGCGGTGATATTTTTTTAATAATCTCAAAACTACAATAACTTATTTTACTTGAGAACTTAAAACCATGGAGATAAAAGTACTTTTTAACTCCATGCTTAAAACTTCACCGATAAAGGCAATGCTATAAAATCGCCTGCTTCTCTATGTAAAATCAATGACTATTTTATTCATATCACCTTCATTCCAGACCCCAAAGCTACATCATTTTGCGTGAAAAAAATTCAGCCAATCTTATACAACTCATCTTACAGCTTGATTTGTTTACATTCTGCATCCGTTAAAATGAGGCTTCGTTGTAGAAAGAATCCAAGTTAAATGATCCTTCGAATTCAAAAACAATGTCATTGCGTTGGCATATAAAACGCGCAAAAATAAAGCTGTTTTAGGAAAGATGCAATACTCAATGTAAATTTAAATGATTTTTAAAAATCAAGATTTTGACAGGGGGAAGAAAGATGGATGTCCTGTTTTATTTTAAAATGGGTCATTTGATCTCATCCTATTATAGGGGTGTCGTTATTATATTCATTTTTATTTAAAAAACTACCGAACTGACATTTTTTTTATATATTTTATGGGATCATTTGAATATTTTCTAAAATTTTCAAAGCCATTTGCGAATTTTAACTTTGCTTTAAAAATGTTTGAAACATGAGGTCCTATAGGGTTCAATGCATTTCATGTTTTTAACCCAAAACTCATTGGGTGATATTATTCATTGCCATTCCCATATGTTCCACAGCCCGACTCAACACCCTACTCAAATGTCGTTTCTACGACCGTTATCGTGCGACAGAGTCCTAAACACTTTTCACCTATGTTGAAAATTTTCAAGAAAAATATAGCTGAAAATGTTCCGACCCCCATTTCTACTTTCAAGTCCAAAGGTGTGGAAGTACGAAAGGGCCTTCTAGGCTATGGGTAGTTTTGTACCCAATTTTTATGCGTTGATGTATTTCTAGCATGGGGACCCCGAATGAACAGATTCCGTCCTTCACCTCTGATCCAAGAATGCATCCTCCACGAATCCGGTTTTCCGTTCCCAGGTGGACGAGATCCATCCCTTCGGCTGCAATCGAATCACGCCATTTGCAGAAGTAGCGGGAAATCACGCTCTCCCTGTTCTAGGCTTATTCAACCATTCAGATACATTGACTAAATCTTTGGATTGGCAAAATGGCTCTTTGTATCGGTCTAATAAAATGAAATCAATTGGGCCATTTTCAACCCAAAATTCGGTTGAAAATGAGCCCATTTTACGAGTCACAAAACGGTACAAATGTTATTGACTCTTATGATAGATTTCGTTCAATATTAAATGAATAGGAAGAAACTTTTATAACGAGTATTTTACGTGTCATTTAATGAATGACAATTTATGTGTGGAATTCGTTTTCCTTTTTACATCGATTGGGGAAGTTACATAATTGAGATATTTGTCTTGGATTTTTCTATTTGCAAAAATGAAATAGGTGTTTGGGATTTTTCTATTTGCAAAAATGAAATAGGTGTTTGGGGTCGTACACTTTCAACATTCTCTTCCCCAAAAAGACCCGGAGTAAACCGGGTCATTTCCTAGAATAAAACTTTTGCCATTTTATTTCTTTCTTTATCTATTATGTGATCATTTAAAATATATAATGGTTAAAATATATAATGGTTGATCCATTATAAGTGTGTATTATTTTTTAAATGTTTTCTTCAGAAAGGACGAATTGTTTTCTTTTCCTGGCTACGTGCCTGTATTTGTTTATTGTTATTATTTGTTCATTATAGTAAAGCGAAATCAACATCTTGTAATTCCTTTGACTCCAAAATGACAATAGGAAGAACGCATACGTAAAACTGCACACAGATGTGCAGAATCACAATTTCAATCACCTGCTTATTACGCTAGTAACATGACACTAACAGTAAGTACTGCGCTAGGTGGAAGATGCCTGCGGTCATCTTGGATTCTCGTGACCTTTTAAGGGTAGGGAATATTTAATTTTTTGAGTTTTAATTTCTTAAAATTCTTTTGTTTCGAATGGCAACGGAATTCCTTTATTCGTGGAAGATGACGGCCATTATTTTGGACTTTGGAAATTTTTTTGATAAATTATGTTAGATACATTATTTTTTAATAATGGCAATACATTTTGAAACAATGCCCTCTAGTGGCAGTGTAGGGAACTTTGACTCCACCGTGGAGTAGGGTTTCAACTCTATACCCCACAGGTATTCATTTTGAATTCTCCTAGAAACACTACGGATGTATTTTGAGGAATTTAAATTTTTTAAAGTTTTAATGTTTTATAAACTTTTGGGGGATGGCAACGGGATTTTTTTTTAATTAGCGAACAATAACGAACATAGTTTGCAGGTTTCGAGGTATGGTTTACAACTCGATAGGGTATACTCTCCACCTCATAATCAGCGCCCCTTTTGAGGAGAACTATCATTTTTGAGGAGATTTTTTTTAGACTTGATTTCGAATTTAAAAGGAAAATCTTCCTGCACCCATCACCCTCGTCATAAGGTAGTTTTTATTAAAACATCCCGTTTTAGTGATTAAATGGAAAACTAGTATTTTTTATGTGGAAAACTAGTATTTAGTATGGAAAACTAGTAGTTTTTTTTTTTTCGATAAAAAATTATTTGAGGCCGATCGTTGTAAAGAGCCTTACTGTCTCAACCCTGGATCTCCTTTCTGGCCAGCCGACGCTCTCTACCGTTGAGCTGCTGGATAAGAGCCATTGCGAGCTCTTCTCTTTGAAGTGGACTCTGCATCGCTGGTTGATTTCGCTTGGAGTTCCAGGATAGAAACATACACAAAGCCACCTGGAAACCACCATCGGGTATGTCCTCATTAACTTAAAGCATCGGAGCAGTTTGATGGTAGATTCAGGCCCACCACCTAATCATCTCCAAGCTGAGATAGAGACTGAACGAATTATTTTATCAGAAAAAGGGAAGAAACCGAGAGTCCAGACAAGAGACAGCCTCCCCTGCAGGTGAGTGGCTGGGAGAGTCGACTATCATTGAAAGTGAAAAATCAATCATGCATGGAGAATGGATTATGAAACCATGCCATTTAAACACGTATAAAATGCGATACATTCGGCGGCGATATTTTAAAAATAATCACAGAACTACAATCATTTATTTTACGCTAAAACTTAAAACTTCATAAAAAGAAAATGAATTTTAATAGAATGACTTCATCGAAATATAAATCGTCTGGCTCTGTGTGGAAGAGAGGTGAATATTTCGTTCATACACTTTTATTACACACTCCAGAGTTCAATCATTTTGCGTGAAAGAAATTCAGCCATTCTTATACAACTCTCTTACAATCACTTCTTTACATTCTGCATCTATTAAAATGAGGCTTCGTTGTAGAAATAATGAAAGTTTGAGGATCATTCAAACTCAAAAATAGTGTCATTGCGTTGGCGCAGAATATACATGCACAAAAATGACACAAAAATAAAGGGGATTTAGGACGGATGCAACATATTTATATTTATATAAATTTTTAAAACCACAATTTTAACACTAGGAAAAAATAGGGATGCCCTATTTTTCTTTGAAGTGGGTCACGTGATAGTAGAAGAAGAAAGGGAGTTCGCCGCCACTCGTCCTAGACAAAGAGCTATACTTTAACATGGGGGCCCTCCAAGGTCATAAAATGAGTGCATCAACAGAGAAAGGATTCAAGAGCTATGCTTTAACATGAGGAATCTCAGAAGTCGGCGCGAGGCGACACAGTCCCATAAGATAGGTATAACTAGAAGGATGATGCCACAGAAGAGGACGGAGTTCAAAAGAATGTTACGTATGGAGTATTGTTCTCCCCTTCTTTCTTTTCAATAGTAGTCTATTGAATATATGTAGGTATTTTAGTAAAAGTTAATATTTTTTAAGGCTGTCCCCGCCACCACCGCGACAACCTCGAAGATGTGAAAATCTCCAGTATTATAATATTAGTTATAAAAATATTTTTTTAAAAATATTTCCCCCACCACCCGATGCATAAATGCACCGCGACAATCTCTATTTTTTATTTTTTTATTATTTTAAAATGTCCATTAGCATAGCTTGTAATGCCGTTCTCACGTAAATATCTTTTGTCATCAATGGGAGACAAAGCCACCTTGTTCTGGTATACAGTAATTGCCGGAACAGTGTTTGTGGTTGCTGCTATCAATTCTAATCTGTTCTTTCATGGTAGGTGTAACACTCAACAGACACTGTAAATAATCACTGTGTGGTTGTTGTTCAGACCCAGACCGTCCGAACTACCAGAAAGGTGTAAGGTAACTGTTTGGACGACCGGATCACCAACCTCTCGGAAGAACTTACGGACCCCATGTTTAACGTGATCGTACTCCGCATGAACACGGCGATAGTTTTGGCAGCGGAGGAAATCGAACCCGGACCTACCGGGTGCAATTCCTGCGCGTTAACCACTGGGCTACCGCGGCCTGTAATCACTGTGTTGAAGACCCAGACAGTCCGGCTCGTCCTGAGGACTTGAGCATCTATTTGGACGGCCGTGTAATCACTGTGTGTAATCACTGTGTGTAATTTTCCGTGCAACTACATGTTGAAGACCCAGACCGTCCGACTCGTCTGGGTCTTCAACATGTAGTTGCACGGAAAATTACACACAGTGATTACATGTGTAGAAACACCTTTAGCTTTTTCCTTTTCTCCAGCAGATGATCTATACATACATTAGAGACATATTGATATACACATTGATCTATATCATACAATAGAGTACATGTTGCGTCTAAGTCCTATGAACTCTTGAATAGGGGTTGAATTTAATTCATCTGTAAAGTATCCAATACGTTTTTTATTTTCATCACTGTAGAGGGGGTGGTCCTTGGGGTAGTCAGAAAAATCATAGAGCTGGTCCATATCGTCCTAAATATCGGTCGTTTGTATTTCATAAGCCAATGAATCAGTATCAGTGAGGAGAAGTGAAGCTTCGCGCCGTATTGATTCTTTACGTGGTTTTAATGGAAGTTGTACATGAGTAGCTTGGATAGCTCCAGGATAGCGAAGCCGACGTATATAGGCCGATTCATTAAAATGCAACGCTTCACACGCTCGATACCCACAAGATCTTCGCAAAAAATCCTGCTAGCTCTATAAGCTGGGGATGCTAACATCTTCAGGGCCCGCTTTGAAGAATTCACTAACTCAATATTCACTCGATTTCGAAGATTCTCCATCGTTTTTCCAAACATAGCGTTATCAAGCAATTTGAAGAAATCTTTCTCAAAACGGGTCTTCGCCAACTTTCTCTTTTCTGTATTGAATTGGATGTATTTCTCCTGCCAGGGCTTCTGATTCAATTTTAAGGCTTTGTGAATTTTCTTGAGTCTTAAACCTAATGATAGATATAGTTGAAGGTTGCGATAGTGAACAATATAATGCTTCTTATCATGTAGATTGGGTTTAAAATTGGATTTTAAATAAAATCGGTATACCGCTCAATAAAGTGAGGGGGCAAGGCGCATGAAATATGAGCGGTCACTACTAAATGGACGGTCACTACTAAATATTAGCGGTCAACACTAAATTTAAATTAAAAAGAACTTTAAAAATCACAAATTTGACACAATATGGATAGCAATGATCATTTAAACTCAAATATATTGTAATTGTTCTGTTTCAGAATGCAGATGCACAGAAATTAAGCAAAAATAAAGCGGTTTTAGGACGGATACGACACTAAATATAAATTAAAAGTAATTTTAAAAATCACGATTTCGACACAAGCTGGATGCCATATTTTATTTTGAAGTGGGTCACGTAATCTCTTCATATAATGGCCACGTGATCTCTTCATATAAAAGATTTAATTATTATATTTTAATTGCTATTTAAAAACAAGAAAGATTAATCATGCATAAAGCATTGATTATGAAATACTTTCCGACTTCAATGTAATTTTATTTAAACATCTCTAAAATTAGATTCATTCCTAGGTAATATTTTAAAAATTATCACTATTAATTTATTATATTTGCAAACTTAAAATTTCATCGAAAAAAAATGAACTTCATTCAGATGACGGCATTGAAATATAAATTGCCTGGTTTAAGCAACTCTAAAATGCGATACATTCCTCGGTAATATTTTCAAAATTATCATAATACTACAATAATTTATTATATTTGAAAACTTCATCGAAAACAAATGAAATTTATTCAAATGACGTCATCGAAATATAACACGCCTGGCTCTCTCTATAAAAGTAGCATTTCATTCATAAACATTTTTCCATTCATTTCATTCATCACAATACAATAATAATTTATTTTATTTAAAAGCTTGAGACCATGGAGGTACAAGTCATTAAACTCTATGCTTAAAACTTCATCGAAAAAAATCGTCCTTCTGTCTGTAAAATCAATGAATATTTCATTCATATCAGCTATATTGCAGACTCCATGAGCTAAATAATTTTCCGTTATAGAAACGCAGCAATTCTTATACAACTCATTCTACATATTTTGTTTACATTTTCCATAAGTGAAAAGTAGACTTCGTTGTAGAAATAATCAAAGTGGAATGATCGTTTAAACTCAAATATATTGTCATTGCGTTGTTTCAGTATGTAGATGCACAGAATTTAAGCAAAAATAAAGCGGTTTTAGGACGGATGCAACACTCAATATGAATTAAAAAGAACTGTAAAAATCACGATTTTGAGACAAGATGGATGCCCTATTTTATTTTGAAGTAGGTCACGTGATCTCTTCATATAATGGTCACGTGATCTCTTCATATCATGGTCACGTGATCTCTTCATATAAAGGGTGTCATTATTATTTTAATTTTTATTTAAAAAACTACTGAATATATTTTGCTGAAATTTCTTTTATATATTTTATGGGAAAATATGAATATTTCCTAAAACTTTCGAAGCAATTTGTGAATTTTAAATCCGCTTAAAAAATGTTTGAAAAATTGGGTCCCATAGGGTTCCATTTTTTCAACCCGGGTTCATTCCAAAACTAATTGGGTGATATTATTAATTTATATTCCCTTAGGTCTCACAGATCGTCTGAATAACATATTAAAATTTCATTTTGATAATGTCTTTTTTACCGCAGTTATCGTGCTAACGAACAGACAGACAGAATGAACCAAGTCATAAACACTTTCCAACTATGTTGTAAAGTATTAAAATTTGTTATTTAACGATCAGCATTTTATGAGAAAGATTCTTTCTTATGCAGCTATGACTTATATAATGCAGTGCCTTTTTTCCTTACATAATGCAATGAATTGACATCTTTCACAGTGAAAAAGAATGTATAAGATTGACGGCCCTAAATGTTCCGGTGTGAGTTCCCGAGCCTCGCCGGGTAATCGCTGCTAGTGGTTTTTCTAAAAGTGCAAAAAAATGTGCTGTTTTTTATGCGTAAGAGTTGCTTTGTTTTGAATGTTAAAGTTTTGTGTGGTCTAATTTAAAATAAGCTGTGCCTTTGTTTGAATCTAACAATGTTTTCTGCTAAACAACATGTTCGAATGTTATACTTAAAATTACCCTTTGGCATAAGTAAATGTTAAGCAGTGCCCTCCCCCCTTTCTAGAATCAGGAACTGGACTGGAGCCTGCAGAGGAGTCTGAACCAGACTCATATTCCTGCGGTCTTTCACAATTCAAACAAGGAAGATCAATCATGCTTAAAGCATTGATTAGGAAACACTTTGCAACTTTAATTCGATTTAAACATCTCTAAAATACGATACATTCCTCGGTAATATTTTTTAAATTATCACAATACTATATTCATTTATTATATTTGAAAACTTCATCGAAGAAAATGAACTTCATTCAAATGACGGCATTGAAATATAAATGGCCTGGTTTAAACATCTCTAGAATGCGATACATTCCTCGGTAATAGTTTTAGAATCATCATAATACTACGATAATTTATTATATTTCAAAACTTCATCGAAAACATCTGAAATTCAATCAAATGACGTCATAGAAAAAATAACACGCCTATATCTCTCTATAAAAACAGGATTTCATTCATAAACATTTTCCAATTCGTTTCATTCATCACAGTACTAAAATAATTTATTTTATTTAAAAACTTAAGTAATTAAACTCTATGCTTAAAACTTTATTGAAAAAAATCGTCCTTCTCTTTGTAAAATCAATGAATATTTCATTCATATCAGCCATGCAGACTCCATGAACTAAATAACTTTGCGTTAAAGAAATACAGCAATTCTAATACAACTCATTCTGCATATTTTGCTGTTTACATTTTACATAAGTGAAAAATAGGTTTCGTTGTAGAAATAATCAAATTTGGATGATCATTTAAACTCAAATATAGTGTCATTCCGTTGTTTCAGTATGTAGATGCACAGAATTTAAATAAAAATAAAGCGGTTTTAGGACACGGATACAACACTCAATATGA
The DNA here is from genome assembly GCA_951213105.1 of Amaurobius ferox. Lineage (NCBI taxonomy): Eukaryota > Metazoa > Arthropoda > Arachnida > Araneae > Amaurobiidae > Amaurobius > Amaurobius ferox. The sequence continues at coordinate 1,765,452 of OX578138.1, forward strand.
ATTAAAAAGATTTTTAAAAATCACGATTTTGAGACAAGATGGATGCCCTATTTCATTTTGAGGTAGGTCACGTTATCTTTTCATATCATGCTCACGGGATCGCTTCGTATAAGAGATGTCATTATTATTTTAATTTTTATTTTAAAAACTACTGAATATATTTTGCTGACATTTTTTTTTTTATATATTTTATGGGATCATTTGAATATTTCATAAAATTTTCGAAGCAATTTGGGAATTTTAAATCCGCTTATATAAAAAATGTTTGAAAAATGAGGTCCCGTAGGGTTCAATGTATTTCATTTTTTCAACCCGATTTTCAACCAGATTTCCTTTGTTCAACCCATCCAAAACTAATTGGGTGAAATTATTCATTTATATTCCCATAGGTCCTACAGCCCGTCTGAACAACATACAAAAATTTCATTTTGATTAAGTCATTTTTACGACAGTGATCGTGCTAACGGACAGATAGACAGACAGAATGAACAAAGTCATAAACACTTTTCAACTATATTGTAAAGTGTTAGAAACTACGATGCTCATATCGAAAAATATATACAGATATCTTTCAAGATTTAAAAGAAAGAAGGGCCCCGTGTCAAACTTACAATTTATTGACAGCTTCCCTGGAAAAGCTAGTTTCCAATTTGGCCATGAGTGAATTTCATATTCTAAGAGAACATTTCCCTGATGTGGTACAGCAGGATACTCTCCTTAGGAAAGGAGTATACCCCTGTAGTTATATGTCATCCTTTCAAAAATTTGATGAAAATGTACTACCTCCGCCTTCTGCATTTCATAATGAGATTAAAGGTGAAGATTATCGCCACGCCCAACACTGTTGAAGACCCAGGCGGCGTTCCGACTCATCCTAAGGACTCGAGCAACCATTTGGACGGCCGGGAAAGACGCACAGACTGTATGGAATACCTTCAATATAAGGAATTTAGGACACTATCACGACTTGTATGTGAAAACGGATGAAAACGGATGCTGCTCATAGGATGACTTCGCCTGGCAGGCATCCTTGAAAATGGCTGAGCAAACCCTAGAGCTTCTCACAGATGAAAATATGCTACTGTTCATAGAACGCGGCGCGGGATTAGAGGCGGCATCTGTATGATCAGCCAGCGTAGATCTGAAGCTAATGATCGTTATTTGGAAAATGACGACTCTAATGAGTCTGATAAGCACATTATCTATCTTGACGCCAATAACCTATATGGTGGGGCTATGTCTCAACCACTGCCCTATGGAATGGATACCTACAGTGAATTGGAATGAATCCTGGATAATGAGTCTAAGGGATAATGCTCAAGAGGGGTATACATTTGAAGTGGATCTGGAATATCCTGAATCCTTACATAATTATCATAATGAGTATCCCCTGTCCCCTGAAAGGGGGAAGATTGAGCGAGAAATGCTCTCCCCATATGCTGAACGGCTAGTTCAAAAGTGACGTCATGGCCATTTCGTTAGTACTAAGAAGTTGGTACCCAATCTACATGATAAGAAACATTATATTGTTCACTATCACAAACTTCAACTATACCTATCATTAGGTTTAAGATTCAAGAACATTCACAAGGCCTTAAAATTTAGTTAGAAGCTTAAAATTTAAGGGTGAGCGTCAGTAAATCTTGTGCCCTATCCGCGCTTTGTTTTCGCGACACACATTTTTCGCCGAAATTCTGCTCAAACAGTTACGAAATAATTTCTGAAAGATAAAATGCAATGTTTATATTATATTAAAACTAAATTTAATACCCAGTAAAACATAGAATATATTTTTTATTTTGATCCAAAATATTTTGGGTGCTGCCATCTGTTGTCGTAATTTAATTCATACCGATTATTTTTATTTTTTAATGAACATTTTAAAAAATCTATTCCTTATAATACAGTATTAAATACAACAACAGATCCCATATAATAATGCCACAATCACGGAAAGGTAATTTCTCATTCTATAAATTTGATAAGGGATCTGAATGTACATCACTGAGGACTGCAGCTTTGTCTTCAAGTTCCTTTGTCTTCAAGTCCAAATTCAATTACGTTTCCGTGACTGTGGCATTATTATATAGGATCTGTTGTTGTATTTAATAGCGTATTAGAAGGAATGGACATTTAAAAATGTTCATTAAAAAATAAAAATAGTCGGTATGTATTAAATTACGACAACAGATGGCTGCACCAAAAATATTTTGAATTAAAATAAAAAATATATTCTATGTTTTATTGGGTATTAAATTTAGTTTTAATATTATCCGAGCATTACATTTTATCTATCAGAAAATATTACGCAGCTGTTTGAGCAGAATTTCGGCGATAAACGTGTGCCGCGAAAATTAACAAAGCGCGGAGAAGATTTACTGACGCTCACCCTTAATCAGAAGCTTAAAATTTAATCAGAAAGTTGGAGAAATACATTCAAATCAATACAGAAAAGAGAAAGTTGGCGAAGACCCATTTTGAGAAAGATTTCTTCAAATTGCTTGATAACGCTATGTTTGGAAAAACGATGGAGAATCTTCGAAATCGAGTGAATATTGAGTTAGTGAATTCTTCAAAGCGGGCCCTGAAGATGTTAGCATCCCCAGCTTATAGAGCTAGCAGGATTTTTTGCGAAGATCTTGTGGGTATCGAGCGTGTGAAGAGTTGCATTTTAATGAATCGGCGTATACACGTCGGCTTCGCTATCCTGGAGCTATCCAAGCTACTCATGTACAACTTCCATTAAAACCACGTAAAGAATCAATACCGCGCGAAGCTTCACTTCTCCTCCCTGATACTGATTCATTGGCTTATGAAATACAAACGACCGATATTTAGGACGATATGGACCAGCTCTATGATTTTTCTGACTACCCCAAGGACCACCCCCTCTACAGTGATGAAAATAAAAAACGTATTGGATACTTTACAGATGAATTAAATTGAAGAGTTCATAGGACTTAGACGTAAGTAGTGTAAATAGGGAAATAGATCCTGGCTCATCCAGAGCTATACTTTAACATGGGACAAAAAGCTAAAGGTGTTTCTACACATGAGGTTGCACGGAAAATTACATACAGTGATTATAGAGCGCGGTAGTCCAGTGGTTAACGATTCCCTCCGCTGCCCAAACTACCGCCGTGTTCACGCGGAGTACGATCACGTTAAATATGTGAGTCCGTAAGTCCTTTCGAGAGGTTGGAGGGTACGATCCCTGTGGATGCCTCCCCCACTGGGTTCCGGTCTAAATTGGGTGGCTCTTCCCAGCCGTCCAAATCTTACACCTTTCTAGTAGGTCGGACGGTCTGGGTCTCAAGAACAACCACACAGTGATTATATACAGTGTCTGTTGAGTGTTAGACCTACCATGAAAGAACAGATTAGAATTGATAGCAGCAACCACAAACACTATTCTGGCAATCACTGTATACCAGAACAAGGTGGCTTTGTCTCCCATTGATGACAAAAGATATTTACGTGAGAACGGCATTACAAGTTATGCTTATGGACATTTTAAAATAATAAAACAGTAAAAAAATAGAGATTGTCGCGGTGCATTTATGCATCGGGTGGTGGGGGCAATCTTTTTGAAAAAAATACTTTTTATAATTAATATTATAATGCTGAAGATATTCACATCTTCGAGGTTGTCGCGGTGGTGGCGGGGACAGCCTTAAAAAAATATTATATTTTACTCAAACACTAACATATATTGAATAGACTACTATTGAAAAGAAAGACTACTCCTTTTGAACCCCGCCCTCTTCTGTGGCATATACCTATCTTATGGGACTGTAACTGCGGCGTCTCGCACCGACTTCTGAGATTTCCCATGTTAAAGCATAGCTCTTGAATCCCTTCTCTGTCGATGCATTCATTTTGTGGCCTCGGAGGGCCCCCGCGTTGAGATATAGCTCTTTGCCTCCTCCGAGTTACGTTGAACTCTCGCGAGTAGATGAAACTCGTGATCGCATCCTATTATATGGATGTCATTATTATTTAAATTTTTATTTTAAAAACTACCCAACGTATTTTGCTGAAATTTTTTTATATATTTTATGGGATCATTTGAATATTTCCTAAAAATTTTTAAGCCATTTGCGAATTTTACATTCGCTTAAAATATGTTTGAAAAATGAGATCCCATTGGTTTCAATGTATGTCATTTTTCCAACCCGTGTTCAATCCAAAATCAATTGTTTGATATTATTCATTGACATTCCCATAGGTTCCACAGACCGTCTCGACAATATACTGAAATTTCTTGATAAAGTCATTTTTACGGCCGTTATCATGCTAACGGACAGACAGACAGAATGAATGAACAAAGCCACGAACACTTTTCAACTCTGTTGGAAAGTGATAAAAAGGTTTGATTGGATATCGGATACAAAATCGCAAAGGACTCAATAGTATAAAATAAAATATTATAAAATAAACTTTTTAAGTGACACGGTGTCTGTCTGTCTGTGTAATGTACGTGTCCACTCTAACTCGAAAACTAATAGACCCAATTTCATAACATTGGGTAGGTGAGTCATTTGCGGGTGACTTTGGTGCTGATTCGTTTTGGATACGATTCGGAATAAAGTCTTTTATGAGAAATAACCAGGAAAAATGACCCGTATCCACTCTAGCTGAAAAACTAACGGATCCAATTTTACAAATTTTGCTAGATAAGTCATTTGTGGGTTAACCGAGTGCTGATTTGATTTTAGTACGATTTCAAAAAACAATAACCGGCCATTCTTTGCGAAATGGCCCTTAAAAATCGTCCAAATCTAAAATAAAAGACTACCTATCACGTGTGCTCAAACATATCAATGAAATGCTTGTTTTATACGTCATTTTTAACGATGAAAGTAACAAGACTAACCCCATTCCACCAGAACTAGCCGTTCTCCAGATATTTTAATTTTTTCGCCGCGGCACCTTTGAATTGAAAAGAAGTCCTATCACCCAATGAGAACAAAAATTGAATTCAAAGTACCCATTCAGTGCCTATTTTAAATAATGATTGTGTGCCATTCAACTCAATATATTGCAGGGAGAGCGCCCGCATCCGATTTTTACCTTTGAGTGTATTTCCCTCAAACATTCAAGTTTTTTTTCAATAATATTTTATTAAATATATTCCCATTTACATTTGAGCCAGAAAGCTTCGCATCGAGGTGTGCGGCTTCAATAATATTGGCGCTTTTCCCACGCACCTGTGTGCATTCCACAGGTGTGCCCCTCGGGGTCAGGCACTTCTCCCCCAAAGAGTGCCGCACGGAGGAACGAAAGTGGACGGACAACAAATGCAGTCCCTTGGCTTGCAGGCGGAGACTCTTCTGCTGAAAATACCAGTTAGATTCCGTAACATATATTTCAATGGAAGGTCTCGGATGTGGCCAGCACATGACTTTCACTACATATTCACTTTATCTTTGTTTCTTCAATAATTCATGAATAGCGCGCAAAACTTTTTAATTCAATTTTCCTTTTCATTCGGTAACTGGACTTATTTTTAAAGGTGGCGTAGCGAAAAGAAAAAAAATATATCTCGAGAACGGCGAGTCCTAGTGTAATGGCGTGGATCTTATTCTTTTCCTCGTTAAAAATGACGTATAAAACTAGCATTGAATGGATATGTTTGAGCTTATTTTTTTATTTTATATTTGGACGATTTTTTTCCGAATCGTACCAAAATCGAATCAGCACCTGGGTAACCCACAAATGACTTATCTACCCAATTTTGCAAAATGTGATACATTCGTTTTCAGCTAGAGTGGATGCGGATTTTTTATCCCGAATCGTACCCAAAACGAATCAGCACCGGGGGGGAATCACCACAAGGGTCCAATTGTATGAAATGGGGTCCATTCGTTTTGGAGTGAGAGTGGCTACATACATTGCACACACACAGACGTCACGCTAAAAAGTTTTTTCGTATTCTAAAGGTCTCAAAACGTATCGATCCGTCGAAAACTATACTTCCAATATAGGACCCTATGTATTGCAGGGTAAAAATTTCCGTTTTCCAAGTTTGTAATACTTATATCTAAAAAGGCTCTTTGAAAGCCCCACAAGTGTATATAATGGATGAAGCTCTTATCTTTCGAAGAGTATCATTTCGATATTTTAGCATTTTAACCTGGGTAGGACAAGTGTCATATTTAAAATGTTGTGACTCAACCTGTTTCCGAATTATTTTGCTTTGTTTTAAAAAAATCAGGAAGTTAAATGAACTTGCTAATTCTAATTGTGTTGAATGAGGGATGAAGTGTCTTCTTCTTCGATCTACCCGATATAAGGGATCTGTTTAGACGGCCACCCAGTGTAGACCGGAAGACATGAAACGCCCGAAAGCCTCTTTTACGGGTGGACTTTTTTGACAAGCAGAGAGAAAGATATGAGGGTTCTATGGAAATTGTACACTTTATTTTGTCAAATAATTCTATTCTTTTTAACACTTTACAGCATAGTTGAAAAGTGTTTATGACTTGGTTCATTCTGTCTGCCTTGTGTGTCTGCCCGATAACACGATAACTGCCGTAAAAATAAATTTATCAAAATAAAATTTTAGTTTGTTGTTCAGACTGTCTGTGGGACCTATGGGAATATAAATAAATAATATCACCCAATTAGTTTTGGATTGAACCCGGGTTGAAAAAATGAAATACATTGAACCCTATGGGACCTCATTTTTCAAACATTTTTTAAGCGAATTTAAAATTCACAAATTGCTTCGAAAATGTTAGGAAATATTCAAATGATCCCATAAAATATGTAAAAAAAAATTTCAGTAAAATATGTTAGGTAGTTTATTAAATAAAAAAAATCTGATGTGGGCAGCACATGACTTTCCTTATATAATGCAATGAATTTACTACTTTTACAGTAAAAAAAAATAGATTATTTTTATAGTAGTTATTTATATTCTTCCCAAGATATTGAATTTTCGTCAGTCATCATTTTCCATGTCGTCGTCATCAATGAGTCGTCATTGATTTAGCGTCATTTTTATCCATTTGGTTAATTTAGCAATATTTAAAAAAGTCGCCAAGTTGGCGACATTCCACCAAATTCGTCGCCGAAATTTCGCCAAGCGTTATGGATGAAGAAATAAGTTATTCTTACAGCAGATAAATGACTATTGGAGTTCAAATACAAAAGTATTACTCAAAATATCTTTTTCATGAATGGAACGAGCTAGATCCACGAGAATGATGTCACCCAATTGATCGCATGGTATTACATATGAAAAGTGAACATGTTTCTTAATAGGAAATATTTTTTTTTTATTTTATATGACTTTTTGATAATTTTTTTGAAAATTGTGCAATGTCTCGAGAACGGTTCATGTTAGCGTTCTAAAATTTATGTCAATCATTTTCTAATGAAAAATTACATAAGAAATGTCTATCTGTGTAACTTTATTAGAGGTTTTGATTTTTTGACGATTTTTTCAAAATTTCACTCGAAAATTTAGGGGGTTCTGAACATTCGATTACTTATAAAAACAATTGGCTTCCAGTACTTACGGATTGTGATTTTTGTACCAAATTTTGTTCGAATCGGTCCATTCGTTAGTCAGTTATCGTCTTCACATACTCACTGACACGCACACACACACACACAGACAGACATCACCTCAAAAATGTTTAATTCGTGATCAGGGATGCTTGAAACGTGCTCTTTCGTCGAAAACTGGAATTCGAATTTTCGACCCCCGTCACAATACTTTCCTTATACATTATGTATATACGGAAAGTGATTATTTAATATAGGGAGAAAAACAAATTCAATTAAATTCTGACTCTTGCTATATCCTCCAGAAAGAAAAAAAGAGATTTATTATATAATAAATATCTTTCCAAGAGTTTAATTATTTTATATATAAGAGAGGTTTCACATTTAATAAAAAATATGGTAGATAACAATTTTCCAAATTTTTAATTAAAATAAATTATTATAGTATTGTGATGAATAAAATGCTGCTTTTATATAGAGGCGATTTGTATTTCGATGACGTCATTTGAATAAAGTTCATTCGTTTTCGATGAAGTTTTCAAATATAATAAATTATCGTAGTATTATGATAATTTAAAAAATATTAGCTAGAAATGTATCGCATTTTAGAGATGTTTAAACCAGGCAATTTATATTTCAATGCCGTCATTTGAATGAAGTTCATTTTCTTGGATGAAGTTTTCAAATATAATAAATTAATGTAGTATTGTGATAATTTAAAAAATATTACCGAGGAATGTATCGTATTTTAGAGATGTTTAAATAAAATTAAAGTTGGAAAGTGTTTCATAATCAATGCTTTATGCATGATTGATCTTTCATGTTTAGTATTGCTTTAGTCTAAGAACTTTAATTGAATATACAGCAGTAATCTATATTAATATCTTGGAAAAATGAATTGAGCAGCAATTATTTTCAAGTAATTGATTAGTTTTTATAACAGTTATAATATTGATGGAGCAGTGATGAATTATGCGGCACTACTATTATAGCTATACGAAGGAAAACAAAGGAGTGGATGTAAGCTTGAATAAGTTTTTTAAAGCTTCAAAGTTGCAAAATGAATTAAATGATAATTAAATGCTGAAAGGAAAAATTACTTTTAATCGTACTACAATATATTCAAGGTATTTTCCATTCCATGATTAATTTAGCTTTCAAAAACGAAATTCTGGTAGGAAAAAAACGGCCATCACTTTCCCTATATGCATATCCCCATAGTATAATGCATTGGGAAGTATTGTGACGGGGTTGAAATTTCGAATTCGAATTTTCGACGGAAAATCATGTTTCAATTATTCCTGAATTGAACTCAGTTTGAACGTTTTTGAGCGGATGTCTGTATGTATGTGTCTGTGAGTCTGTGCGATATCTCCCCAAAGAACGATAAGCGTTTCGAACGAAATTGGGTACACATATTAAAATCAGTGAATGCCGGAACCCTATTGATTTTAAACGCAATTGTATGTTTAGAACACCTACACATTTTCGAATGAAATTTTGAAAGAATCGTTTAAAAATTAGAACTTTTAATAATGTTACACAAAGGATCATTTCCAATATAATTTTTCATTAGAAAACGAATGACATAAACTCTAAAATTCGAGCAGGAATCGTTCTAAAGATATTGCACATGTTTCAAATAAATGTATCAAAAAAAATCCAATAAAATTAAAAAGTATAAATTATTGTGAAATTGTTCAATTTACATATGTAATAATATGCGATAAATGTGTTAACATCATTCTCAGGAATCTAGTTCGTTCCATTCACGAGAGAAGATACTTTGAGTAACAGTTTTGCATTTTGACGTATAGCAATTCAACAGCAGTCATTTGTATGTAAGAAATGGTCCTCTCTTCGTCTGTTTTTGACACTTGGTGATAAATTTGGCGAACTGGGTCCTAATTTGACGAAATATCGCCATTGTCGTAAAAATTGCAAAAATGACGCCAAATTAATGGATTAATTCATTAAAAAATTTAGAGCCCATTGCTTATTGTGGATGCCATCAATGTTGATAATTGTCAATTTAGAGTTGTGTGAAATATAAGTTAATTGGGTTAATAAGTTAATAGCTGTCATCCGGAAAAATGTCAAATGTACAATCCAGTATTAAAAACCCAGTGCCGTGGATCTTATACACCATTTTTTCACTGTAAAAATGATAAATTAATTGCATTATATAGGGAAGGTTGTGTGCTGCCACATTATACTCTTTGATTTAAACAGTTACTGGGATTTTCAGTCTCAAAGAATTCCACTATTGGTTCTGCAGAATTTTAAATCAAGGATATACGGGTATGATACAAATTTATCGGATACAAATTTATTGCAGTTCGCTTTAGAATCGACATAAACAGTAGCATTGTCTAAATATTTTGCCAGCAAAACAATTTTCATTTTAGTATACGCTCGTGTAAAACATAACTTTTTTAAAAAGTTGTCTTTAAAAGTTACAGTAATAATAGTTGAATAGATTTTATTTTACAAAACAAAAGTAAATACCTATAAAGGAATAATGAATGAATTGCAGATATAAATTAAAATTATACATGTTAAAAATGTAGCAACGTCACCTTTTCAAAACTAGATTCCCAAAAAAGAAAGCCAAACATATATACAAAAAAAAAAAAATCTGATGTGGGCAGCACATGACTTTCCTTATATAATGCAACGAATAGACTACTTTTACAGTAAAAAAAATAGGTTATTCTTATAGTAGATACTTATATTCTTTCCAAGATATTGAATTTATGTCAATGAGTCGTCATTTTCATTGATTTAGCGTCATTTGTATCCATTTGGCGAGATTTTCGTTAAATTGGCAACATTTAACAAAAGTATTACTCAAAGTATCTTTTCTCATGAATGGAACGAGCTAGATCCACGAGAATGATGTCACCCAATTTATTGCATGATATTACATATGAAAAGTGAACATGTTTCTCAACAGTTAATATTTTTTTTTAATTTATGGGATTTTTTGATAATTTTATTTGAAAGATGGGTAATATCCCGAGAACGGTTCATACTAGGGTTCTAAAGTTTATGTCAATCCTTTTTTAAGGAAAAATTACATAAGAAATGTCTATTTGCGTAACTTTATTAAGGGTTTTTGCGTAATTTTATTAAAGGTTTTGATTTTATGATAATTTTTCAAAATTTCACTCGACAATTTAAGGGGGTTCTGAACATTCGATTGTTTTTAAAAACAATAGACTTCTATCATTCATGGATTGGAATTTTTGTACCCAATTTCATTCGAATCTCTCCATTTGTTCGTGAGATATCGTCTCCACAGACTCACTGACACACACACGCACAGACCTCACCTCAAAAATATTCAATTTGTAATCAGGGATGCTTGAAACGTGCTCTCCCGTCGAAAACTCGAATTCAATACTTTCACAATACTTTCCTTATACATTATACTATGTATATAAGGAAAGTAATAAAACTTTTATTGTAATGCAATATATGATGGAATTCATTTTACTAATTAATCACAAATTTTCTTGCTATTAAATGGAATACTAGAAAATTTTGTCCTCATATTAGGTGTAATTTATAAAAGCCTCACCAGGGATTTGTATGACAGATTAGTTACAAAATTAATAGTGGACGGAAAGTTAAAATGAGCCGATAGCTGTAGAACGTGCTTTTCAGTAAGCTAGTGGGGTGATATTGTTATGCTCTAATACGATGTAAAATCAAAAAGTGACAGCAGAAATTTATATATTAAATACATTATTTTAGTATTATACCCTGTACTTCATTGAAAATAAGAAATACACGGTAATGCCGTTTTCCTCTATTAAAACGTATAATTATTGTTCAATCAATTCCAATTACGGAGAAGGGTTTTCTTTTGGGTTTGGTTTAAGTTTCTTTTGAATTAATTATTTTTGTTCTATCATTTCCAAATAGAGAAATGGCGTTTATTGTATCTTAAACATGCAAGTTTATGATAATTCATTAAAACATAGGCTAAAATTATTCATAAATCTGTTATAATATAACATAATTTTCTAAAAGTTCAATAATAATTGAAATTTGCAATCATTTTAAAAGTGCACCAGAACTCAAAAACACATAGAAACTACTGAAGAAATTCCCTTCAGTCCCGATATGCCGTCAAGGAGCAGGAACCAATCGCTTTCTCCTGCGCTGTCTGATCTACCTTCTTTCTAAATACCTTGACCGGAACCCAGTGGGGGAGGCATCCACAGGGACCGTACCCTCCTTCCCCTACCAACAAACCTCTCGGAAGGACTTACGGATCCACCTGTTTAATGGGATCGTACTCCGCGTGAACATGGCGACAGTTTTAGGCAGAAGAGGGAATCGAACCCTTGGAGGGATGAGGTTTGATTAGAATATATATACACAAGTTTATGCATCAGCTTGGATCTAAAATCTCGTCAGCTATATTGTATAAATTTTAATTATATACCGCCCATTAAGTTGGTAAAATAATGCGATACTTTGAGGTGAAGTCTATGAAATTGAGGCAAAAACTATAAGTGCTAGTTATAAACAGTTTGCGAGTCACTTTTACTCCTCCAATTGAACGATGCAAACAAAAAAAATCTGATGCCGGCAGCACATGACTTTCCTTATACAATGCAATGAATTGACTCGTTTTACAGTCCAAAAATAATGTATAAGATCCACGGCGCTGTGTTTTTATCGTTGAATTGTACATTGGGCTATTTTCCGGATGACAACATGTAAAACTATTTCAAAATACTCAATTAACTTATATTAAGTTTGGGTTCCTACTCGATGTCGAAGAATTATGTTATGATGTCGATGTTAGCCATCTAAAGGAAAAGTGCCAAAATTTTGGCGAAATTTACAGTTGTGATATTAATGGACAGTAGCTATATGAAGAAATTCTGGACTGTAGGATGCTGCTAAGTCGCTGCTAGTCGAGCCAACATTAAAATAGTAAGACCTGAAGAGCTTCTTGCATTTATTGTTCAATATGGAGATGAGGGCGTCTTTCCCAATCTTGAAATTTTCATGGCTAGCTGTTGGAGATCGTTTAGCAAAACTAATACTTTCATATTTGAGGACCTCCATGGGTCAAGGCAGACTATGTGGTCTCGCTTTGTTGAGTGTAGAAAACGAAGAAACTGAAAAAACTGATTTCGATCCATTTGCATCAATGAAAGCAAGGAAGGTTGAATTATAATTTTCATGTAATACAATAATGTACTTAATAAATGATTAACAAGCTACGATCTTAAATTATATTTCTGACCTGATATTACGGTAAGGTTATGTAAACAAATGGTGTTACTTTTCTGTAGATACGCAACTGGGCGTGATTGTAGCAATCGCGATGTAAAAGAGTCCAATTTATTTTTTCATAGGTATGTAGATTATTGTCATTCACTTTCTATTAAATAGTTATATTTATTTTACAACTACCTATCTTCAGTTTTCGTCAGATGACTAGAATTGCATAATTGAATAAAGGGAATACAAATGTTTAATTTGTAATAAGTTGGGAAAATGTCCCTCGTTTTTTGCAATTTAAAAACCATATTATGTATTACCGTGTTACTTTTCATGTCTAGGTTGGGATTCTTCAAAGCTGTTACAGTATTTTTCGGTATATATTTTTTCGGTTTTTTAAAATGAAAAGTTTATAATTTTTACAGTCCCCTCCCCCTGTGCAGTCAAAAAAGAAAAAAATAAGTATTTTTCTACATGTTTTCATATGCCCTTGTCCCCCCTCCTCCCCCCTAAAATAAAAATGTTTCGCATGTTTATCAGTTCATTGTTATTGGACCTTTAAATCTCAATTTTCAAGTTTGTTCAATGATCAGGTTAGATTTAAATATATGTGGAGGAGGGGGGGGGGGTACAGACTAAAACAGGCATCTCTACACAGGATTCTTGTTTTTTTTTTAATGTTGAAACTGTTGGAAAAACATCGCAATTCACGTTTCCTATGAACGTGTTGGTCATATTCTAATTTTCTTGTGAACGACTCACGTCGTTCTCGGAAGTGAATCGCGACGTTTTTTCCAACATGCAAATCGAGTGCCCGACGCGTATGTAAGTAATTTGCAGATATGGGGGCGTTTCTGGAAACAAACTTGTTCCAGAACAATCCCATCCTCATGTATATATAGCGGACTCATTCAAAGGCACTTCTGACTTCAGATGATTACATTTATCGTCTCACCCTTTGACCTCGTGACCACTGAATTGAAACTGACTGCGATGCGACATTCACTTGGATCCCATCTTCTTTCAGAGAGCCTGTTTTCTCTCCTTTTCAAATTTAGTTTCGTCTACCTCTCAACATTGGTGGTCCGTCTTCCAAGGTATTCTTGATCACAGTCTAAGCCATCATGACTGTCAATCTTTTCAAGCATCCATACAGAAAAGGAATGCTTCACATCAAATTTCAATTATAAAACTATTAAGAACTTATATTTCCGATGTGGGAATACGTGAGTTTTCTCACAGGTGCCCCGAAAAGAAAAAGCCTTGGAACCTCGGAACTTCAGACGAGTCGAGACTTCGGAGTTAGTTCGACGAAATTCAAAAGGGACGATCGAGACTAGCAGGATGCTGATCGATGGGGATTTAAATCGCATTTAGTGGACGAACTATGTCTGAATGAGCATGCAATTAAAGGCCATTATACTTACTTTTCTATAGTTTGTGAAGTCGCGTAAAGTGCTTTTACGGTATCAGTTATACTTGCAAAATGCTTATCCAAATGAACCGTTTACGCTAAGTATGACACCAGTCCAGGTGGCTTCGCAAATGCACGTATAAAGATTAGGTAATGTGGTTAATTTTATTACCTTGATCATCTGAAATGCCTTTGAGATGATCCGGAAAGTAATGAACGAAAATCTTTTGAGCATGTTCGATCACACTGTACAGACTCCTACTTTACCATAAAAATGTTACCAAGTGATGTAGTACTATTTTGGTAATGGATTATACATTCACTAACAAAAGGGATTTGTTTTTCTAATACGACCCAGTCTTTCTTTACAACCATGGACATCTATTTTTAAAGTTTACTCTGCTACACAGTTGTGAATTCAACATTCCAATCTGCACAACGAAGATATTTCGTCCATAATATAGTATATATGGACGTCAGAAACTCTGAAACTAAAAGGTTGATAGTCATCTCAAAAACGGGGATTTTCGAAGTGCCCTTCCCCCCTTTAAACTTCGAGCGAAAAGGAAAAGAAATTAACATATATTATAGAATTTACATCTAAAGTTTGCTTGGAGAGGGGGGTCGACGACCGAAGTAGGGCCCTTCTCCAAGTCTTACAGGAAAGAGAGAAAAAACTAGGGCCCAAGTAGGCACTTAGTCAGAAGATAAAGGTAAGAGGAGTAGAGGAGAGCCCTAGGGGCGCAGGGCCTTGAGCTTGAGAACAGAGGGGGAGGGGAGTACACTATTTAAATTAAATTAAAAAGGTTCGTCGTAAAGTCGCGCATTCCCAAATGTCAGGGGGGCACGGAGTTTGCTTGAGTTCATAGTAAAAGGGGATAGTGCAGATATAAAACAATGCTAGATAAGACAAGACGACTCCGTTCAGTGCGGAAGACCGTATCCTTTGAGCGGCGCCCCGTCCACGCCTTCGGGTGTATTGGGTTGTACCACGGGATACGATCTAGCTTGGGATTATTTACTGTACTGAGATCTCTGAGGAAATTTTGAACAAGTTTTTGAATGTATTCTAAAAAGGGTGTAATATTGAGGTGCAGAAATATTAAATGCAATCCATTTTAGAATCCACAGGAAAAACTCCTGCATACTTCCATCTGCATAACAGTGATGCATGTGCACTGTTTATTTTTTATTATTATTTTCTATATAATTATGGAATAGATTGCATTAAACATTTTATAGTTGACTAGCCGAATACCCGTTGAAAATCAACGGTCTCGCAATAAGCAATCCCTGAATAATGTAAATTTTATAAGAATTCGCGTTTCACATTTATTCGACAAATCGAATATTTTGGTGTGCAGAACCCCCCTAAAGAAGAAAATATTGGAAAACAAAATTTTCGAACTTCTTCCTCTGTTTGTCTTGTGTTTTTTATCAGATGATTGGCCCATATACCAAATATCAAGCCTCTATCACATTTAAAAGGACGCGTGCCTCATTTATTCGGAAAATCGAACATATTAGTGTGCGCACCCCTTAAAGTAGCAAATATTGGAAATCTGAAATTTCACACTTTCTTCCTTTCAAACTATCTACCCTTACACCAAATTTGAAATCTCTATCTCATTTCGAAGCATGGTTTTTTATCAATTCTCTTTTCCAACGTTTCGAACGAATAGATAGAGAGACATCGGCACCCCCTACAATAGCAAATGTTGGAAGACTGAAATTGCACACTTTCTTCCTTTCCAACTTTTTACCCGTACACCAAATTTGAAGTCTCTATCTCATCGTGAAGCATGCTTTTCTAGCATTTCATCTTTCGAATGCTTTTGTGTGGAGTACCCACCCTTTAACTATACATTTCTTAAAAACTCTATTCTTTTTGTGTTTTCTATGAGATGTTTCGCCCATATACCAAATATAAAGCCTCTATCACGTTTTTAAAGGAGCGTTTCTCCTTTATTCCGAAAATCGAACATTTTGGTGTGCGGCACCCCCTAAAGTAGAAAATATTGGTAAATTGAAATTGTACACTTTTGTCCTTTCAAACTATCTATCCTTACACCAAATTTGATATCTCTATCTCATTCCAAAGCATGTTTTTTTTATCAATTGACTTTTCGAACGTTTTACTCTGGAGCACCCCCTTAAACGAACATTTTTGAAAAACTGTATTCGTCTTGAGCGTTTTCGTCAAATTATTAGCCCATATACCACATTTTAAGCCTCTATCAAATTTTAAAGGCGTCTTTTCTCATGTATTCGGTAAATCGAACGTTTTGATGTGCCGCACCCCTTTAAGTAGAAAATATTGGAAATCTGAAATTGCACACTTTCTTCCTTTCGAACGGTTTACCCATACACCGAATTTGAAGTCTCTAACTCATCGCAAAAGCATGCTTTCCTATATCATTTCACTTTTCGAACGTTTTGGTGTGCGGCACCCCTTAAGTAGAAAATATTGGAAATCTGAAATTGCACACTTTATTCCTTTCGAATGATTTATCTATACACTAAATTTGAAGTCTCTATCTCATCGCAAAGTACGCTTTCCCATCTTTTCACTTTTCGAACGTTTTGGTGTGCGGCACCCCCTCTATAGAACGTTTTCGGAAAATTCGATTTTTCCAGGGGGTTTTATCGAACGACCGAGCCGTGTACCGAATTGCAAGTGTCTATCTATTCGGGAAGTGCCTGAAAAAAGCGTGACAGACAGACAGACGGACACTTGGCAATTAGTATATACTAGCCGAATACCCGTTGAAAATCAACGGTCTCGCAGTAAGCAGTCCCTGAATAATGTAAATTTTATAATAATTCGCGTTTCACATTTATTCGACAAATCGACTATTTTGGTGTGCAGAACCCCCTAAAGGAGAAAATATTGGAAAACTAAACTTTCGCACTTCTTCTTCTGTTTGTATTGTGTTTTTTATCAGATGATTGGCCCATATACCAAATATCAAACCTCTATCACATTTAAAAGGAAGCGTGCCTTATTTATTCGGAAAATCGAACATATTAGAGTGCGCACCCCTTAAAGTAGCAAATATTGGAAATCTGAAATTTCACACTTTCTTCCTTTCAAACTATCTACCCTTACACCAAATTTGATATCTCTATCTCATTTCGAAGCATGGTTTTTTATCAATTCTCTTTTCGAACGTTTCGAACGAATAGATAGAGAGACATCGGCACCCCCTACAATAGCAAATGTTGGAAGACTGAAATTGCACACTTTCTTCCTTTCCAATTTTTTACCCGTACACCAAATTTGAAGTCTCCATCTCATCGTGAAGCATGCTTTTCTAGCATTTCATCTTTCGAATGCTTTTGTGTGGAGTACCAATCCCTTTAACTATACATTTTTTAAAAACTCTATTTTTTTTGTGATTTCTATGAGATGTTTCGCCCATATGCCAAATATAAAGCCTCTATCACGTTTTTAAAGGAGCGTTTCTCCCTTATTCCGAAAATCGAACATTTTGGTGTGCGGCACCCCCTAAAGTAGAAAATATTGGTAAACTGAAATTGTACACTTTCGCCCTTTCAAACTATCTATCCTTACACCAAATCTGATATCTCTATCTCATTCCAAAGCATGGTTTTTTTTATCAATTGACTTTTCGAACGTTTTACTCTGGAGCACCCCCTTAAACGAACATTTCTGAAAAACTGTATTCGTCTTGGGCGTTTTCGTCAAATTATTAGCCCATATACCAAATTTCAAGCCTCTATCAAATTTTAAAGGCGTATTTTCTCATTTATTCGGTAAATCGAACGTTTTGGTGTGCGACACCCCCTTAAGTAGAAAATATCGGAAATCTGAAATTGCACACTTTCTTCCTTTCGAACGATTTACCCATACACCGAATTTGAAGTCTCTATCTCATCGCAAAGCATGCTTTCCTATCATTTCACTTTTCGAACGTTTTGGTGTGCGGCACCCCCTTAAGTAGAAATTATTGGAAATATGAAATTCCACACTTTCTTTGTTTCAAACGGTTTACCCATACTCCAAACTTGAAGTCTCTATCTCATCGCAAAGCATGCTCTCCTATCATATCACTTTTCGAACGTTTTGGTGTGCTGCACCCCCCCCCCCCCAAGGATAAAATATTGGAAATCTGAAATTGCATACTTTCTTCCTTTCGAGTGATTTACCCATATACCAAATTTGAAGTCTCGATCTCATCGCAAAGCATGCTTTCCCGTCATTTCACTTTTCGAACGTTTTGGTGTGAGGCACCCCCTCTATAGAACGTTTTCGAAAAATTCGATTTTTCCAGGGGGTTTTATCGAACGACCGAGCCGTGTACCAAATTGCAAGTCTCTATCTATTCGGGAAGTGCCTAAAAAAGCGTGACAGACAGACAGACAGACAGACGGACACTTGGCAATTAGTATATATAATAGATATTTATTTTCATCCATTTTTAATAAAAAGCATTTGCCAATGTTTTAAAGGGATCATATTATATTTAATTTGTCTACAATACTTTAAAACATTTGAATAACTGAAAATTTGATAAAATAAGTAAAATTTAATAAAGAGCATAAATTAAAAAAATAATCTTATTATTAGTGTAAAAACATTTTGGCGTAATCTTATTAAAATAAAAATATATTGCAACACATCCTTGTTATGCATTTGTATATGTATTGGGTAATAACCCAATACACATACAAAGCGCCTCTGCTCATACGTATTTCCATGCGTCTACAAACGATCAGTGAATGTTTGTCAAAGATGTCGATTCTCAGAATTGTGTTTGAAGTGTATTTTGTCCACACCGTCAAACATAGTTGATAGTTACCCTTGAGTAGATGGCGCCATTGCACTTGTTTCGTTGTAAATATCATTTGTCATATTTATGTTTTCAGATCAAGAAGCTGAAAAGAAATCAGAAGTGTCCCAAATCGTTACAATAAATAATAATAACAAGACTCAAATGCATACATCAAAATTAAAAGATTTAATAATTTGAATTATTTTCATATAATTAAATGTGACAGAGAGTTTTAATAAACATTAATTGAAAGTAGAAACATAATACTTTCATAATACATAAAATAAATACATTTGTAAAAGGGCACCAAAATTCTTTTAGCTCTATGTACTAAATTTCTAGTTGTAGCATTGGGTACAAGCATTACTTATTTTAATGTTTATTTCTTAAAACATTCTATTTAACGTATGTGTGGAATGCACTTTGGACAATAAACATGCACAAATAATTTGAATAAGATATTTTTAGATGGATTTTTAGACGTAAAAAAGCAAAAAGTTCCCATTATTAAAATAAGTTCCCTTAATTAAAATATTAAGACATGCACAAAAAAAAATCTGGTACCAAAATATCTGTATTCATACTTGCCTAAATTTCCTACGAAACATTTATATGTACTAGTAGAAAAGCTTTAATTACCAAATATAAAATGATATATCAAATTATATTTGTTAAATACATTGGTAAATATTTTTCCCAGCTTACCGCTTCTACTTACTCTTCATCGAATCCGTGACTTTTTATTTTTATAATTAAATTGTGTCATCATAGTATTTTTTTTATATTTTTGACTTCCTCAGAAGACATGCTCTCGGGGACTACTGACTCGGGAGTAACAGCATGCTTCGCCCGATCAGTTGAAATAATGGGAAATTCCTTCTCTTGTCCCATTTGAGAATCAGAGGAGACATCTGGACCAGGAATTACAGGAATGATCGCCTGACCAGTCTTAGATTTTCTCAGCAGCTCGTCCACAGCATTCTGCAGAGCACTACGTGGTGAGTCAGCACTGCTTCCTATACCAGCAGCGTCTGGAGAATCATTAGCGAGCTCTGAATCTCTTAGCGTCTTCCGATTACATAAAATAGTTTGCAAAATGATCCTCCTCCGAAGGCAGAGCTTTGAGGGAACGCTGCCTGTTCATGGCGGTCAAACGCGGGAGCTCGTCGCAAACACAACCTTCTCCCACGGCGTCCAGCACGCCCTTGTAATAGAAAATAACTATATTCAATTCACAAAACGGTAATCGGCCCACGATTGGTCAATACAAATGTCAATCATACTGACTCCTCAATGTTTGACGAAAAAGTAGGACACTGCTCTACAAGAAAAATGTTTACCTCACACTTTGACAAACACGTGTTCAGATGATCAAAATGAGTGATCAAGCCTCTTTGACAAACGTTCACTGATCGCTTGTAGACACATTGGCGGCATTCTCTGCTTGTGAGCTAAGGCTCTAATATAGCGATAAATGGCAAGAGAAAGTAACCCCGCTTCTCGCCAATCACAGCCATCGCTCCCACAGGAGCTTCAATGGCCGCTCTTGCGCCAACCTGTATATATAGGAGCCTAAAGCCCCTAGTGGCCCCAGGTAAAGTATATATAGGAGCCTTATTGTGGGCATAGACTGTTATCCGTGCTATTGAATCTATCTTCGGTGCCCAGATAAATCCTACCAATCATGAATAGACACCCATCCAAATTAAATATCCTTTGCTGGAATGCTAACGGCTTATGCAATAAAATCGACGACCTAAGAAACCACTTAACTGACAACCCCGCTGACATCATCCTAATACAGGAACTTAAAACAAAACGCCCAGACCGTTTAAAAATTCAAAACTTTACTCTCTACTACACACTAAGACACAGCGCCGCAGGTCAGCCACTGAGCTATGGAGGAACAGCCGTTTACATCAAAAATCACATCCCACACACACATCTCCCAAGTTCAAACACACATCGTCTTGAGAACACATTGGTGGAAATCCTACTTCCTAGGCAGCAAAAACTCATAATTGGTTCCATTTACAACAGAATTAACTCTCCCGACCCCCTTTATAACGATCTTGACCTCATACTTAAACCCCCATCCCCTACTATCTTAGCAGGTGACTTCAATGCGCACCATCCTAGATGGAATGCACGCAGGACTAGCCGGGTTGGAAGAGAACTTAACAACTTTTGTATTGATAATAATCTAGACATTAAATTTCCTCCCCTCCCCACCAGACATAGTAATCACACCAACCCTACCACCATTGATTTTGCATTATTAAAAAATTGTCCCTTCCCAGCCTCTGTAAATGTACTTAATCTTTTTACCTCGGACCATCTACCAATCTTATTAACGCTGCAACTAAATACCCCTCTTCCCGCCCACTCTCTCCCTACTAAAGTTAACTGGAAAAATTTTCATAAAGTTCTAAACGAGTCCCCCATCCTCTTCCCAACCATCACTTCCACCGAAGATGTTGACAGGGCGATCGAAACACTAACCCAAACATTTAGCTCAGCACTCTCCGACAGCACCTCCACCTACATTCCACAACTCTACAAAAAACTCCCATATTCTATCACTAGCCAAATTAAACTCAGAAACCGCGCTCGCCAACACTGGCAACACACAAGAAATCCTGCCCACAGAGTTAGATACAATCACCTGACGGCACAAATAAAACTTTTAATTTCTAACTATAAACAAGCCAAATGGAAGCAATACGTCGAATCTCTCTCCCCTACTGATCATTCACTTTGGGACTTCTTAAAACGTATTCGTAAAAAGCACAAAAATATTCCCTTACTCACTCACAATAATACCTCTGCTTACATAGAACAAGACAAAGCTAATCTACTCGCTGATGTATATGAAAAACAATTCACACCACATGAAGATATTTTCTGCCCAAATTTCATGGAGGAAGCCGAGGATACCGTGAAGCAGTTCCTTAGTGTTCCAAATACTTCCCCCTTCCCCACATTTTCCTCACTGACATAGTTAACTACATCAATACTCTCAAAAACAAGAAAAGCCCCGGCCCTGACAATATTTCAAACAAAGCTCTTAAATCCTGCACTATTAATATAATCTTTTACATCACTGTTTTAATCAATTCCATTTTCGATCTCAATTACTTCCCCCGCGACTGGAAGCACGCCGCCATTGTTACAATCCTTAAACCAAATGAAAATTTAAACTCCCCAAAAAGTTATCGTCCCATTAGTCTGCTGTCCTCTCTTGGCAAACTAGCTGAACATTTCATCGCCATCCAAATCAACAATTTCCTTGCTAATAACAACATTCTCATCCCTGAGCAATTTGGTTTTAGACAGCTTCACTCTACAACCCACCAACTGCTCCGCGTGGTGGAGTTCATCTCTGATGGACTCCAAAACCGGTCAGCAGTTGGAGGTATACTTATTGACGTCGCTAAGGCCTTCGATAGGGTGTGGTTCATCGGACTCATATACAAACTCATTCAGCTTCGTATGCCACACTCTCTTACCCATATTTTATACTCCTACCTCAGCGACAGAACCTTTCATGTCCGTCTGAACCAGACACACTCACACACCAAACATATCCTGTCTGGAGTACCTCAGGGCAGTAAACTTGGTCCCATTCTTTTTAACATTTACATAAACGACATCCCTAGAACCAACAACACTATACTTTGTTTGTATGCGGACGACACTGCCATTCTTGCCACACACCAGAACACCAACTACTTACACCGATACTTACAACATCACATGGACACTCTCGAACCCTGGTTAGAGAAATACCGCATCAAAATAAACCCTAATAAATGTCAAACTGTTTTTTTCTCACATCAACGTTTTCCGCCCCAACCAATCATAATTAACAATCAGCCAGTTTGCTTTGAGAGGACATGTAAATATCTCGGTGTCACTCTTGACAGCAGACTAACATGGAAACCCCACATTGCAAAACTCAAAGATAAAATAAACTTTGTAAAAGCAGAACTGAGCTCCCTCCTGTACTCGAATGATGTCACATTGAAAACAAAATCCTACTTTACAAATCAGTTATCCGCCCCATCATTCTCTATGCCTCCCAATTTGAGGCTACGCTGCGAAATCTAATGTAAAAAAAGTCCAAATCATTCAGAACAAAATCTTACGTTCTATCAGAAAAGCCCCAAGATACTTGAAAAACTTTGTAATACATCGCGATTTCAAAATTAAAACTATTAAGCAAGAGATGCGAAAACTCTCTAACAATTTC
Organism: Amaurobius ferox; assembly: GCA_951213105.1. NCBI lineage: Eukaryota > Metazoa > Arthropoda > Arachnida > Araneae > Amaurobiidae > Amaurobius > Amaurobius ferox. The sequence continues at coordinate 1,788,676 of OX578138.1, forward strand.
TATGATAACCTCGCTAGAATCCCCAACGAACTGATCTATAATATAACCGACTACGACTTCCGTGAATTTCCAGAAAGACCCAGAGCTATCCTGATTTAGACGTCCCATGCTGATTCCTGACTGAATCTCTTCTGCATCCCAGTAGGGGATATTCGCCTGTTTCCCCACCCTCCTTATCTTCAGAACTCTACAATGTAAGACACTGTGCAATAAGATCACTGTTTACAGCATTCTTTGTTTACTACTATCTTGTTTCTTCATCATTATTGGCCCATATTGAAGGACTAGGTTCAGTGGAAGACTGTGACCCACATATATGTTACCTGACTAGGGATATGGAGCTCTGCTCCAGGCGCCCTGCTATCGACAAATTACTGGCTGGCTGGCTGCTTTCTACGTCATCAGCAGCGCGAACTGTGGCTTATGGCGGATAATGTTGTCAGATTACTAGTAGTGTCTCCATGTATATAATAAGCTCGTTGGGTCAAATTAAACTAATTAATTTCATAATTATTTGTTGAAAGCACGAGAAACCGATTAAAGTATAACGCTAACGTAAATTTGAACATAAACGTTCCCGTTTCTCAATCGTTGTAAATTATGGACTACTTACAAAAAGTAGCTAGTAATAACTGTAACCGAAAAGGATTAAATTGAGTTTCAATTCAAAAAAGAAAACAAAGAATAGTGTTTACATTGCGAAATGACTTTTTTACCTAATATAGTCAAATTATCTAATAATTTGCTCTACAAAAAATTATGGTTAATTTTATTTTGAAATAATACTTATTACAATATGTTGTTAATTTTATGTTTTTTAATCAAATAAAGTTTATATATTTGCAAAATGTTAAAGCGCTTATGAATATACTTTAATCAGTTTTTCATACTGATCTTGTACAGAGTTTCTCGTTCTTTTAACAAATAATTATGAAATTATTTTATTCAATTTGACATGTTTTCGTGTTTAGCTTTAATCACTTTAAGCTAAACAGTCAGCATCCTCGGGCATTTTGTATTTAGCAGTTTTAATCTTTGATATTTTAACAAGTAATTAAGAAAAATCATAGCTGCAAAATGTTTTCATGTTGTTGCAGATGTTTAAATTTATCATTTCTTGAAGTGTTGGTGTTAACCGCTGTGTGTTATATCATTCTAACTACTTATCATAAATGTCTTCTAACAAATGTTGTCAAAATGCAAAATTATGTAAACTATAAACTTGCTTCTAACTTTATTATTTATTCAGCCCTGTTGTAAACTAACTTTAGTTGAGCATGATATTTTTGTATTCATTCTCAAATAATTGTTTTTCTTTCTAGTATTGTGTACAGTAGAAACTGTTTAAGTGCTGAATTATGTTTTGGCAGTAAAATTGAGGTACCTTCCCCTCCTAAAAGACCGCTTACTGCTTACATGATATTTTGTAAAGAAAATAGACCCATTATTTTAAAGAATGATCCATGTAAGTTGATATTTTAATATTTTGATTTTTGTGTAACAAGAGTCACTGATATGGTTTTCTTGTACTCTTTTCACTTGTTTTTAGTACAACAGTAGGGGAAGGTGGTATACCTTGATACCAATTTTAGAATTCATTTCCTCAAACTCTAGCTTTTTGTCATATTTGCTTTTCTTATGAAGGCAACACTTATCACCATCCCAGATTTTTTCCAAAACAAAATCAGGAATTTTAAGAGTAAGAGGGATGATTTTCTGAAGCTATGTAAAGTGGCCCCAGGTACAACACAGCATTGTACCTTGAGCCATGACTGATATTTATTGCCGCAACAGACATAAAACAAAGTTATTGCAGTAAAAATAATTTTTATTGTATATAATAAAGAAAGAGGACTTCAGTGCTTCATAACAAATTATTTCTTATTGTGTATTAAAGCTTAAATTACATAAATCTATAGCAAACACTAATTCGATAACTGACGAACAGTGCCTTCCACCATCGTAGGTGGTGGCAGCTTCATGATAACTTCTTCCTTAAAAATTGAATAAATTTTAGGATCAAAATAATGATACTTGTTAGTATCAGGTACTCACTGTAAATACGTGATGAATAAATCATCTTCTTTCAGGTTATCAACTTCTGTGACGTAATGCTTAATGCTTTTCTTGTAATAAAGATTTACGAGATCAAAATTTCCCTTTTCAATTTCTGCATGCTTGCCTTTCTCAGAATCTATAAGGGTGTTTTCTGACAGTGAAGACATACCCTGAGAAATAACACTATCAGAGTAGTGTTTCCCCTAGGCATTTTCAGGAGGGTGCAGCGCCCTGCCTGTTTTTTACAGTAGTAAATCGCTCCCTGCCCGTTTTTGTACAAAGGTAAATGCGCCATGTCCTTACCGTTTTTAATAGCGGTAAATGCGTCCTGTCCCTACCTTTTTTTAATAGCGGTAAATGTGCCCTGCCCCGTTTACTTAAAAGAACCTCGGGACTCCGCAAAAATTTCCGTCCTTCCGCTATTGATACATAAAAGCATGACTCATTATTTTCTGGTTCCCGGACAATCTCTTCTGGATTCTTCACGCGGAAGAAACACCCTCCCCCCCCCCCCTCGACCTCTTTCCCCTTCGTATCCATACCTTTGTTGATGAATGAGTTGATAAAACCTCAGCCTTCCTCCGAACACGTGCGAAGAAATCCTTGTTTTTCATATGGCTCTATCAGGGCTCGAAATTAACGGTGGTCCGTTGGTCTGAGACCACAAAAACACTCAACGGACCAGCAGAATATAAATTATATTAGCCCGTCGGACTAGTAACCTTTTATTCTCATTTTCCTATCGTAAATTAAATTGTCCCCGTTTCCCCTCAGCACTTATGTAAACAAAGATGACATTCAACAGTCTGGGGAAAGTAAACAATACTGCTCCCGTGTTTGTAATTTTGTCTCCCCTTTTCTTCCCTCCCTCCTGCAAGACATCTCGCTATTCTGACTCACTACCAGGCTTTGGGAAATCGGTAAAATCTAGCCCGTCTTCGAGGATAGCTATTAACATTTTTTACTCGTCCTCAAAAATTTTTACCCGTCCTAAGAATTTTTTTTTTCACATTATATTCTTTAACATGTGTGCTCAAATACATCGCACAACAATAATATATTATAAGCAACTGCCTCACGATGAAGTGCGGTAACTGCATATTCAAACACCACCACCACAGCTCTTAACCGCCGCTATCAAACTTGCCGATGTAGAGTCTGATAAAGGACCAAACCCGTCGGAATTCCGATCTATGGGTGGGTGCAGAGGGGTAACAGATGTAAAGAATCTCCTCTCTTTTTAATGTTTGGTAATTTGAAGGAATGGTAAATAATCATATAAATCTGCTTGTCCCTAAGCAGTTTAAACCTCAATGACACTATTTGGACTGAATAGATGTTTCATACCTTAACTTCAGTTGTCAGACAATTGGAACAAATGCCATGAATGAATTGTAAACGTATTAGTTTTAAAGTTGAAACTAAAGTGGGGAAGAAAGGAAAATACTTCTGACTGAAAATAGAAGAATCCATTCCAAAAATTCAAACTTCATACATACTCCCGCCTATTACAGCAAATTAAAAGGAGATAGAGCTCTGCAAGGGTTTAGGTTTAGGCCCGGGCTGGGCTTGAGTTTTCTACTGTTTCGGGCCGGGTTGAGTCTTTTTTTTTTAAACGTCCTTTACGACCGGGCCGAACGTATTTATTCTGATTTTTTTTTTCAATGAATTTAAATTGAATACATGAACTTATTCTGTTTATTTCAGCTATCTAAAGATAAATGTTTAAGAAAATAAGCTCAATTCTCCACAAAATTTTCACAAATTTGTTTTTAACATATTTGGATACAAATCATTTCGGGCCCGTTGAGACGTAGTTATCTTTAGGCCGAGTTCATTCTACATTTATAAATTTCTTCGGTCTTGGCCGTGGTTTAAGCATTGGTATTGTCGGTCGGGTGAAAATTCGAAATTTCGGCACATGGAGACCTCGAAAAGGAGAACAGAACAAGCCACTTCGATCGTGAGTGCGCTATCTATCGCATTTTCGTTCAGTCATCGGATTCACTGGGTGGGGGGATGAGGGGAGAGAAAATAACTAGCGCCTGTAGTTACAATGCAGACCTGACGGCTCTCCTGGAAAGAAGGCGTCGATAACATACACTAGCTAAATTTAGGGGGGGGGAGGGGAATTTGCAGACAATTTTCATTTATGGCACGGGAAAGGGTGGCTTTTGCCATAATTTTTTGATGATAACTTGTTATTTTTTTTTTTTTTTTTTTTTTTTTTCAAAAGGTTGCGGACCACTGAAGTCATGAAGTCACTGGTCCATGGATCAGTGACTTCATTTTTCTAATTTCTACCCCTGGGCTCTATGCTATTTGCATTATGCGTGCGAGTATTACTGTATATACTCGCTTAAAGTCGACTTCGCGTATAAGTCGAACCCCTACTTTCAGAGAAAAGAAATCCAAAACTTGCGTATAAATCGACCCTTCTTCTTTCAGAGAAAAAAAAAAAAATCAAAACTCGCATATAAATCGATCCCAAAAAGAGAAAATAAAATTTTCCATTAATTATTCAAAAACACTTGAAAACGAAATATATATATATATATATATATATATATATATATATATATATATATATATATAATAAATTTAATTTCCATAATAAAAACTTCATCGGAACTCTTTAAAGTCTGATTCCAAAAGCCTATAACATATGAGCGTTGTTTCCCATCCGTTTTGGGGATGCTCATTCTCGTGTGACAAGCTCTAGGCATTCTTTTACTCCCAGCACATAGTGTCCTCAAAACGGACGTGAGACCGCGCATCCCTGTCTCTCAAACGTACTGTAGTTTAACTCACCGCGCAATCAAACAATATCTGGCTTTCACCCGTTGAATGAATGAATGAATGATATGAAGGTGGGTTGCTCCAGAAGAGCCCAGAACATCGACCAGAAGTCTATTGTACTACCCCAAAAGAGAAAGATCTTTAAGAAAAGAGACCAGTAGCCGATGCGAAAATAAGCAGACACTTGACAGGTATGTCGTTCAGCTCCCAGGGTTCAATCACATGACAACCAATGTGTTTGAATCTGTGAGCAGAGTAAACCTCACATTTACAGAGAATGTGAGCAGCAGTTTCTTCGCTGTAATTGCAGCCTCTGCAAAGCGAATCTTTAGTAAAACCCATAATGTTAAGGTGTCTCTTCAGGGTGCAGTTCCCAGTAAGGAGCCCAACAGCCCTCCTTCCACCCGATTTCAGCTGATTTTTTTGTTAACCCCCAACACAGTAGAAATTAGAAACTCTTTTCAATAAACAAAACAAAAAAACACTTTCAACTTAAAATCCTGCATTATAGGTTTAAACAATCCGTGTTACAGAATTATTTCTGAAAAGAATCATTTTTTCCCGAAAACGATCGGTCGTAATCCGAGAAGTGAGTATATTCGTTCGATAACTTCGAATGAAAATGTATGCATATTTTTTGATGACGCGATACACTTGTAGTCGAAGCATTCGGGAGGACAGTGACTCATATGAGAGTTTGAAGCGCAGAGAAATTCATAGTGCGTGATTGCGTAATTACTACTGCATTGTTTTAGGTTGGATTGCCTCGCGAAAAAAAATAACTTTTAGACTTACGATTTTTTTTTTAGACTCTGTGTATAAGTCGACCCCCCCCCCACACACACACACACACACACACAAATTTCTCGACTTATATGCGAGTATATACGGTAGTACTTGTGCATGTAATGTGACCTATATTTTGATTTTATTTTAACCACTGATTTTGCTGCTAGAATCTGTGTAGGCTATATTCATAAAATTTGGTTTAACAAAATCAGTTTTAGTTATTTTGAATAATTTGGAACTAGTTTATTAAATATATATTCAATGACCTAGGAATATGAATTCAATGACCTAGGCTGTGATCCCAACGGAAAAAAAAAAGACCCCATTCATTAAAAATTGCCTCTTTCATGTTAAAAAATTCCCCTTTCATTCAGCTACAGTGCCCTTTTTATGAATGAGCACCCTGCCCTTTTTTTAGTCTAGGGGAAACACTGTCAGAGTCTGATGAGTCACCTTCAGGTTCAGAAAGCAGAAGCTTCTCAAAAAAGTTTTGAGAGTTTTGCATTTTTAGATTTTACGCCTGTGTAACAAGATGGCTTTCTTCACTGGTGTGTCAGTTAGAATTCGGGACTTGCCTGGTTTCCTCCCAGTTCGTTTCATTTTCCTGGCTGATGCCTTCAGAAATGGTCTGATGACTTTAAGTGAAATAATAACAGCTGTTTCAATCTCACTGTTTATTGAGGTATTATGTGTGCCACTATTATCAACACCACTTGGGCCAGCTTCAGTATCACTTATTGGTCTATTAGTTACAAATGATGGCAAAAAGTCATGATCTTCAAAAATGTTTTTGTTTAATGGCACAAGCTCACTAACTTAAAATTTGTGCACTATGTTGGTGGGTGTAAAGCTTTGTGGAAAAGCTTTTCCAACCATCGCTGCTACCTCATAAATTGTTAAGGGCTTTCTAATATTTCCAGGTGTCAACATCCAGTCATTGACAGCAGAGTTATAAAATGATTTGAAGGGACCAAACACGGTTCTATCTAACGGTTGCATTTTATGACTTGTGTGAGGATGAAATGTTATCATTATTATACCAGATTCTTTAGCACGTTGTATTACGGGAATAGAAATGTGGCTTTCAAGGTTGTTAAGAATGGTTGAAAAATGGTTGTAATAACTGGATTTTTGGGTGAGGGTTTGACATGTTCAAAGAATTTTAAAAATAACTCGTTGGGCCATCCCGATGGAGCTGCAACCCCAACTGTACCAAAGGGAGCACCTTTAATCACAAAGTCTTTAAAGTTAACTCGTGGGAAAATTAACATTGGTGGAATGCTATTGCCAGGGGTATTTATTGCCATAATCATGGTGACATTTTGTCCTCTCTCAGCTGATTTCATACTCCCAACTTACTTCACACCTTTACAGGTGAGCACTTTGGGTGGGACATGAACAGTAGAAATGCAGTTTCGTCACAGTTCCATATATTAGCAGGTGAAAACTTTTGTCTGCTTAACACATTTTCTTAGTTATTAAAAACCTTTTCAACAGCCACTCAGTTAAAAGCAATTGATCTTGCTAAACTTGTGGCCTCAGGTTTACGCAGTGCTAATTCAGCACTATAATTGTTATGAAATAGTGGTAATCAATCTTTTCCAGCCTGCTTATGTATATCCCATGATGCAGGATGCGATTTCTTGTTTTCTAAAGCATATTGGTATGCTAATACCTGAAGCTCTTTCAACGTGAGTTCATAATGAAGTTCAGCTGCAGTTTTTAAATAATCAACCAACAATAGCTCTTCTTCTGCCATGAAAACTCTCTTTACATCACTTTGTGCAGAATATGTAAATGTTTCTTCACCAGATGCTTTAAATCTATCTAGATGTCGCATCAATGTCGCCCTTGACACTTTGAAGTGTTTAGAAGCAGTTCTTATTGACATCTTCTTCTTTAACACTTGTTTTGCTGCGCCTTCAACATCATCTTTCACCACTGTTCTCTAACCAGTTTTGCTTCGCGGCATTCTGATCCCTGCAATAGTGAAAAAAAAAGTTATTTATCGCCAAGCTTATCCTCTATTATATGAGTTAGTAAAACTATCCATAACATTCATTCTAAAACATTTGTAGCTTGTGTGGCACATTGCCCTTTTTAGAAGTTAAAATGTATCACCCCCCTTTTACTAGTAGGTCGGACGGTCTGGGTCTCAACAACAACAACCCCCCCTTTTCCCCATTGATTTCACTACTAAAATGCAATTTTCATAAATACTGTCAACCTCTTAAATTTATTGCAAATTTTTATTTTTCAAGCCAATTTTTTTTCTAACAATAAACTATCCCTCCCACCTTAATAAATAAATGAATTCAAGCTGCCCCTATTTTATTGAGTGAACACTAGAAATTAGTTGATGAGTAAGAAACTTTTCTTTAAAAATAAGTTTTAATATACCATCATATGATAGAATGTTTCTGGCTTGCTTTATCATAGTTCAATAAATTTAAATTGAGGAAGTTGGGGGGAAAACAAAATAGCTCCACTTTTTGGAGAAATCGATGCTTTTACAGTATCGTATTATTTAAAAAATCACCTTTCTTTCTTACAGTAGAACAACAAGGTAGGTCTACTACTATCTAATAGAAATATTAAGGGAATTGGGGTAATACAATGATACACCTTGTTATGAGCTGGCAACGCATTTTTTGCAATTTCTGAACAAAAATATTGTAATTTTTTGCAATTTCTGAACAATAAAATATATATAATATAAAAATATAACATTTGCACATTGTAATTCTCTATAATCTACTTTGGAGTGCTTGGATGCACAATGTTATACCTTGGGCAGGTTCAAGGTACAACACATGGTACATCAGAACAAAATGATATTTTAAGCCAAACTGATTCAAGATAGACAACTATAAATTTGGGAATACCTTAATGAAGGAATACTTATTATGCTACACTTGTAATACATTTCAAATTCATTAAACTGCAACAACTAGAGTAGATTAAAAGAAAGATTAAAAAAACGTACTTTATAGGTCTATATATCTTGAAGTTAGATAGTCTATTCACTGAAGCCTTTATAGTCAATGTGGAGTAGGTGTATTACCACCTGATGCCAACAGCAAAAACTGAAACTAATTTAATTAAGTTTGAATGGTAGGAGGCGCCACAGGTCAAGGTGGCTCAAGGTACACAACCTACTAATTGGTTAAATCATGGAGGTAAATGTAAGGAGTTATAACTTCATACTGAGAAAATATCAATATCATATGAGACAATAATTCAGGTGGTACTGGGGATAAAATAAATGCCCCTGCATTGTATGTACAGAGTTTCCACCAGGATCAAAAAAGGGCAGGGTGCTGTTACAAAGAAAAAGGCCCTTCTTTAAAAAAGGGGCACATTTTTTTATGTGAATAATATTTATGCAACGAAAATGAGTATTGCAAAAAATGTAACCATTTTAGACGCTTATACCTCCGAATCTAATAAATAATATATTTTCTTGTTTTGTCAGAAATAGGGTCCCGATTGTGAATATATAATATTAATTTTAATTTTTAAATATTTTGAATTTTTTTTCAAAAAACTTAAAAAAGTATCTGTCCAAACAAGTGTTTTTCTTTCATTTTGCTTACTTTCACTCGAAATATCTTCGAAACCATAAAAGACAGATATAAATAGTAAATAACAGAAATATGCATTAGGAAATTTAGTTGCTAAATCTATTAAATATATTTAAAAAAAGCTCTTATAGTATATACATATTCAAGTACATATTTATATGCCACCAGGAAAGTTTATAGTTTAACTTGAATGTAAAATCTCGTCAGATAAGTTTAATTTATATATCGAAAAATAAGTTAGTGAAATAATTTTATAATTTAACCTGAAGTCTATGGTCAAAGTATCCAAATGAAATCTGGGTGTAACTAAAGTACTAGTTAGCTATAAACAGTTAGCGAGTAACTTGTAGCACTTTGAAAGTCTGTAAAGAATATAAATGAGTCTGAAAAATCAAATAGCTTTATTGAACTATTTTATGAAATGTTATTCACACTAAACCATTTTGGCTTTATAAGACTGGAGCTACTGCCACTATATTATGTAGTACTAATGAAAAGGTTCCTTTTGTTGTGAACAAATTTATCATTGAACAAATGTTATTTATACATTAAATGTAATTATAATCTTGAGCAATTGAGTTTATTACAATTACAATTATTGAACTTATATAAGTTTAGAGTTTATTAAATTTTAAAAGGAAAATATTAAATTTTGATTTTTAGTATTTTTTCATTAGTCAATGAGATTTGATGATCTTTGACTAAATATATTTAAATGTTAAAAATATATGTTGATTGTTTGTTGTTATATATATTGATTACAAAAAAACCCTTGATTTAAACAACTTAATAAAATTTCAGAAAGCTTCATAAAATCACCGTATAAAATTTTGAACTATGGGTTAGCAAAAGTCTAACTGCTAAGTAGATCATTATTCCATGGAGCAGAGTTTTGAATAGTGCATGCAACATACGTTCATGTGCTTGCGCAGCATCCATATCTTTAGCTATGAGCACGCGTAACGGGTGACTACGGGATCGACAACTACTGCATATGGTTCTAAAGCGGGCGTATCGTTATTAAATGGAGCCTTATTATTGCATAGCGGGTCAAAGGCGTGTCTGCTAATCAACTAATATAAGGAGATTTATTTTGTGTTTCAAATCTACTATGCATGCTCTTGTGCAACGGGCTTATCGGTTAATCATAAGCTCACATAGTGCGCTGGTTCATAACACAATGCCACACCATTTGCATGCGTCCGCACAACGTATATATCGTTATTGCATGCGGATTGCATGCACTCTCTAAAAACAAGGCTCTTAATTTTGTAAATCTGGTACATGAATAAAATAGGTCCGCATAGCGTACAAATTTCTGGGACCTCCCTTCATATTTCATTTTCCTCTTTTGTGCATTTTTCATGTCTTTCCTTCTCTTAAAAAATTATTGGGGGATCCATGCTTCACGTGAGTGGTGTCCGACTCCCCCTATGGATGGCCGTGAACATATACACAGTTGATCTCGATAGCTATTATATGAACTGCAGTGGGAGTATCATTAGCCATGACTTTCGCACGTAGTGGAGGTACGCAGTGTACAATAAGAAAGCTATTGCAAATTAAGAGATTTTTTAAAAAGAGACTAGGCTGGTTGCTAAAGATGGTTAGTAAATAAAGAAAATAAGTTATCTTATATTTCATTAAAACTGGCTAAAATCGAAGAAAAATGCACCATGCTAATCTAGCAGCTTTTCCCCCTTCCTATCATCCTCTGTTTTGACTGAATCGTCTGAATCAACGTAAACATCTTCCTGCAAAGAACCCTAGTCCAGAAATCTATGTTTTTAAATATTTGTTTTAGATCAAACATGGTTATAGAGTTTAAATGTCCAGAATTTTATACCTCATATGCATACCAAACATAGGATGATTTAACAAAAATTTAAGTTGAAAAATTTGAAAGTTTTTATCAGGTGAAAGAGGGAATGTATGTGCTTAATTTTTTCCTTTCTGTTTTGTTTCTTTTATTGGAGGAAAGAAGTAATGTGGGGGCTGTCAATCTTTTTTTTTTTGGCACTAGATCACTGCACAGCTTAAGCTTTTTTCTTTGTTTGAAGGAAGAGGGGGCGGAGAGATATAACATACGATCAAAAATTTACGATAAAGAACATAGAAAAAGGGCTCTCGGACTTATCGGAAGTCATACAAAGGTTGGTTGATTTTCGTTTGAGGGCAGACATTGACCTCTTAACAAAAGGCTAAGCAGGAGATCTGATTTGATAACAAAAGGGCAAGGAAGGCTCTCTTTTCATAACAAAGGGCAAGGAGGGTGCTGTTCTGGTAACAATAGGGCAGGCGGGGTGCTACGCCCTTCAAGAACTGCCTGAGGGAAACTCTGTGTATGTATGTCTATGGTAAAAGGTTTAAAATATGTATTTAAACTGTCAGTTTTGTAAAAATAAATAAGTAGCACAATGCAAATTAGAACTGAAACAATAAGGAATATTCCTATGTATTCAGAATTATTTTATTTTTCAATTTATTTTTATCTCCTTATACTGGCGGCCCTCTACTTTCGCACATTCGACTTTCGCACAATTCGCTATTTCGCACATTTTTAAAAATTCAATTTTTTTAAAGATTTTTGTCGATAATGCAAAAATCGTTCGCTTCCATGCAGTCACTCCCACAGAGCGCGGTAGCTCGCGCTCATTCACACATTGCCGCCTAGAGTAATGGACTTTTCGGAATCGATGTGACATCACTAGGGTTCCGAGCCGCGGTGGGGGGGGGGGGGGGCAAATGTCTACAATGTATTAAACAGGTTTAGTTTTGCGTTAGCAAGTGATAGCTACTTTTAAACGATATTATATGAGGACAATAATGAATCAGGCCATCAAGGCAACTGACAGGGAAGGTGGGCCTGCATTAGGAGATTTTTGGAAGAACTATAATATATGGAACTCAATAAATAGTTTTGGAGACTCGTGGGCTGAAATAAAAGAGTCAACAATGAAATGTTCCTGGAAACAATTATGCTCACAAATGATGAGTGATTTTATAAATTCTGAAGAAACTGCGGAATCTATCACAGATGAAATATGCCTAATGAATGAACTTGGACTTCAACAACAAAGATGTTAATGAGTTGATTGAATCTCACTCAGTGCCTCTGTCAAATGAATACTTAATTGAGCAACAAGAGTTAAATGATATACAGAATAAAAGTGAGGAAGAAGAAGCTGATAAAATTGTCAAGACTTTGACAATCAAAAATATGAATGAAGCCTTCATGCATCTTGACAAATTTTTGACTATCAGCATTTTGAAGAATGTGATTCCAATAGAGAACGTATATCTCAAGTACGTAGAGTGATTGAGAAAGACACAACATGTTATAGAACTCTTTATCAAGAAAAGAAAAAAAAGGTTGGTATTCAACTAATTCTTGACAAGTTTATAAAGAAAACACCTGAAAGCACTTCAACACGCCTCGTTAACTTAATTATGTATATTGATAAATAAATACTATTATTATTGATAAATAAATGTTTTAAAATACAATTTTTTATGGTTTTTTTTACATCCCTCTACTTTCGAACATTCAACATTCGCACACATTTTCTGGAACCAATTATGTGCGAAAGTCGAGGGCCGTCTGTATTCTGAACCCTGTCCTACAACTATGAAAACATACTGATAATTAGGGAATTTTAATTTAAAAATAATCAAAAATACATATATACTTGTGGCTGCAGTCGACTCCTGCTAAAAACAACGATCGAAGATGCTAGGAATCTGTACCTGAATTATAAGTTCGGATTTGAAGCTAGCTTTTGATCTAACCTTATAATGTCGGTCTTGTAAGCTCTGGGTCCCGAGTTTGGGACTGGCTCAGGACCAGTAATAACATCATCACATCCGGGTTTCCATTGTGGGAAGCCGCAGATCCCCGATGGTGAGGGATAGGTTCGAACTTGGAACAATTAGATTGCTGATCTTGTGCTATGCCATCAGCCCCAAAAGAATTATCTGAAACTGAAAGAATAACCGGCGATGTCTTTTGTAGCAGTGAGTGACACCCACATACCCTATACTATACCTCTCTGTTGTGTCAAATAGAAACAAATGGTGTTTTACTAACACTAGCTATACCTAAGTATAAATCTCAAAGTTTTAGGGCACTTTCAAGCATTTCACCCATAAGAGTTTTATCTCCTTCACTCTAACTCCATGGGCCAAATGATTGGCAGTAAAATTGAAATAACTTCTCCTGTTAAGAGACTTTTTACTGCTTACATGATGTTTTGTAAAAAAAATAGGTTTCTGGTTCCTTAAATTTTCCATTTTGAGCCCTGAGAAAAATGCCTTCATGGACATAAGCCTATGAAATAAGTTTATGTTCAATGAAATAAGTTCAAAAATGAAAATTAAACCAATGTCCACTGTGCGGGCATAAGACTGTGCTCTATGTGCTGCGAAACACCTGCTATGTGCTGCCATTGCTATGTGCAACTTCTGACAGCCATTGGGGCCGAATTCTTATGTTTTAAGAGGTGCGGGCATACGTTCAAGTTCAAATTGCTACGGATCAACTGTTGCATAATTAAACCATATTTGATGATTGGTTGTGTCCAGATAAAAGCAAAGTACCCTCCCCCTAAAAGAACGCTTACTGCTTGCCTGATATTTTGTACATTTTCCTTTTAAAAAACTTCTTACTACTGCTTATATGATATTTTATAAAGAAAATAGACAAAATATTTTAAAGGAGAATCCAAAGGAGAGTAATTTGACACTTTAATGTTTTGTTTTTTGTATCCAACAAGAGTCATTGATATAGCTTTCTTGTATTCTTTTTGCTTGCTTTTAATGTCAACAATAGGGTTTGTACAAGAAAATCAAATTAAAGGAAAATTTGATTTCATCATATTTAAAGACATGATATGTAGTACCACATTTTTTCCAGACTATCATTAAAGGCGGGATACACAGATATCCATTTTTCAACCAGTACTTTATTTCTGACGCCCTGTGGATTCTGTCTGTGGCATAAGCAGTTTAAAAGTTTAATGGCACCCTATGGGCAGATCGCAAAACCTCTTTTAGTATTAAAACATTGAATACATGTTTAACATTTTATATTAAAATGATCTTTATGTGTAAAATAAATAAGAAAATCCTCTACATTTAAAAAGAGGTAAGTTTCTCAACGAAGCGGCATGACACGAGAAAGCAGTGGGCACAACCAAACCAAGCTTTGCTAGTAGGCACAACTGCATCTCTTGGTAAAAATTTCCAGCAAATTTTGAAGAATTTTACACTAATGATTGTATTTTACACTAATGATTGTACACCTTTCTGGTAGGTCGGACGGTCTGGGTCTCAACAACAACAACAACACTAATGATTGTAGGGCGCGGTAGCCCATTGGTTAGCGCGCTGGAGTTGCACTCGGTTGGCTGGGGTTCGATTCCAGCCACTGCCAAAACTGCCGCCGTGTTCATGCGGAGTACGATCACGTTAAACATGTGGGTCCGAAAGTCCTTCCGAGAGGTTGGTGGTAGGGGAAGGAGGGTACGGTCCCTGTGGATGCCTCCCCCACTGGGTTCCGGTCTAAATTGGGTGGCACTTTTCGACCGTCCAAACAGTTACCTTACACCTTTCTGGTAGGTCGGACGGTCTGGGTTTCAACAACAACACTAATGATTGCAACTGAAAATTGACACTGTATTAAGCAATTTATGCTGAATGAATATTTTGTAGCAGTGTGTGAACTTTGTGTCTAAGAATTTGGGGTATATATTTTTATGCATGTAAGAATCTATTCTTCACTCAATTTTGGTTTCCATCAGTTGTGTAGTTTCAGTAGAGGAGAACCAGTTAAAGTAAATCTGACCATCTCTTTTTCCCCCTTTCCCTCTGTCTTTCATTTCATTAGTTTTTGTTTATTTCATTTTACATTCATGAAGATATTTATGAATGTGGGTTTCTGTACAGCATGCAGGCAACATCTTACATAATAAAGGAAGATGTGTGTATCCCTCTGTGCAGTCTGTAATAGGAAATCTAATATGGCCATGAAATTGGGATAGGTGCAGCTTTGCATTACTTTTTAATACTTTCAGTAAAAAAGTGTTTATGACTTTGTTCATTCTGTCTGTCTGTCCGTTTGCACGACAACTGCAGTAAAAATGATTTTATCAAAATGAAATTTTAGTGTATTGTTGAGATGAGCTGTGGGACATATAGGAATGTAAATGAATAATATCACCCAATGAGTTTACAATTGAACCTGGATTGAAAAAATGAAATACATTGAACTCTATGGGACTTAATGTTTCAAACATTTTTTAAGCGAAGTTAAAATTCACAAATTGCTTCAAAAATTTTAGGAAATATTCATATTATCCCATAAAATATATAAATCAAATTTCAGCAAAATAGGTTTGGTAAATTTTTAAATGAAAATTAAAATAGTAATGAAACCCATATTATATGAAGAGATCATGTGACCCACTTCAAAATAAAATAAGGCATCCATCTTTTCTCCCAGTGTCAAAATCGTGATTTTGTCACTGGGGTTCTTTTAAAAAAGTTCTTTTAAATTTATATTGAGTGTTACATTCCTCCTAAAACTGCTTTATTTTTGCATATTTTATGTGCATCTATATTCTGCGCCAATGCAATTACAATATTTTTGAGTTTAAATGATCATCAAACTTTGATTATTTCTACATTGAGGCCTAATTTTAATGGATGCAGAATGTAAACAAGTGATTGTAAGATGAGTTGTATAAGAATTGCTGAATTTTTTTCAAGCAAAACTATTTAACTCTGGAGTCTGGAATAAAAGTGTATGAATGAAATATTCACTGCTTTTGCATAGAGAGCCAGACGATTTATATTTTGATGACGTCAGTTGAATAAAGTTAATTTTTTGTACGAAGTTTGAAGTTGTCAAGTAAAATAAATTATTGCAGTTCAATGATAATTCAAAAAATGTCACTGCTAAATGTATCGCATTTTAGAGGTGCGATACATTCAGCGGTGATATGTAAAACAAGTGATTGTAAAATGAGTTAGTTGTATAAGAATTGCTGAATTTTTTTCACGTAATATTATGTAACTTTGGAGTCTGGAATAAAAGTGTATGAATGAATGAAATATTCACTGCTTTTGCATAGAGAACCAGACGATTTCCATTTCGATGACATCATTTGAATTAAAGTTAATGTTTTTCGATGAAGTTTGAGGTTTTCAAATAAAGTAAATTATTGTAGTTCTGTGATCATTAAAGAAATATTGCCATTGAATGTATCGCATTTTAGAGATGTTTAAATAAAATTTCAGTTGAAAAGTGTTTCATAATTAATGCCTTATGCACGATTCATCTTTCTTGTTTTAATTTTAAATTAGTTTTTAGTTATTTTATGTTTTAGCATTTTCACTGAATAATAACCTCAAATGAGATTTGTGTGAATATGAAAAACTTTTACAAACTATATTGCAAAAAGTTATTAAAGTTGTGATTCCCAAGATGCTAGTGCAAACTATTCTGAGACTGTAAATGAATTTTGGGGGGGGGGGGGGGGGGGGGGGTTAAAAAAATCTTTAGATGCATCTTTGAAAAACATAAATTAAATAAAGGAGTCCATGTGAATTCAAGTTGTTATTTTACAAATTAATTTTAGTTATTTTATAAAATCAATAAAGTGGAGGACACACCTATAAATTAAACAAGGACCCTGTTTTCCTTAAGAAAGTGTAATGAGGCCAGAAAATATATTATACGATGGGGGTCCTGAAATTCTTTGCTAAAAATCCAGTTATGCCATTGGTGTTCTAAGATTACTGGTACATTTCACCCACCCTTGACATCTGTGTTTATGAGGTACTCACCCACTCATCCAATCAAAGCACAAGACTAAACAGCTGGGTGCCATGTTTGTGGGATTGGGGTTGAAGCTATATGAATTTTAAAATTCAAATTCAAGACTATATTAATTTTTTTTTCTTTATTTTACTAATACGAGGCATGTTTTTTATGTAAGTACCGTTTTGCGATTCCGCCGCCGCAGCGCTACGGTCGGCGTTCCGCGCATGCGCGCTGGTTACCTACATCTCTTGTCTACGCACTGACGCCATTACAGTCTGATTCTTCATTGTATACGTTGTTTACTGAGTGTTTAAGATGCCTCCGACAATCGTGAGTCCCGCCGATTGTGAAGTACGGGCTGTTATACGATTTCTTAGTGCTAAAGGCGTAAAACCGATCGATATTCATCGTGAGATCTGTGAAGTTTACGGACAAAACATTATGAGTGATGGAATGGTAAGGAAATGGGTGAGAGCATTTAAAGATGGCCGCACAAATGTGCATGATGAAGAACGGAGTGGGCGTCCTTCGGTCTTTAATGAAGATTTGGTGCAGAAAGTGGAAGAAAAGGTGAGAGAAAACAGACGCTTTACAATTTCATCAATGTGCGACTGGTTTCCTCAATATTCTCGTAGTGTTTTGTATCGCATTGTGACCGAGAACTTGAATTACCGGAAATTGTGTTCACGTTGGGTTCCAAAAATGTTGACGGATTTGCACAAAACCCAACGTTTAGGCAGTGCATTGACTTTCCTTGAGCGGTACCACAATGAAGGTGAAGATTTTTTAGACCAAATTGTTACTGGTGACGAAACATGGGTGGCCTACGTCACACCAGAATCAAAACAACAATCCATGGAATGGCGACATTCATCATCACCCAAAATAGTGAAGTTTAAGCAAACAATTTCTGCCCGGAAAATCATGTGCACAGTTTTTTGGGACAAAAAAGGAGTATTGCTAGTGGAGTTTCTGCCTCGTAATGAGACAATCAATGCAGCGTCTTATTGTGAGACATTGAACAATCTGCGTCGTGCAATCCAGAACAAAAGACGTGGCAAGTTGAGTAAGGGTATCGTTTTGCTGCATGACAATGCCCGTCCACATGTGGCTAATCGGACCAAAGATCTCATCAAATCTTTTAAATGGGAAACTCTAGATCATCCTCCATACAGCCCTGATCTGGCGCCCAGCGACTACCATTTGTTCCTGCACTTGAAGAAACACCTGGGTGGTCAGCGTCTTCAAGACGATAACGAAGTCAAAACAGTTGTGATACAGTGGTTAACAAGTCAGGCGGCAGAATTTTATGAGGAGGGTATTCAAAAACTGGTGCCACGTTATGACAAGTGCCTCAATATTCACGGAAATTATGTAGAAAAGTAGATTAAGGTACAGGCTTTCATGTAGAAATAAAATTATTGCGATATCTTTGCACGTCTTTTTTTAATTCCAAAACGGTACTTACTTAAAAAACATGCCTCGTATCACTCAAATACATTATTTTTTGTGTAATGAACCCTATATATATTTGTATACATATGTAAAATATGCAAGAAATAAAAAAAAAATTCAGATTTTTAAAAAAATCTGCAGTTTGAGGTCAAAAGTCAAATTGGATGACCTTGAAAGGAAAATCATCATTGCTGGGGTCATGTGACACATCATAAGAAAGATTGCATATTAAACTCCAAAGTAAGCCTTATTTTTAACACAATCGGTATATTAGGTCAGCAGATACAATAGATTTGAACATGCCTAGAATTGTGAAAAAATGACCCGATTTTCAAACTTGAAATATTTATAAATAAAAAACTAATGCAAATTGAGGACTAAGAGTTTGCATAGTATCATATATATGAGGGGACAACAAATTAAAAAAAAAAAATCTGGCTGTGGTGAATTGATGTGGAATGACCTCAATTGTCCAAATTTTTTAAAGAGTGTACTTGAAAAAAATTCATGATTAATGATATTTGCATAAGATTCAGCAAAATAGAATTTATAAAATCATATGCATATTACAAAATGTCTGTAACTTTGAATAATGTTGTTTATTTCTTAATCAGTTATACTTTTGTGTGGATTTCCAGCATTTTTCGAATAACTGCTTATATAACATATATTTATTTAGAAATGTTTTAACTGTGTCCCAACATAAAATTCTTGTATAATTGAGATAAATAGTGTATTGTTAAGACATAACCTATTCCAGAGGACACGTCCTAATAGTATCAACAAAATATGTTTTATAATATATTCAACAAAATATTATATATCAGTGCCAAAAGACAAATCAAGTGATCTTGATCTGAAAAGATCATTTATGAGGTTATGTCATTTATCACAAGAAAGGTCATACTTTAAGTTAGAAAATAGGCATTATTTCAATGCAATCGGTAGATTAGATCAAAATATACAGACATTCAAATATGTCAAAAATCATAAAAAATTAACAAATTTTCCAAACTTCAAATTTTTGTAAATAAAATTCTAATAAAAATTAGGGGTTGAAATTGTGCATAGAATCTTGCATATGAGTGGACAACAAAACATTCACATTTTTTAAAAATCTGTGTCAGTCTGGTTGAAAATGTCACTTTTTTATGTTGATTCGTTATGGAATAACCCATAACATTTAATCCACAGCAGTATGCTTCTGTGACTTTTGTTTCTCCATAAATTAAATAGATGCTAATTCAGTTCCTTTTTAACTTTTTAGCCTTGAGCAGTCCAGACCAAATTAGGATACTGGCTAAAAAATGGAGTTGTTTAACTGGGGATATGAAGGAAGTATGTATTCTTACATTCACATATTTATCATTATCTTTAGTCATTTGAATCCCATATGAAAGGTTTGCTATAAAATAAAGCCATTTTTTTTTCTAATCTTTCTCAATTGTTTTGATTAAGAATTATGGAATTAAGGTTAGGATTGGCTATTTCATTTCAATTTATTTAAAAGATGTTTTTTATTCTTTTCTTTGAGATTTATTTATCACTAGCAAATGCACTCAGTGTTGCCCGGGATGTACAGTATCATTAAATTTTTCAGAAGGCATGGCATAGTCATTTGCGGCTGGCTGCATTTCTGATAATTGTCATTTTTTAGGTTCCAAAAAAAAAATTTTTTTTTTCAACTTTATAGTTTCTAGAAATTTTTGCTCAGAATAAGTTCTTGGTAATGTTTCTTAAGATTTCTAATAGATGGCTGAGCTGTTTAGCATGATTTAATGGAATGTTAATGCATAGTTTGAATGTAAACTTTATAAACGCATCATTTTGGTGACACATGTTTCTTTGTGTCTAAAATGTGCAAAATATCAAAATACTAGATTGTTTTGCACATCAACTCAAGTAAACAATGCAAACATATAATTTCTAATGCATAACCTGTAAATATTATGTAATTATTTTTCAAAAATAAATTTTTTTTAAATGAAATTCCTCTTCAGGTGTAAATTTTTAGAGATAACTTTATCATAGCTTTTCTGTAAACGAATTTTACTGGCCTTTTACAAATAGATAGCATCATTCAAGGGTGATTTTTCAGAGTTTCTTAGAATTCTGATAATTTAATATATTTTTTTTTATGAGGGAAAATATTCATGTCACCTGAATGCACAGAATCTCTGAAATGACTGTTTATATGAAAGGGCTTAATTAAGCTGTATTATTATAATAATGCAACATGCATTGAATCATTGAAAAACAACTTTTATTTTATTTTACCACAAATTAACTAAAATATTTTACAAGAAATGGTAAAAATTCTTTAACACAACATTACAGCCTAAACATTAGAACATACAAAAATGAAACATTGCTACTGTTATCCCTGCAGAGTTTCACTGAACTGCCAATGTTTGTAAGGGGCTCTTAATTTGTATGGTCAACACTGCCCTAAGCTATTTTAGAAGAGCACAGTGCCTGGCTGCCTTTTTGCTATCAGAACAATGCCTTTTTGTGGTTAGAAAAGCACCCTGCTTTGTAATGGAAATAATAAGTTGTGTTTAGATGAGTGTGTTGTAGTAAATTCAAACTTTTGCCGGCTTTAATGAAATATGAAAAAACATTTTTCCTGATATTATTCACTAACTGTCTTCGCGACCAACATAGTTGTTTTTGAAAAAGCTCATAAGTTGCAATAGCTGTCGTTCAGTAACTGTCGACCGCATATCTATGCTACTCACGTATGCTGGCAATAAATTCATGCAGTAGTTGTTAACTGTGTACCCAACCGCTACGCGGACACATACAATCCACGTAAGTTACATACAATAATGATAACCACGCTTCATGAAAAAGGAAATGCACACTGTGCGATGTAAATGCTTTATTAAAAATTTGTGATGTAAATTCTGTATTTCATTCTGTATTAACAGATTTCTTTAAATTTTGCAGAAATTCCAATTCACATTGTTAATTAAGAGGATATTTTAATTAAAATATTTCATTCTGTATTAAAAAAATTTCTTAAATTTCACAGAAATTCCGATTCATGATGATCCTGTTAACGAAAACTACAGAAAAATCCTTAAGAAAAAAAAAAATATCCTACCATCATTTCAAAGCCGAATCGGTTGTGTGTCATTCCGCGTAACATAAATCATTCTATTCACATGACACAAATGATCGTGACACAGTTGATGTTTGTGTATAATTTTATTCCACACAGAAATTGAAACTAACATTTGAAAATAAAATTTACACTATTCAAAATATGATTTTATATATTAACAGAAGACATATTACATTCAAATTTTAATCCATATTAACATTAATTAAATGCGTGACACAGTTGATGAATAATAAATATATGCATCAAAAATGAATAATTTAAATTGTGTTTTTCACTTTCCTTAATTGTCGTAAAGTGCTAAAACCTTAAACAAATATTAAACAAAATTCTAAGTGATATTATTCTAGAATTTAATGCCGCTGCTGTCGCCATCTAGTGGTAGAAAAAGATGATTTTTCGAACATCGTCACACTATCGCCAATTCTTGGGGACAAGCATGTATAAGCAATTTCGCAAAAAATTGTTATTAAAATTTTTAAGAAAATGATATTTTTTACAAGTTAAAATCGTAATTTCATAAACTTCAATCATTACTTTCCATTATTTACGTTTTTTACTTATATAATTAAGAAATGAAAACTCAACTCATCACTGTGATACAGTGACAGAAATGACAAATTTTCTGGTTTATGACGTCAAAACTATATTTAATATTATTGAAAAATATGTAAAATAGACTGTATTCAAAACAAATATGGCAAAAAATATATGTTTTATTTATAATTGTTTTTTAAAGCTCAAGGGACCCAAAATTGATTATTATCAGAAATTCATCCTTACAGAGCGACCTCCTGCCCATCAAGTGGATGTTGCACCTGCTCCAAATCTAATTCCCTTATTCAAATTGTGCTAATTTTTGTGTTTTCCATATGTTTTGCACCGACCTGTGCCAATTTCACACTTTTATAAAAAAGAAAAGTTCAGTGAATATTAAAAATTCTCCATGAATTTTCCGATATTCCTGCTATTGCCACTTTGGGAACATTTTCTAGTGCCAACTTTTTCAATTATTTCCATAAAATGTGTGGATTGATAGGGAAAACTTGCAGCATTCAATTCATTTACCAGTGCATTGCAGTACCAGTGTCCGTATCAGTTTGCATCCACTCTCATCTTCGAATGATTCCATATCAGAGTAATAAAACTTTTATTTTTATAGTGTGAGTTAAAATAAGCAAATTATTTTCTCTTAAATTATGCGATTGTGCAATTCAGGTTTTATTCTGAGCATTTCCGAGAATACACAATTATCTTTTTCCATCTATGTTCATCCTCGTATTAGTGCACATTAGCTTGGCTGAAGTAGCATATTTTTGTACTTGGTTAATTCTAAAGGTTAATTTTTTAAATTATTTTTTCGTAAATAGTACAATTGTGCAATTCAGTTTTTATTTTCGGGCATTGCCGAGAGTACACAATTTATCTTATTCCATCCATGTCCATCCTCATATTGTTGCATATTAGCTTACCTGTCCACACTGATAAACATGTAAATTTTTTGGAATATCATGAGGTAAATAGCAAAGTAGCATGTGGATGTTTTGTTTATCAATGAAGAGAAAAGTCTAATTATTTGTTGAATTAGAAATCCATTACCATTTTACAACACTTAGAACATGAGCTAAATCGCTCAATGAAGTTATGTTTGTTATACTTGGTCATTTAAGCAGGTGTGAATATGGACAATAGGAAAAAATAACTACTTTACCTAAACATGGCGTGCACTTTCTCGAAGCCACCTTGTCCGGTAGCACACTTGGTGAATACATATTGACTAGAGATTTTGAAGAATTAATTATTGCATCGTACAAACAAAATTTTGTTGGTTCAGATTGAAATAAATAAATTTTTAATTGAACTTCACAAATAGCACACGACTTAACATTATTTCAAATTGATCTGATACTGCACTTCACCATCCATGAATTAAATGCCTACAACAAATAAGATGAAAGACATAATGATTTAAAACAAGATCGAACCGACAAAACAGGAACTAGAATAGAACAAGACAGGTGAAGAAGATACATGACAACTGCTTTAAGATGAACCCAGTATTTATATCCAAGGATAGGACCTTTCCGGAATGTAATTGTAAGCAGAAACACCCCCAAGTATGCAAATTGCTTACATACGGGTCAAGCACCTGATTTACTTGACGGAAAAATGTCGTGATTCACTCCGAAGAATGAAGTGAGTCGTTCAAAAAGAAATTTATTAATTAAACAACGTTCAGGGAAATCGTGAATCGCGATTGTTTGTTTACTTTTATCCAGCAATCGGAGCCCCCTCATGCAAATCCCTAAATCTCGGCGCATATGCAAATAAACAAAAAATTTTAAGGCCATGGCCCCCAGTATCCCACTGAAAACATAATTTCATGTAATTCCACCATTAAGCAAATTTAAATATGGGTAGAAACACTTATAACATTAAATGTGAGTATAATTTTACATGACATTGAAAATGTGCAAACATTACACCATTATATTCAAATTGAGTATCATCATTTGTTCATAATTTTCAACTTTGATTATAAGTATTTAAAAATTAAGTTTAAAAAAGATTAAAATTTATGTCTATTAATTGAAGTGTGAGCATAGCAAAATTTGAATCTTAAAAAACTAAGCATAACTTTTCTGAAGTTGCTTCATCCTAAAAAATATTGAGAACTTTGGAACACATTTCGTTCCTTGGAATGAATTACTTTTTCTTTTACAGACATTTTGTCGATAAAAGCATGGTTCGCAAAGATCAGATTCTAATAAACTAGACAAACATGCGTTTGACAGGTACTTAGTTGCAAGTGCAATGCTAGTAAACCATTCCAATAATTCTAAATTCCAAAGAATTTGTGAAATATGTTCAACAAACGAGATCGCCAAACAGGTTTCTACATATGGCAACATGTAGTGCACAAATCGTCTGTTTGCCAGGTTTCTTCCCTATAGCGAAATGGACTCATCTAAGGTCATCTGCCAACTCACGGGAGCCGGACTATAAAGTCTTTCTTGCTTCTGCTCTGCTTGTTATAGGAGATGTTGTGCTTAGCTTACGAGATGTTGAAAATGAAGGCAGTGTTTTGATTTCTTTGAATTTTTGCTTGCTTGCTTCCATTAAAATCTTAATCTAGATGTAAATTAATCCAGAAATTAATCCAGATGTAAATTAAAGATATCCTCATGTTTTGCATATAATAATATTATGCATGTTCAGTTGCCAAGAAAGGTATTGGTAAATATTCAATTATTGAATGTACCAGATGTAATTTAACACAATCCTCATGTTTTACATGTAACAATACTATATATTCTTATGAAAATGTATCCTCTAGAATCATTGGTGTATACACAGGATACAAGAACGAGTCCAAGTTTATGGATAACTAACGCTTATTCACAAGCACAAAGTAAACAAGAACAGTATACAATCAAACACTTAAGTGCTCCACTCATTTCACAAAATAGGCGATATTTCATTCTCAAAATACTGACAAAAATAATTTCTCAAAACAACAGCTACTATTTTTCAAAACACTGACAAAGTCACAGTTCACTGTAGCTTGTATATTGTCAACTGCACTGCAACAGAGTAATGAGTTCTTTTTATAGTCTCTATAGAAACTTCTGGAAATCTCTGTAAAAATTTCCAAAATTATCTAATATCTCCTTGAGTAATCGTCATTTCGTGAAGTTTCTGGAACATTCCGAAAGTCGCCAAATTAGCTATAAATTGCCAAATCTGGTAGCCCTTCTTCTAACTTGAAATTTTAGCAACCATATAGTGATGTCAGGGACAGAATGCTCGTATCGCTGTTTTCTGGAGAAAACACTCCGATGATGGCGCCGTTTGGACTGCTTTAACCCTGTGACAGCTCAATTTTGGGACCAAAATTGCTTCAAAAATTGTGTATTTTTTAATTGCATATTTCAAATCTATCTATATTTGGGAACTAAAATGTGCAATGTTTTTTGCAACAGAGATTTTTTTATATAGAATTCGTTCATGCGAAAATGTAATCTCAGAAAACTCAATTTCATGCGTTTTCATATAAAAACAATAATTTGAAAATAATTCTCGATTAAATGGCAGATACATTCCTATTTATTATATAAAAAACAAAAGTAAAATGTATACACTAAAGAAAATATAATATACGAACACAAAATATCCTAGAAATGTAGTTTAGTGTGGTAAATCTCAAAACATAGTTCAAAGCAAAGCCCAATTTCACATTCTTTGCACCAAATTTGAGTTTCTTTGCGAATTTCTTTGCCAATGTTCATATTTTTGGAGCAACAAACAGCACACTGTCTTCAAGGCTCTTTCTTTATTGGGTTAGGAGGTATATGGCTTGCAAAATGACGAGCTGTCAATCTCAAAGGGTTCAGAGTAGAACTAGGTCTTCCAGGTTGTTGTTGTTGTTGTTGTTGAGAGTTGTTGGTCTTCCAGGTGTACCACTCGTATCTCCATCTGAGTACTTTTGGATATTTTGTTCAATCATTTGCAAATGAAACTCCAGAAGCTTTATCTTTTGCGTTGGGTTTTTCTTTTTATAAAGAACATAAGCATTCCATAACGATTGATCTAAGAACTGTCTGAAAATTTTTATATAATACTTTCCCTGTTGTTTTCCGAGAGAAGGGTAGTATGACAGTTCATGGTCGCATAAATCGAAACCTCCCATTGCATTATTATAGTCACAAGCAACAACTGGTTTCATAACAGTCTTGTTAGATTTGCATTTCACTAAACAAGAACTTGCATCATGGACGGTGCTCATGAGACATACACTCTTCTTGTCCTACCATTTCAGGGCCATAACTTTATCCCTTTGAAATGTAACAACTTCACCCTTGGGGATTTTTTCTTTAGAAAAATTGGGAGGAAGGTCTTTTCTAATTTTATTCACTGTTCCATAAGTGTCTGTTTTTGCTACAACTGAGATATCTGCCAACTGTGGGGACATGTGGAAATTGTCCATTGTGACACAGTAGCCTTTTCCCAAGAACCGATCCATCAAATGTAAAACAATTTTAGTGGAAACTGGATAGTGCCCATATTTAGGATTATACACTGTCCCTTTACCTGTGTATATCAGGAAATCTGAAATATACCCTGTTTCTGCGTCACAAAGGACCAAAAAAACTTTAGGCCAAATCTTGCTCTTTTTTGGCAATATGCATTTTCCAGCTGAGCCTGCCCTTGAAACTCATCAAACTCTCATCTAAACTAAGATGTTTGGCTGGTACATAGACTTGTTGAAATTTGCTTCGAAGATGTTCCATTATGTCATTAATTTTATTCAATTTTGACCAGTCTTTATCAAATTCCTCGTTATTGGCAAACTGAAAAAACTTCATTAGCAAAATAAACCTATTTTTCTCAATTACTTTTGAAAAACATTGGTGTTTGTAATATTTGACGTTTTAACCAATAACATTCCTGTTGTGGCTTTTTTATAACTCGTTGGAGTAATAAAACTGAAAAAAATAATCAGACTTCTTGCACATTGGTTTCTGTCCATTTTTTCCAACATGATCTATCTTTAGCAATCGCTTTGTTGATAAATTGTTCAGCATATCTGTTTGTTTCTTGGACTATCTTTTGTAATATTCGACCATCAAAAAATATTTCAAAATAATCCAAAATACTTGCATTGTTATCCATATTCACAGTTATTCCTGGATTACTACAAAACGGAAATTAGACAGGAAGCGAAGGAATGTTTTTCATATTTATTTTGCACCGCTGTCTAACATTTTGCAGGGATATTGAATCATTTTCAGATCCATCACTATCTGGAGAGGAATCCGTTAAATCTATATCCCTATCACTATTTTAAAAAAAATTACTATCGCTTTCAGTATCGAAAGAATCATCAGGATTATAAGTTGTTTCCCTTACAGAAAGTTTTCTGCCAGCCATTCCTGATTAGAACAAAAAATAGAATGAGCTTGTAAAACCAGCTAATGAACATTACTCAAACACAAGAGTTCAGTGAACAACTATCGCCATCTGTTGGTCAAAACCTGATTCAAAGGCTAAATGTTGTATATAAAGCCTTTTCACCAGTTAAACAGGGAAAACGTGAGAGATGCGTTTTTAAATAAAGGGAAAGAACCCATATCCGTGGAAATCGCGGGATAAGCAAATTTTTTACATTCACACTGCCCACGGTAATCGCGGGATAGGCAGTCAGAGGGTTAAAGACAAAAGCCAAGAGGGGGAATGCCAGCGTGAGTATATTACACGTTCGCAATAATATGTTCAGCTGCCAGAAAAATAATAACATTGTAGAATTATTTTCAAAGCACATTTCATAATTTTTTTTTTGTCAAAGCTACTCAACCACCATAATCATTGGTGTCAAATTCTGGTTCCATAAGCAGCCAATCAAGTGACCCAGCCCATCGACTCCAGTCACCTATGGGTCTTTCCCTGCAACCGTGGAAACAGATTTTAGGTCCCCCTAGGGGATATCAGAGAGGGCTCTTTATAGCCACACTAATATAATGCATGTAAGTAGTCACGCTAATATATTCTCTTGGCATGTAAGAAAATATAAATGCCAAGATAATGATTTTGTAAAAGTGAAATAAAATGTATGTAACAAAATATAAACGTTAATATGATATAAATTAGTACAAAAATTGTGTTCGATTCTTTTTTTGGGGTACTATACCTGCTATGCAGCTGGACACTAGACATTTGTAATCCATTATTTATTTAATCCAATACACATTTGAAAACCAGCATGATAGCCAGTATAACTTCTCTGATTTCAGTCTTAATGTATGTATGTATTTTAATTCCCCAGCCCTATGAAATAAGTGCCAGGGAGAGCACCCTGTTGTATGGTGAAGCCCACAAAAAGTTCTACGAAAACCTGACAGAGGAGCAGAAAGAGGAACTTGCAAAGCTAAAAGCTGACAAAAGGAAATCTCGCCGTATCTTAAAACTGAAAAAGGTATCTTGTGTTATTAGATTCATGTTATAATTAACTGGAGTGTGTGGATCAACTCAACATTCTAATGCCAGAATCCATTTTTAGTAACTTTAAAATTTTTACCAATTTTGAAAAATCGGTATCATGGGTCCAAATGATTGCAATTATAACATGTTACCCTTCACTTTAAAGAGTTTGTAAAAATCTTTTGATTGATACTATATTTGACCCCAGGGGGGGGTAACTTGCCACCTGAGGGGGAATAATGATGTCATGAACAAAACAAGAAAGATCAATCATGCATAAAACATTGATTATGAAACACTTTCCAACCGAAATGCAATTCTATTTAAACATCTCTAAAATGCGATACATTTAGATGACATCATTCAAATATAAATTGCCTAGCTCTCTATGTAAAAGCAGTGAATATTTCATTTATACACTTTTATTCCATTCCTTTCATTCAGTGGTGATATTTTTAAAATTATCATAGTACTACAATCATTTATTTTACTTAATAACTTAAAACCATGGAGGTAAAAGTACTTTCTAACTCCATGCTTAAAACTTTATCGAAAAAGGCAATGCTATAAAATCGTCTGCTTCTGTATATAAAATCAATGAATATTTTATTCATTTATATCACCTATATGAAGAGCTCAATAATTTTGAGAGCTCAACCTCCAGAGCTCAATAATTTTGTTTTAAAAAAATTCAGCAATTTTTATACAACTCATCTTAAAGGTTGATGTGTTTACATTCTGCATTCATTAAAATGAGGCTTCGTTGTAGAAATAATTAAAGTTCGCTGATCATTTAAACTCAAAAATATTATAATTGCATTGAAGCAAAATATAGATGCACAGAAATTACGCAAAAATAAAGTGGTTTTAGAATGGATGCAGCACTCAATATAAATTAAAAAGAACTTTAAAAATCACGATTATTCACGATTTTGACACTGGAAAAAAAGATGAATGCTCCATTTTATTTTGAAGTGGGTCACGTGATCTCTTCATATAATATGATTGTCATTATCAATTTAATTTTTATTTAAAATTAAACCCTCGTTCAGTCCAAAGCCAATTGGGTGATATTATTCATTTCCATCCCACAGACCATCTCAAAACCTACTAAAATTTCATTTTGATAAAGTCATTTTTACGGCAGTCGTTGTGCGAACGGACAGAAGGACGCAAGTCATAAAAACTTTTCAACTCTGTTGTAAAATGTTGAAAGTGAATATTTAGATTTGAGAAAATTTTTCTGCCTTAGTCATTCATAAATGGGACTCTTCCTCGATAAAAGCAGGTTCTGGAACACTCAAGAAAGTATTCCGCCTTTGCATGTGGAACCCATGAAAACTCATGCAGCTCAGTGTTCAGAATTAGCGGTCGTTAGTCGTAATTTGTGACTAGAAATTTCAATTTGACGACTAGATTCTTCAATCTGGTCATCAGATTTGACGCCTAACAATGCTATTGTTAAATATCAGTCTTCCCTTTCCCTTTGACTGAATTACGATCCCTGGTAGAGGACTGGACAGCGGTCGAAAAAAAAAGCGGCATTTTATACACGCCCACAGTGATAAATCTGCAGGTGGTAGACAGACAGTAAAATTTCCCTCTGTCTATTCAGGGAAGGAAACATTGGGATCTTTATTATACTTCAACTCATCCCCACCCTTCAAGATCTGAAATTGCACTTCCTGAAGAATTATTTGTTTGCTTTATCCTCAGACATTCCGATATCCGAGATTCCGGGTATTTAACAAGTTTCTACTGCTCCCCTCCCCTTTATTCCCTCGTAGATCTACGTATCCCACTTGTAAGAAAAGGGAGTGATCCCGTGATCCTGCAGTCTTTACATTCTAATTGCTTACTATTATAGAACACACTGCATTCCAGATTAAATCTTTCCAGTGTCTTGCAAATTTGGTTAGCTAATATTTTGTTATTAGACATTGATAATTACATTTTTATAGCTGCCAAGTGTTCAGATTTTTATGTACTTGTTCCGTTTTTTCAGTCTTGTTCCGGGAATCCAATTTGGATCTACAGTAGTCCGATTTTTCTTTTCCATAACATTTATATTTTATTGTATGCAAATCTGCATATGAGTATCTACAAGTCATGAAATTGGAAGTAGGTCACGAAATGAGAAACAAAGTCAGGAATTTTAAGATGGAGGTTTTCCCGCGATTTCATCTAAAAATCCGTTTCCACGTGATTGCGTCTGTTTCTAATTAATGTGGGAGAAATACATTTGCATCGACTGAAATTTTTATGATTATTCCTTGTTATATACAAGAAAACTATTTTTCAGACGTATTATTAACCCTTTCGGGACGGCGGTGTCATAGTGGAAAACGGCGGCACACATGTCATACAGGGGATTTATGTGGCAAAAATAAAGTTCTATTTATGTGCACCAGAATGTGTATCCAGGGACAGGAGGACGGAAAGGAATTATGAAATTAAGCCCCCTTTCAAGGATCACACAAACAGAAAGAAATTTGATATTAAGTACAATGACTTACTTCAGCGTTGTTCCGCAGTAACTCCTAGGTCCGGCTGCCCAGGCTTACAAAATGCAAACTGGACACACAGGCACACAGCAAAATAACAATAAAGATCAGGTTGGGAAAACATGAGTCAAATTATCATAATAAACTCTTTTATTTATATATTTACATATTATGGAAATAAAGAAGTAACAAAGAAAATTATGTTGGCCATTTTCTGTATTAAATATATCTAGATAATATTTGGCCTTTGTACTTAAATGGCATACATTATAATACTACAAGTACTAAAACACAACATTTTATATATATATTCAAATAGTGAAGATAATTACTCTTGATGTGAATTAAGTATGGTTTCAAATTATCGAACCGTACTTCTGGCCACAATTTAGATTCAGAAATTCTCTTTTAAGAATTCCGATGTTTTCAATATATATGCCACATGACTAATTTAAATACCTGAATACATCATCACTGTTTCAAGTGACCAATTTCACACAAGCACAGATTTAGAGATGAGTACTTCGACTCAAGATCTCCAAGGATCAAGAAGCAAATCGTGCACACACATAGGTGAGTTCACTTAGCACAAAGCTGAATCCACCGACTGAATAAAGATCCAGCTAGCCAGGACGAGTAATCATTAGGAATCATCCATCTGACTCTTTCGAGAAAATTCCAGGCAATCAGCGATCTCGAGTTTGGTAATCACAGGTCTAATTCACTTCTTCCGGATCCCGATAATTTAAATTCTACGACCAACTGATATGAAGTTTTCGCCTGGATCCTCTGAAATAAAGAAGAAAAATTTTAGAAATTTTGTGAATAAAGTAATTGTCTTGGCCCACACGGATTATAAAATTCCTTCTGAATCAAAGTTATAATCCGAAACACAAAAATGACCGTTGGGGCATAAATTCTTTTGTGTCCGATATTTCGGAGCGAGAATCACGAGCTCCTTCTCCAACGAAAACTCAGGGCCAAGAGAGCCCCTCTACTGTGAAAAATGGTAATATAGGTCGCCTCGACCATCAACTCCTTGCACGAATTTAAAATGCAGCATCAAACGGTCGGTGCGGAACCTCGCTTCATTGCCTGCAGAAACGAAACCTTAGCTCCCGGGCATGAAATAAAGTAATAAGAAATT
The DNA here is from genome assembly GCA_951213105.1 of Amaurobius ferox. Classification (NCBI taxonomy): domain Eukaryota; kingdom Metazoa; phylum Arthropoda; class Arachnida; order Araneae; family Amaurobiidae; genus Amaurobius; species Amaurobius ferox. The sequence continues at coordinate 1,820,936 of OX578138.1, forward strand.
AGCTTCGGAAAATCTGCCCGAGCAAAATTCCCACACTTTCAGCATTAAAAGTGTAAATGCATTCAGAATTAAAACCTTGGAATAAAAATGGCTTCCGAAAGAGAACGATTTCGGGAAGAACTGAAAAATGCCGTGTTTCACACTCAAACCGTCATATATCACTATGACAGCGGCATTCCAAAACTGCCGTGGCCCAAAGGATGGAGCGCTTTGTTTCCGAATTGTTCCCAAAAGACGGCTAATTTTTTGCGGTAAGCCTAACTCTCGAAAAAAATTCACTAAAAATCACCCGTTCAACACAGCATTCTACTTTTTTCAGGAAGAAAGGAAATACTTATTTTCTATTTGATGTATATTTTTCATACAAATTTTCTTTTATCAGAATATTAAAAATTTTAGTGTATATATGTTTTAGGTACAGATGGATAATTCTTTGACATGTCCTTCCGATTTTTTAAAACTGTACCACATGTATGTGTATTCTTATACAACAAATACTTTGCGAGTACAGGAGAGGTAAAAAATTTATCCAAATACAAAGTATATCCTTTTCCTAAAAGTTCACTTAGAAGTGTTTCCACAACACATTCTCCATACCCACCATCAGAGCTTGATAATTCCGTGTCCTTTTCAGTATACACAAGGAAATTCCATATATAGCCTGATTTCGATTCTGACAATTTATATATTTTTACCAGCAGAAACAATAAGATCACAACTATAATAGAAGGTCTTTAATTTCATTTCTTTAAGACATACAAAACTTTAAAAGGCCATAGCGCTTTCGAGCGCAAATATGCTCTTCATCAGTGGCTACATGGAAATGGGAATGATCGTTCATATATACTCCAGAAAAGGTGACAAATTTGTATAAATACAATTATCAATAAACTTACGTTTATCTAAGGAGAATCCAAAAATACAAAACATTTTGCACAGATTCAAAAAATCGAGCATAAATCATGAAAAGAACAGTAAAAATTTTACAATTTTATTACAGAATTTTTAAATTCAAAAAATTTAAAAAATGGGGGCAATCAGGTCCAATCCCCGAGAGGATGACGTCAAAGATAACTATGAAGAGACTTGAATTGCATGGAGTCGAGAATGAGTCGCCAAGCATAACTTAAAATCTAAACGGGGTCAAAATTACAAATCGACTCGCAGTAAATATAAATAAAGAGAGACTCAAACACGAGAATATTACGAGGGTTATTACAACGCATAAGAAGGAAAGTTCTTTCAAAAATGGGCCTGAAATTTTCTTTAACAACAAAATGAGCAAGGGCCGTAGAAAGTTTACCACCTTTGACATCCCTAGCATGTTCTGCCAAACGGATACCAATAGTGCGTTTTGTACTGCCAATATAAAATTTAAAAATACCATCAATGGACAACAGGGGAACCACATACACCCCAGCAAAGCTTTTAAAGTCATCCTTTTCACCCAGCTTATCAGACTGAATCCGGTTAAATAAAGAAGAAACATTAGAGTGAGCAGGCCTGAAATCAAATTCAGAGCAGAACTGAATAAAGGGACGGAAAATCCTAGGATGGTACGGGAAACTAGATTTATGATTCAAACGATATTTTAAAGAAATAAGTGTAGTATCAATTTGAGAAAATTTGCGGTGAACATGGGAAAAAACCTTATGTATAAATTCAAAGGAATAGGCAGCCTCATAGCCAAGATTGAAAATAAAATCAATTTCGTCACTTAAAGAAGAAAAAGAAGAACACACGTTAAAAGCACGATTAAAATAAGCGTTAAAAGAAGCTTTTTTAGAGGAAATAGGATGGTAAGAATTAGCAGGAATACAGGAATTAGTAAACAACGGTTTACGGTAAACAGAAGTGTGAAAACCAACAGCAGAACAGGTAACCAGAACATCAAGAAAAGGCAAGGAACAATTATTTTCGTGCCCAACGGTAAAATTAATCGAAGGGTAAAAATCATTTACCTTGGACAAAAGAAGAAAGAGATCATTTAAATCACCATCCCAAATGATAAAAACATCATCAACAAAACGGCACCAAAGAGAGGGGGGGATGGGCAAAAAAGGCAAAATTTCATTCTCGAGCTCCTGCAAAACCGCCTCTGCCGAAATAGCAGATAAAGGACTACCCATAGGGGCACCACAAGTTTGTAAATAAATATTATTACAAAAGCCAAAATAACTTGTCTCTGTAACAATGTTCAAAGCAGAAGTGATTGTGTCGATAGTAGGGGTTTTAAAATTATGATTTTGCAATTTTTTAATAATAATTCCAATAGCAATGTCAACGGGAATGCTAGGAAATAAAGAGACAACATCAAAACTGTGAAGGGTACTATTAGGATTAAATTTAGTATTAAATAAAACATTAATAAAATTTTCAGTGGAACTTATAGAAAACCTATGGTTATTAAAAAAGGGTTTTAAAAAAAAGGCAAGGCATTTCTCTAAAAAATAAGTAGGTCCACTACATTTAGAAACAATAGGACGCATGGGATGATTAGGTTTATGAAGTTTTATGAAGAACCTAATCATCCCATGCGTCCTATTGTTTCTAAATGTAGTGGACCTACTTATTTTTTACAGTACAAAACGTACCATTGGTATCCGTTTGGCAGAACATGCTAGGGATGTCAAAGGTGGTAAACTTTCTACGGCCCTTGCTCATTTTGTTGTTAAAGAAAATTTCCGGCCCATTTTTGAAAGAACTTTCCTTCCTATGCGTTGTAATAACCCTCGTAATATTCTCTTTTTTGAGTCCCTCTTTATTTATATTTACCGTGAGTCGATTTGTAATTTTAACCCCGTTCAGATTTTAAGTTATGCTTGGCAACTCATTCTCGATTCCATGCAATTCAAGTCTCTTCATAATTATCTTTGACGTCATCCTCTCGGGGATTGGACCTGATTGCCCCCATTTTTTAAATTTTTTGAATTTAAAAATTCTGTAATAAAATTGTAAAATTTTTACTGTTCTTTTCGTGATTTATGCTCGATTTTTTGAATCTGTGCAAAATGTTTTGTATTTTTGGATTCTCCTTAGATAAACGTAAGTTTATTGATAATTGTATTTATGCAAATTTGTCACCTTTTCTGGTCTATATATGAACGATCATTCCTATTTCCATGTAGCCACTGATGAAGAGCGTATTTGCACTCGAAAGCGCTATGGCCTTTTAAAGTTTTGTACGTCTTAAAGAAGTGAAATAAAGACCTTCTATTATAAATGTGATCTTATTGTTTGTGCTGGTTGAAATCAGACATGATGCCAATTTTATTTATTTATATATTTTTATTCCATATCTGGACCTTTTCGAGGGGATATATTGACGAAATCCCAGCCTTCCTTTCCATGAGAACAAAGATTCATCAATGCACACATTTCTTCTAGGAGTGTATAGATTTAAATTTTGATACTAATGCATCTAACACAGGTTTCATTTTATCTTGTTTTTGGGCATTATTATCAAGAGTAAAATGAAGGTAACGTAATATTCCTATAAATCGATCACGACTCGTAACTGAATTGAAAAAAGGGGTACTGATAATTGGATTCTTAGAAAAATACATTTTAAGATTTGGTTTTCTGATAATGCTCGTCAAAACTACTAGTGCGAGAAACACATGAAATTCGTTTCCTGTCACAGGTGTAAATACATTTGAAACAGGTGGCGTCTTCAATGTGGAAGGAGAGAGGAGATTTTTCTCCCATTTTTTCTTTGCAAACTCATTAGTTGCTTTTACGAAAAATTCTACTAGTTCATCATTAAAAAATATGCTAAAAAATCAAGTTCCTTATCTAAATTAGGCGGCATGATATTGTGATTTATTCCAGGTATGTTCAAAAACTCCAAAGAATTCAGATCTTTCAAATCACATGTCCAAACATCATTCGAAAAAACAGCAACTGAAGCTGGCTTTGTAATAATAGTACGCTCAGAATCTAAAGAATCAATTGCATTTTCAGATTCATCATCAGAAATAACACTGTTCCACGAATCTTTACTATCTGCATTGTTTTCATTACTGTCTGGTTCGTTTACCATACACGTATATTCTTCCACAGAAAGGAAACGTTTCAAACCAGCCATACTTTTATCCGAAATAACCTAATCATTTCACTGTCGCACATTCCTTTACACCCCTCCCCCCCCCCCCCTTAAAAAAAAAAGACTCTCTTATATTCCTGTAATTCACCAACGAAATCATTAGAAGCTAAAATCAAAAGGAGACCCGGAACTCAATTATAAATTTGTTGCTGCTGCGAGAAGTGCTCTATCTGTTTACTTTACAGAACCATGTTTCACCGCTCCAAATGGAGAAATAATTCATTAGATTCTCCTTGTGCCAAGGTCAAGCATCTGCAAAACACATTTAAGTTGCTTCCACGGGCATTTAACGCCATCTTGTAGACAAATAAATTGAAATGAAAACGTTTCACATAGAAACACCGATACGTGCCATTCGCCATTCAGGGTAAAGTTCTCTCCGTCACGAGTGCATGCCGTCCGTCCTTGAATGCAAGTTCGCAGCCGGCACGCGGGCGTGCCAACCGTCGTGAAAGGGTTAAAGAAATGACGAGCTATATTGCACGAGTACCGGGTACCGCGATAAACTGCATTTGTCCGCGATCGTCTTTATATTTCGTTTTATTGTGAAAATACTTTTCCATTTCTGAAATCTGTTTGCATCATCTACAACGTTTGTAATTATTTCGTATATACTATATTATACAGAAAAACTATTTTTCAAGCGTATTTTTAATGACATGAAAGGCTATATTGCAGCAGTATCACGATAAACGGCATTTGTGCACGATCTTCTATATTTCGTTTTATTTTGAAAGTATTTTTCCACTGTTACAATTTGTTTGCATCGTTTAAATGTTTGTAATTATTTCGTATATTATATAGAAAAACTATTTTTCAAATGTATTATTAATGAAATAGAAGGCTATTTTGCAACGTATGGGGAAAAACTGTATTAGTGTGCAATTTTTCCTCATGCAATATGTTCCTATCTTTCTTTCTGGTAGGTTGGCATCTATGCATTTTTTATATAAAGACCTGAAATTAATGTGATTCATATTTTTTTTATTATTACCCAGGCTGTCTAGCTCACCCAATGGGTGTAGATGAGTTTGAAGGGTATGATTTATATTTTGTCAAAGCGACAAGAAAAAGAGTAGCAACTGTAAAACAAAAACTTATTATTGGCTTGCAAATACAGAACCCTAGCTGCCAACTCTGCATTTCTTCGTGAAGCTTCGATATTTGCATTGACTGCCGATCTCTGGACAAATATGCAAATCCCCCCCCCCCCTTTTTTTTTTAACTTTTAAGATGAATATAGTAAACAAATTTTAAAATGAAATTCCATACTTTGACAAAATTGGCCACAAAATGTGACTAAATTTCGCTCAAGATTCCCTTATAATATTTTAATTTTAAATGTGTTTAATTCTTATATTTGTAAGTAATATGAGAAAGATTATATGGAAATGTCACTAAAATGTGCATTTATACGTGATTATCGGTTTATCCCGTTTTATTATCATGTATTTTCCATTCTAGCAATTTGTTTTCATCAACTAAAACTTTTATATTATTTGCTGTTTTAACTCAGGAAAATTAACTTTCAAGCATGAAATGAAGGGGTATTGGGGCAATGACTGTACAAAATGACCATAATTGAAAATTGTTAAATGGAAGTTTTTTTTTTTTTTATTTGTTGTTTTTTTATGCCCTTTTTGCCAAGTAAAAACAAATTAGCAATTTTTTCTATTTATTTTTCTTGAGTTTTTTTTTAGTTTATTTTAAATTTTAAGAAAATTTAAAACAATTTTCAATACAAAAATCTGAATTATTCTTTTTTTATATCTTTAATAAAAATGGGCATTTAAAAAATAGTTGTTATTGTTAGAGATGTAAAAATGGCAACTAGCCGTGTTTATTTGGCACCTAGAGTCAGAACCTATAGGCGTCAAATGACACCTAGTTCAAATTTTTAATTTCTAACACTGATGCAGCTATAGTTATTACATCGTCAACAGTGAGAGAACATTCTAGCTGAGCCGGAGCGAACATTCAATTTTACCAGTCCCAATTAAAAATTCATAGGAAATTCAGAAATAAAGTAATGTTATTATTATTATTATATTTTTTTGGAGGGGGGTGGGGTGTGCAAAAATATCACTCTATATTCATGCCAAAAATTGAAATCATCTAAGTTTTCAATATGCCAATGCGCAAAAATAAAAATGAAATTTCATAAATGATGCATATTTCAAGAATTTCTAAATAGTTTTGTTTAAATAGAAAAGAATTGTCCAAGAGATTCAGTTAGAAAGATCTTTCTGATGGTGTTAAAATGGAAGCTCTGTGATAATATTTTTGATTTCTAGGGAACAGATTTGCATGAAAATGTATCAAAATTTGCTCTTCAACATTAAATAATTTAAAAACTAATTCAAATTAAAAAAAAATAAAGTTGATCAAAGGTGTCTTTAGATCTGACCTGAAGTATCGCTGTACCTAATTTCTAGGTTGTACGTAGGCCACATACAGGGCCTGGTGTTAATTTGGGGCCTCCATACTGTCATTGCATATGAAACACATGCAAAACAAATAACAAATTTAGGGAATCAGGATCCTAGCTCCAAAGGCCGTTTTTTTTCAAGTAGAAAACTTCCATACTTTTATCTTCAAAGCAATATATATGTATAATATTTATAACTATTAAAATATTTCATAATCTAAAATAACAATAATTATTACCAGTTTTAAATTAAAAAAATTATTTCTACTTTAATGTACAAAATTTGGGGTTAATTAGGCTCTGGTCACATATAATTTTCACTCGCAAACAGACATCTTATTTTATTACGCTGGGAAAAGGGCTTGTGAGTGAATGGACCTGATTCTTCTTCATTTTGTATATCTGCAGTTTGTCTGCCCAGAATGTAATTTTGTTCTCAAGCTTCAAAATATTTTAAACTTTTTTAATGTTTCGTGTATTGAATCTAAGTCCATAACAGTGCTTTTCGTTGTCTAGGCTCTTCGTGATTCTGGTATCCCCAAACCTGCTTGTTCAGCTTATGGTCTCTTTGTCCAGTCTGAAGCAAAGAACATGCTCAGTGTGAAACACCTTTCGGTAAGTAGAAAGTAAAGACACTACATTCAACAGGTTAGTCTGAAAACATGTTTTCTGGGCTCTCACGTTTGAAAGTGGATTATGAGTCATTTTAGTAGACTGAATGCAGATTATTAGTCATGTTTTTATGCTGTCTGCGCATAACATAGGTATATGGTTGACAGTTACTGCAAGAAAGCAGTTGCCAGTTATGAGCTTTAAAAAAAAAAAAAAAACGTGCTGGTCACTAAAGGCAGTTAGTAAATAATATCAGGAAAACATTTTCTCATATATCATTAAAGCTTAATTATCATGAAGTTACTGCAGCATGCTCATCTAGACACAATTTATTATTTCCCTTCCTAGCTTCCTGTGTGTAGACTTTGACAGACTCAACATAAACAAACAGAAGCTCCTGTAAATGGTATTAAAGAACCCTAGTTGGTGAAACTATATTTTTAAATATCCATATCATCCATATCCGTTTTAGAGCAAAAATGTTTACAGAGTTCTAATTTTTAGAACTTTTTATCCCAAATGCATACCAATCATAGAATGATTTAACAAAATTTGAGTTTTAATCATGTGGAAGGGGATTGTATTGGCATAACAATGTTCTCCTTTCTGCTATTTCTATTTTGTTTCTTTTGATAGAGAATAGTATGGTGGAGGATGTTTTCTTTGACTCTAGATCTTATTATTTTTAGCTTATTCTTATTATTTTTATTGTTGTGAGCCAACTGGCAGTGGAAAACATTGCTCTCTTAACAAAGGGCCAAGCAGGGTGCTTTTCGCACCACGAAAGGGCAAGGGGGGGGGGGGGGTGCTCTGATAACAAAAAAGCAGCCAGAGTACTGCACCCTTCTAAAACAGCCTGGAGCAGTGTTGCCCATGCAAATTAAGTGCCCCTACAAACATTTACAATTCATCTTTGATATTCACTTTTATGTGAATTTTTCATGTCTTCTTCCACAAGAAAATATATTGGAGGTCTGTTCCCTAGGGGCATATTTAAGGAGGGTTTGGGGTCTCCCCCCCCCCTCCCGAAATTGAAAAGTTTCAAAATGCTTCCTAAGCACACATGTGATGAAAAATAATCTACTTAATCTCCATTCAGTTTGTCGTTCTGAAGTCCTTGAACTAGAAAAGCAACTTGTTTGAACCTCCAATAAATAAAAAAAAGATAAATAATAGTAATAAAAAAAATTAGTAAGGAGTTTTTAAAAACTAAGAATTCAAAAGAAAGTGCTCAGTCTACTGCGGCACTGCAATATTTGAAAAATTCTCTTACTACAGTAAAACCTGAAGTCTCCAAATTGGAAAAGTCCCAGTTCCTGAAGCCGGTAGAAGAATCTATAATCACAAGAATTTCACAAGATTTCTTAAAATTTTTACCCGGCCCGAAAATATTAAGATTTGGCTCGGCTAAAGCCCAAGAATTTTTTTTAAATATTTGATCTGATCCTGGCCCGTTCTGATAGCACTCAAAGCCTGTGCCAATGCAGTCCAGCCCGAATTTTTTTGCAATCCATTGAAGCCTGTTGCCTCGTATGATGATCCAAATTTGCCTTTTAAGGAATTAAATATGCTTTATGTTACATATAGTAATAAATAAAAAAGAATCCAGATTTTAAAAATATGTACAAATCAAGAATGAGCATTTACTGTAAAGTGAGCTTTTATTTATCACTTTGATTTGATAATATCAGATATTAAATGAACAATTAAAGTGTAAGATGTTTAGAATACAAATATAAATAAATTCAAGGACAATAATTCATCTTATCCATATATTAATTTTGAATTATAACAGTTTACTCAAATAAATTCTGCTTCAATATTTGTTATCGAAAAGTATTCATTATTTGTTATCAGAACTGTGTTTTAATTTAAGAATAGAATTTATTTAATTTGATAATGTAAAAACATTTGGAATCTAATAATTGGAATTAAAATCTACAAGAAATTGAAAATAAAATATCAGTGTTAAATTTAAAAATAAACAGTACATATTGGATTTCATATTTTCATCACCAGTCAAGCAATCCCAGTACAAAAGCGATTAAACTGTTTTGCAATAAATTTTAAAATATAACAAATTGCAACTTACACTTGATCAATGATAATAACCGAATGATCTTTTCCTCAAAAATTAAATTTGGAATGCATTTCTTCTTTATTAAATTTATAGATCACAAGATGTTACGAAACATGACATCTGATACATAGGCATCAAATATTTATTCTGCTGCATCCAGGCCAGAACATATCTTCTGTTACTGTAGTTTCAAACAACTTGAATGTTGTGAAGAGAAATGTTTTATTTGGACTTTGGAATATCGTCGAATAAATAAGTCTTCAATATTTTATCTTAATTTTTATTTTTCTGCACCCAGTTCGAATTTACCCATTTGCTTTCTCCTTACAGAACAAACTTTTATTACTTAATATGGGACAAGGAGACTATTATCCACTAATTGGAAATTTTGTTTCATATGTAATTTCAAATTTGTCTGTTTAAATTTTGATCTATTTAAACTTTTTTTATTTATTTTAATTCGGCCCAACCCAATCCGAACTTATTAGAATGTAACTCAAGCCCTGCCCATGGGCCAGGTCGGGCCCAAACCCATGCAGACCTCTAGCTTATATCTCTTGAGATTGATATTTAAAACTGAAACCCCTCAAATTGAATTTCAAAATACGCCACTGCTGTTTACCCCATTTGAGTGGTACCCCTCCTATGGGCAGTACTATCTGAGTGAAACTCTGCAGAGGTGATAGTGGCAGAGTTTAACTTTCATATGTTCTAGTGTTTAGACTGTAATGTTATGTGTTAATGAATTTTTACCATTTCTTGTAAAATATTTTAGTTAATTTGTGGTATGACAAACTAAAAGTTATTTTTCAATAATTCAATGTTGCATTATAATAATACTGATTAATTCACCCTTTCATATAAACAGTCATTTCAGCGACGCTGTGCCATTCAGGTGACATGAATACTTTCCCTCATAAAATAAATATATTAAATTATTAGAATTCTAAGAAACTCTGAAAAGATGAACCTTGAATGATGTTATCTATTTGCAAAAGGCCAGTAAAATCCGTTTACAGAAAAGCTATGATAAAGTTATCTCTAAAAATTTACGCCTAAAGAGGAATTTCATTAAAAAAATTATATTTTGGCAAAATAATTACATAATATTTACACATTATGCATTAGAAATTAAATCTTTGCATTGTTTACTTGAGTTGGTGTTAAAAAAATTCTAATGTTTTGATATTTTGCACATTTTAGACACAAAAAAATCGTATGTCACTGAAATGTTTTTACAAAGTCTACATTCAATCTATGCATTATAATTCCATTAAATCATGCTAAACAGCTTAGTTATCTATCAGAAATCTTAAAAAATATTACTAAGAACTTATTCCAAGCAAAAGTTTCCAGAAACTATGAAGTTAAAAAAAAAATGTTTGTAACCTGAAAATTTACAATTATCATAAATTCAGCCATATATCCAGGAGTGGATTCATTACCTCATCGGGATCATGCCTGAATATGCCAGTTTTTGTATATGTGTCATGAGATGAATTGCATGGAGAATCTTGCCAGGAAAGCATCGCGATTCACTCCCGAGAACAAAGCGAGTTGTTAAAAAATAAATTTATGTTTTTGAACTTTGCTCAGAATCATGAATCTCAATATTTTGTTTGCGTTTTTCCAGCATTATGTATGTTTTAATAGGGAGTCGTATAAGGAATGGTCATATTGAATGAGAAGGGTGTATTGCTTGCATGTGTCTGCAGACATTGAGAGAGCAGATGAGAGGATCGGTAGGAATTGATGTCCACCAGTTCCTGTTTCACATGCATGGCTGTGGTGTATCTGGACAGCCTTGCTAGTATATAGAAACAGCCATTACTTTTATCATTATTTATTTATTTATTATTGCTGTAACGTTTTCACTATGTGTGACATATTTTGTGTGTGTATTATGGATGCCACTATAAATAGTACACTACTTTGTATTTTAAAAAAAATTATAATATTTGTCACTATTTTCTTTGATATTTGTATTTTCCATCATTTTATTTCTTAATTCGAAATATGTCAACAGGAATTCATCAAGAGAGTTGCAGAAACATGGAAATCATTATCTGAAGACTCTAAAAAAGTAAGTTTCACCTTATTACACATCCTCTTGATGGTCATCTCTATTGAGACATCTTGTTCATCTCTATTGAGAATTTATAATTTTGATTATCTTGTCTCTTAACTACTGTTGGAACAGCTTCAGTATAAAGACTTCTTGTAAAATCTGTTATTATTTTTTTATTGTGACTTGTCACTAAAAAAATAGTGTTTGAAAACTGTTTTTGAATGCTGTGTAAGGCTTATCAAGAAAAGAATGGCAAAATGGAAGTAAAATACAAAAATGCATTAAAAATATAAATACCATACAGAAATAAAAGATAGCACTAGTCAACACTGTAAAAATGGATAAAATTTCCTTCCTATAGTTTTTCATGTGGTTTATGCTCCTCCCAATCAATCTCTCTAATGAATTCCTAAAATTGATTCAATAATTAAAATTGAATCAATTCCTTTCTCTGCACATGGTTTTTTGAACATATAAACAGCCAAATAAAATTTAAAATCAACTTGCCCATTGTGCGAAGGAAGTGTACTTTTAATGTGTCGCCACATGCTTTCAATCACATTTGTATGGCATCCAGTCATCAGATCAGTAAGACTATAATTAAGAGTCATATGGTTTACAGCCCTCCCCAATGAATCATAGGCTTGCAATCTGAATGGAGTCGTCCCCATCTCTGTCCACCAGCATTTCCTATGACCTGTTGCAGGCTTCTGGAAATCGCCCGTCCGGGCCAGGTGAGGACGGCCAATTTTTGGAAGTTGCTGTCCTCTTAGATGACCTTGAGATTAGAAATTCTGTAAAAAAATAAATAAATAACAAGTTGTTGTCATCGTAAAATTATGGTGAAAGCCGCCCTTTCCATTACCAGGAATAAGAATTGAAATGTCTTTACCTGCAAATCGCACTCTCCCCCATAAACTTAGCTGGTATGTATTATCAATGCCTTCTTTCTAGAAGAATCGTCAAGTCTGAATTTTAACCACAGATGCTCATTATTTTCTCTCCCCTTATTCTCCATCTAGTGAATCAGATGACCAAACGAAAATGTGATAGCACGCTCAAAATCAAAGTTCTGTTCTCCTTTTAGAGGACGACATTTCAGATTTTCACTCGACCGACAATACCAATGCTTAAACCCGGCACAAGCCCGAAGAAATTTATATATGTAGAATGAACTCGACCGGAAAATAGCTGCGTCTCGGCTAGCCTGAAATGATTCGTATTCAAATGTGTTAAAAACATAAATTTGTGAAATTTTTATACAGAGAATTGAATTTGTTTTCTTAAACATTTATCTTTACATAGCTAAAATAAACCCAATAAGTTCATGTATTCAATTTAAATCCATTGAAAAAAAATTTTTGAATGAATATGTTCAGCCCGATCTTAACAGACTTTTTAATAAAAGATTCAACCCGGCCCGAAACAGTGTTAGAAAACTCAAGCCCAGCCCGGGCCTAAGCCCAAACACATGCAGAGGGCTACCCGCTTTTAACTCTTTAAAACCCAGTCTATAACAATTACATTTGCTGTAATAGACAGGAGTATGTAATAAGTTTGAATATTTGAAATGGATTCTTCTACTTTCAGCCAGAAGTATTTTCTTTTGCACTTTGGTCTCAACTTTAAAACTAATACGTTTACAATTCATTCATGGCATTTGTTCCAGTTGTCTGACAACTGGAGTTAAGCTATGAAACTTCTATTCAGTCCAAGAAGATTTAAATCTTAATTCAGTCACATTCCCTAGAAATCAAAAGTGCCAGTGAGGTTTAAACTGCTTAGAGACAAGAGGATTTATGTGATTATTTATTTATCACTTCTTGAAGTTACCAAACATTAGAAAGAGGAGATATTCCTTTTATCTCTTACCCCTCTACACCCACCCATAGATCAGAATTCCGCCAGGTCTGGTTCTTTATCAGAGACTCTGTTGGCCAGTTTGATCTTTAAACTGTTAGGTTCTGTGGGGTGGTGCATGAATATGCAATTATTGTGAGGCAGTTGGGTCTAATTTATTACCGTTGTACGTTGTATTTAAGAACATATATTAATGAATATAATTTTTAAAAAAATTCTTAGGAAGACAGGTAAAACTTTTCGTGAGCAGGTAAAAAATTTCAATAGCCATCCTCATGGACTGGCTAGATTTTACCGATTTCCTGAAGCCTGACCTATTGTGAACAGCCACCAAAAATATTCGAATTGTAACAATGGTTTCCTGTTAGGTATTCATAACAATATGTTGGTACTTCCATTACACCCCAGTCACATTTCTTTCATGATTCATTCCACATCTTTCGCTCTTAGATATTTTGCATGCATCAAAAACTATTTCAAGTTTGCCAAGGTAGCCCAGTGGTTAAGACTTAAGGTGTGGGGTCCGCACATGATAGACCCGGGCTCTGCTGGGAAAATGTAAACATACATTGCAGTTCCCAATTCTCCTAAACAAGAATTCAAATTAAGAATTTCATTTCATTCTCGAGAGTGAGTCGTGGCATATTTCCGGCATGTACTTCATGCACATTCAAAACAGAATTTGCTTTTAAGTGCACAATCTCAGGATGTGAATATTTTGGTAAGATCCAATCCTTGACTATAAAAGCCCAATGAAAGTCTGTTCGATAATTCAATTCTATCTGATAATTTGTCAGTTTGTTGTTATATATGAATTTTGATTGATATCAGTCTGTTGTTATATATGAGTTATGATTTTGAATATGTGCTACGTAATCTGATGTTTCATCCCAGCATGTTACCTATTTTGTGGTGGAATTTCATAAAAGGAAGTGCTCCTTTTGAGAGGTAACATAATTTAGATGCTATTTTTGCATCTGTAAATACTCTGTGTTTACTCTTAAGCTTTTTAAAGGTAGTTTTGACGGATGGCAAGAGTGGTTAAATGCTCGAAATCATTTCTACTGTGATAAAAACTATGCATACAAAGTTAAAGTATACTAGTGACTTTTTGTTTCAGTTTACTAGCATAATATGCCTTCAAATTATGAATAAAAAAAATTTTGTTTTGAACTTACCTTTCTATGCGGTTCTTAATTTAACACTGTCCATCCCTGTTTTAAAAATCAGAAATTTACATGATGTTAACTACCTAGAAAAAAATTTGACCTACGTAGTAACCTGAAAGTTGACTTTAAGTTGTATGTTAAATTTAAATGGTTATCTATTACTTGAACTTATTTTTCATAATCATATTTCGGGCCCACGAGATACTAGGACTGAATGTGTCAGAAGAATTTAGCCAATCTCCTGGAAAAATTGTAGGGGTGGTTTTTTTGGTTCTACATAAATAAACGTTAGATATTCATTTAAAAAGCATGTTTCTGTCATCCTTTTTCCACTTCTCCAATGACCGCTGAATTCTGTGTTATTTTATTCTAGGTTAAGACCACAATGCAATTCCATGTTAGGGACATAGTCACGTGAAACATGCTGGCCATAACTTTCCATCCCAAGTTTATGAAAAAGGAAACAGTATTCAATTGAAACAAACTGGCATGTTCATAACTGGCTGCATATACTAGGCAAAAGCAGTCGATAGCTTACTATCTGAAAGTCACACATTTAAAAGCAGCAGACAAACATGCAAGTTGTATTTTTTAAACATTGTTGTGTGTGTACTTTTTCATGTCTGTCAACTTCAAAAATAATCAAATTCCAAATAACTTATTTTAAAGAATTAAAACTGTGCTGTATATAATCATTATAAAGGACAATAAATTTACATTAATGGTCACATTAACCATAATAAATACTTTTAGAAATTTAAAACTTTCAATGGTATTGAATCAATGTTTTAATGTACATACCAAGTTTTAATGCTTTGGCTAGTAGTGGTCACTAAATATATAGCAACCAGTTATTGTAGCAGCCAGTTTTTAGCAAGTTCTGTGCACTCTGTGCGGGCACAAAAGCCCCTGCCCCCCTTCTTGCATGGATGCAAAAATCGCAAGCAGCAATGTTGTGCTTATTTCCAGAAATTCTTTATTTTCTAAATTATTAAGGTTTAAAATTCATAATTTTCCCCACTTTCCTTCAAAATTCTAAATTAATTCTTTGTTATTGTGTAGTTTGGTCATTTATATCTTATTAACGTTAATTTACTATCCCTTTCTATCATCCCAATATTTGAAATTATTGCAAATGTATCGTCAAAATGCTAATTGTATCCTTCCAATTCCTTGCTAATTCACTAGTGTATGTTTTCCTCACTCTTTCCCTTTTGGCCAGAGACTTTATTCAAAAGATCAATGAAAAAGTGCTTCTTTTTAAGAGTGAAAAGCTCCCTGCCCAGCTATAATCTTTGCAACACATGTTTTGGAGTACCTGCAGACATTCTTTAGCTATGAGTCAACGTGGGTTCAGGGTAGCTAGGGTTGCAAATTTCAAGCCTCTCGTTTTTGGCGAGGAATTCTATTTTTATCACCGGGTTTGCATATGCACATGACATGACACGCAAGCTTCTCACTTGCCAAAATTGGTGACTCTTGGGAAATGAAAATCTCGTTGGCGGGGCATTCTATTCCAGACAATTGAATAGCGAACACACAATTTTTGGTGCCGTGGTCTGGGGCTCTTGCAAGGGCACCCACTGATATTTTATGTCAATATGTTTGGTTCGGTTATTTTCAATTGTGGAATTTTCAATATCAGCTCTACCATTTATCAGCCTTTTGCTAAGAATAGCAGAGGCAGATCGACTATGGTGCAGATTGATTTGCACAACATTAAAACAATCCAGAATGCACCTCCTCCTGCACCTCTGTGCTTTTGTGAGTATTTCCTGCGTCTCAGCCATGGTTTCAGTGTGTCAGTCACCAAGGCTCGCAACTCCACTTCCTTCCACAGCCAGACTGCAGGTTTCTTCCTTTTTGCCAAGATTCAACCCCAGAGGGGTTGTCTCAATGGCTGACTGCGATTCACCCGAGAGTGTACCCAATCCTTCAATGCTTTGCCTGTGGAACCAGGGAATGGAGCATCTGATTTCTTCATGCTGTAACCACCAGTAGAGAGAGACCACGGATTACTTCCAGTTCGATCGGAGCCCCCGCTAGGCTCCGTCTCCCCACACTTTTCTAGCGTGAAAAGTGTAACCGCCGGAGTCATTCGCAAAGCTAGATGATGAGGAACGGGCCATAACATGCACAGAGTGCACAGGGCCCAAGGATCAACAAATATCCAAGAGGGATTTCTCAATATGAAATGCCCCCCACCATCCAACCAACGCACCAAGAGACTCGGCCTCTGGAACCGTTTACTACAAACGTTTCTTAAAAGCAATACTACGGATGCACGCCGCTTTGCCCTTTTTGCAGCACAACCACATGGTCCCGTTCCCAAGCCCAAAACGGTATACCTTACGGCAGAGGCCGAAGGGTCGTACTAAGACCCATAGAGCAGAAGTGATGTTTACTAGGGGCTCAGCATTGATGCAATCTGCAGCTAGGAGAAAAAAAGATCACTCAGGTAACTCGGAATTGCAACATCCCTATCCACAAAAGAAATGGACCCCTGAGGATTTTGCAGAGTGGAGCTAAGTGCCTCACTTCCAACCCCCAACCTGGAGGACCAGGATGCCTCTTTTTGTCTGGAACCTCACCTTTGACCTGTCCGGCAAGGGAGACCCTACCAGTAGCGAAAGCTACCGCCGGCATAGCTCTTAGGATCATTGGTATGCACAAGCTCCACCACCACGACAAGGCATAGGCATCATTTAGTGGAGTTTCATGCCTTAGGATGATCTGCTCATCCTTGTGTACACGTACCCTACTACGAACGCAACTTTCTTTAACTGTAATATCTCTTGCTGCTACATTAACAATTTTACCTCGTTACAGCGTCTTCCACAAGTCCACTGATGTCCCATTTTTGGCTATTGACAGATTGACATATGTGACCTTGCAGTGCTCTTGTAAAAACCCATTTGTAGAAGCTGGACCATGGTGACCATGGTCCAACTTCTACAAATTCAAAGGCAACAGCTAGGCTTCACTGGTACATGATACAAGCATGCTAAACGTTAAATGTAGCTTTTCTCCATTTCTATTTTCTTTAATAAGAAGCAGCAATTTGTTATGTCTTATTTTTATGTTTAGGTTGTGCTAGTTATGTTATGCCGGGTTTTTATGATGCTACTTTAATTAATAGTTCAAAATTCGTTATTTTCCCCTTTCCCTTCAAAATTCTAAATTCATTTGTTGTTATTTAATATTTCGGCGATTTATCCTCTTTTAACGTTAATTTGTTATCCTTTTCATGTTTTCCATTATTCAAAATTATGAGCGATGTGTCTTCAAACCCTAAATATCTTTTGCTAATCCTCCGGTTTTCCTTTCAGCCTTTTAATTTGGATTTCACTTCATTCACGAGTTTGCGAAAAAAGATGCGTCTTAAGAGAAAAGTGGACCCCCTTTCACAGCTTATCCTCACACCTGCAAACGGGGTGCCAGATATTCAATTGTGTTTGCCGTATGTGGTAGATAGAGCTCGATCCTTTCGATTAGGTACATCGATTCCTGATCCTTTGCCCACTGTCAGTTTTTTGGAGTAAAGAGACGTAGAAATGTTGCAACAGGAGATAAGAATTTTATTCGAAATGAGAGTGCTAAGTATATCGAAGTTGAGATTAGTAGTTTGTAATGTCTTTTCCGTGTATTGTATTTTATTATGTTTAAAATTACCTAAATATACTGAAAGATCTGTGTAGTCTTAAATGTTAGGAAATGTTTTTTATTTTTTATTTTATGAGAGGTAAATTTTTCTCTTTTGGAATATGGTGGTTTCGATTTCAGTTCTGAGTTCAAATTTTGTTTTCAAAATTTCTAAAGGGAGGAGGACAGTGATCAAAAGTTTTCTTTTGTCTTGTTTTGAGTAATTAGTCACAACTCTTGGCTTTGGATGAAATTAAAGGTGTGGCTAATGAGTTGGTTTTCATGGTCACTCTGGGGAATTTTGAGGTCTGGGAAGCCTTGATAAAGAAAATACACCTTCGCACGAGAATGTGCTGTTAAGAAATTTTCATTGCCCATGTTAACTCTGTCACTTTGGTGCTTTGATGCCTCGCCTTTAAGGTGCTCTAGTGGGGAATGCACCTTTCCTCTTGAGGATGAATTTACTTGCCCGCTTCAAAATTGTTTCTTTTTGTGTGAATGATCCTTCAGCCAAGCGATCGACTTGAGTAGTGTAAATTTTTTGAGTTAATTGTGCAAGTTCAATCTCAGAATGTTTATTTCGGGGGGAATGGAGATTGTTCTTTAAAAAATATTCCTGGAGAAATTTTTTTTTTTAAATTCGAGTTAGTTTTGTGTTTTGTGTTTTTTTTTTTTTTTTTTTTTTTTGGCTCTTAAAAGTTTTGCTGGGTGAATGTATGTTTCTTCACACATGGGAAAGAAGATTGTGAAATTGGGTTTTCAGTTGTTTAGTTGTTAATCTTGAAGGCCTTCTCAAAATTTTATGTTTGACCCTTTGAATTCTTCAGCTGGTCCAAAGTTTTCATCAAAATTTAAGTTTTTTTTTTTGTAATAACATGTAATTGGGAACGTAGTTTTGTTTTTCTTCTTTCCAACTGCTTAGGTGATGCACTTTACAAAAGCAGATTTTTTTAAGAAATTTTTTGTAGGAAATTGAAATTTTTTTTCTTGTAACTTGTGATAGTTGGGAGTATTAAGATTTAATTCATAGACTGGGAGGTTGAATTTAATTTCGATTTTTTTTTTGTTTAAAATTATATTTTGTATTTTTTATGTCAGAATTTGAATTTTCTGGGAGGCTGAGTTAAAACTTTGTTTTGAATTGGAAATTTAAATTTTGGGTTTTTAGCTGAAATTTTTTTTTTTTTTGTGTGTGTGTGTGTGTTAGAATTTGAATTTTTTAAATTTTACCATTTGTGGGAGTTTTTTTTTTTTTTCAAATTTGTCAAATTTTTGTGGACCTTTGAGTTAGTGAAATCTTTAGTAGAATTGCACGTGTTCATTAAAGTCACTACTGCAGAGAAGGTGTTTTGGAGAGAATTTCTCAGGCAGAAGGAATTTGTTTAGATAAATTATGGAATGTTTAGGATTGTATACTGCTATGGGCCTACAATAGTTTTTGCGAATGATCTCGCTGGCTTGAGTCTCTCTTGTTCAAGTTAATTTTCCCTCTTTTACCTGCAGAGTATATGGCTCTGGCACTCCTGCTGAATTTTTTTTTTTTGGGGGGGGGGAGGAGAATGCGGCTGTGTTCTCCTCCAGTCGAAGGTATTTATTCGATTGCCTTTGGTTCTTGAGAAATTTTTCTTTTTCCCGTTTTTTGCATTCTTGCAACACATGAGAATTAATAGTTAAGAGAATTTTGTTTTTATTTTTCTTGAGAGAGTCTGGCATACTTCAGTTCTATACCGCTTATTGGTGAAGGGAGAGGTGTGGAACTGTGGTATGCCAGACAATTTAAGTGTTTTGAGATTACTGTCACTTTGGTGCAGTGCAAATTTAAATTCTGGATTTTGGTGACCATTTGATTTTTAAATGAGTAGTGCATGGCTGAGCTGAGGGTGGTGTAAGCATGAAGCCAAGAGGGCTCATGTTGTATTGTATATAGTTGGAGGCGGACCCAAAAAGCGAGAAATGCTTGGGGGCGCCATGAGAAAAGTTGGATTTTTTTTATGTGTCACATTGCCCAGGTTCTGCTCCACACTACTGGGGTTGTTTGGCTTTGTTTTGATTGGGGGGGGGGGGGGGTTCTCCTGTTGTGAGCAGTGTAGTTTCAGTTTTTGAAAATTTTAGATCTTTAAAGTTAATTAATTGGTTTCTTGTTTTTTTAACCTCTTTTCAGAGGTTTTTCTCCTCTTTTAACGGGAAGATACAAAATTTTTTAATGAAAGTCTAGGATAAGTTTTACATTTTTATCGTCATGATCAGTGTGCCTTCTCTGTATGTAATATATATATATATATATATATATATATATATATATATATATATATATATATATATATATATATATATATATAGTTATCATTTTTCTTACTTGTAATCCCAGGAGTTGCTAAATGAAGTGAGTGTTTCTCATGTGTTTACAGTTTCTCTTCCACCTGGATGGTGTTCATTCTTGGTCAATTTCGGCTGTTCGTTTTGTGAAAAATTTTATTCTAAAAAAAATTTCCGGTGGTTTAGAGGAGTTATGTTATGCCGGGGTTTTATAATTCTACTTTAATTAATAGTTCAAAATTCGTTATTTTCCCCTTTTCTTCAAAATTAATTTGTTGTTATTTAATATTTTGGTGATTTATCCCCTTTTAACATTAATTTGTTATCCTTTTCATGTTTTTCATTATTCAAAATTATTCACGATGTGTCTTCAAATGCTAAATATCTTTTGTTAATCCTCCGGTTTTTTCTTTTGGCCTTTTAATTTGATTTCACTTCATTCATGAGTTTGCGAAAAAAAGATGCATTTTACGAGAAAAGTGGACCGCTTTCACAGCTTATCTCTCACACCTGCAGATGGGGTGCCAGACATTCCATTGGGTTTGCCGTATGTGGTAGATAGAGCTTGGCAGCAAAATTCATGCCTCACGGTTCTTGACGTAGCATCATATTTATTCCACGGTATATGCTTAGGCGCTCTGCGTGAGGTGCAGGTTTTCACTCGCCAACTTTGGCAGCTCTTGAGAAGTGAACTTGTTGCTAAGGGCATTCGATTCCTGCCCAGCGTTAGAGAAGGTGATCTTTTATTTTCGCTGTTGAAAACCGTGGTTCGGGCCCCGAGCAAGGGACCCGTGACCCGCGGTCGCAGAAAACATGTTTCAAATTATTCCACTGTTCAATATTAGTGGTGTTCAAGCAGTAGTAGTGGTGGTGCCAAGCTTCTGACACACTACAAGTGTCCTCTTCGCACGTAGCTCCCGTTTTCATAATGTTTCATAACCGACAAGTGTGCTACTCAAGAGTGGTGCTCTCTCAGCCTGTTTTTACTATGTCTTCATATGTACACTTTACTACAACCTGCATATACACGATTTTTAAATGTGCTCTGGAAGTGTGCTCTTAAATATTTGTGTGTTCCGTGCAGCCTGTGATTTGTTCGACCACTGGCATCAAAGTGCAAAAATTTAGTTTCCGTTATTCAACTTCTTTTTTCATTGAATCCTAAGTGATCCTAAAGGGAGGAGCTCCCTCAGATAGTTTTTAATGTCTTCATAAGTAGGGATGCAATGGATGTCAGTTTGGCCGGATGCCGGATATTCTACCGAATTTAAAACCAGACATCCGGATATCCGGCCGACAGTATAATTTTCTTTTAGAAATTCTAAATAGTTACTATTTCATTATTTCTATTCACAGGTGCAACCAGGGGGTGGTTTTTAAGGTTAAAAAAACCCTCTCCCAGAAGCCCTCAATTTATATGAAGAAATAGTAATTTTTGTGCTAATTTCAAAGTTGTAACCCTTTATAGAGCGAATACCCTCCTCCTCAGAAAAAATTTCTGGTTGCACTACTGTTCCTATTTAATTTTTCTTCTCATTTGTCTTTTTTTTTTCTTACATGATTATAGCGAAGTTAAATTCTTAATTCAGAAGAAATACATATTTTAAAATTATTATTATATTTTAAAGCAACTAATACAAATCAAAACCAAAACCAGCAGTAGCCACGAGGCTATTAAAACTTTTGTTGTTGTTGTTGTTTCTTATCCTCCATTGTCTGACGAAGTCAGATGAGATCCATAAGTCCGTTGACTCTCAGAAAGTCGAGCACAAGGAGTGGATTGCGATAGATATCCTCCTTGGAGAGATCCATGCAATCCATTATATGCTCTGCAGAAGCCTGATTGTAGTGGCACTTGGTGCAGGCGGCGAAGACCTTCCTGTCCTCATTAAAAGAGAGGCACTTCATGTGACTGCTAGCTAGTCTAGAAAGTACAGTCTGGGAGCCTTTGTCACACGAGAGGTCTAGAGTCAATCCCGGCTTTTTACCCATATACCAATAATGGGTGGGGGGCTCTCTCCAGTCCACCAAAATTTTTGACTTTTCCCAAGAATATAATTCCAGAAAAGTCAAGGTGGAAGAGAAAGGGGTGGAGAGACTGCAGCCCTCCTTAGCAAGTTTATCTGCCACCTCATTACCATGAATGTCCGCATGAGAGGGAATCCACTGAAAGTGGACATCATGATTTAACGAGATCAGTTTTAGCTTAAGCAGGATAGAGATACTGGTCCTGTCACCTACAAGTATCCAATTATTAAGGTGGTGGAGGGAGCTGCGGCTATCAGATAAAATCCATAAGTCACCATAATCCTTCTCTGGGAGGATAGCCTCGAGTCCCAGATCTATTGCTATCAATTTACTTCTGAAGACTGAGCAGAAATTAGGATTTTGACGACAAAGAGACAAATTGTTTCGAGGGGTCTCAATAAAAATGCCACTACCCGCAAAATCGTCAATTTTACTGCCATCAGTATAGATCTTAATGGCATTTTTAGGTATATAACTTAAGTTTTCCAAGGTTAGTTGCCTGAGGTGTTCAGAGACAAAGTCTTTCTTGTTGAGTTGAGAGTTTAAGTTAAAGTGGAAGTAGACCCTAGAGAGTCCCTCCGCAGAATTCAAGCAGCATTATAAAGAGTGGGGTTCGACATCGCAATTAGGTAGGCGTAGGGAGGCAACTTGGCTGAAAGGGCTGTTTTTCTTTAATATTTGAATTCTCCTAGTATTAAGATACATGGAGGTTTTATTGCAGAGTCCATAACTAGAGAGTTTAATATAATATTTAACAAGACCAGCTTGTCTTCTAGTCTGGAGCGACTGCAGGTCAGCCTCAAAAAGAACAATGTGAGAAGATCAGCCGTACCTCAACCCAGTGATAATACGAGCAGCGTTTAGTTGAACTTGTTCCAACTTCTTCAGGTTAGTGGAAGAGGCACAGCAATATATTGGAAATCCATACTCAAGAATAGACCGAATGAACGCCATATACGTAGTTCTAAAGGTAACTGAATCAGCTCCCCAATCCCTACCTGCGATGTATTTAAGAATGTTAAGATGTGTTCTACTCTTCAAAACAATATGTTCAATATGTCTATTACCAGTACACTTGGGGTCTAATAAACTTTAATAATTAAAACTTTTAAAATGGCCATTAAAGCTTAAGCATTAAGTGTTTATATACTTAATGATTATCAACTGGTTATTAATATAATTACACTTTGTTAACTTCTTAATATTTAGTAACCACTGCTTAAAATGAAATTCCAGTTTTGATTATAGCAACTAAGAATTTTAAAACCTTATCACTTTTTTAATTCCTATATAATATCACAGATAATGTGATAAATTATAGAACAAATATAAAAGCAGTAAATTTATAACTATGAATGTCATAAATAAAAGAAGCACTGTGTGGGATTTATTTAAATATGAAGATGCTGTTAAAGTAAAATGCAATTTATGTTCCTCTATGATCTCAGGTGAAACAGGTAAAAAAGCATCCACTACTCCATTATTTAGTCATCTAAGAAGCAAACATAAGGAGCAAAATGACAAAACTAAATCTTCAAATGACGGACAAGGTAACAAAAGGCATTTGGATTCTAAATTTACTGATGTAGATGATGATGACCCAAACACAAGTAAAAGTTTTAAATGATCACAATCGTAATTTAATCAACCTACTTTAGAGACTGTTCTAGAAAAAAACAAACGACATATAAATCACCCTAAATCGATTGAATTACACTATGCTATTAGTCAGATGATAGCAGTTGACAATCAGCCATATTCATTTGTAGAAGATGATGGTTTCCCTCATCTGATGAAAAAGCCCAACCACAGTATAAAGTTCCTTCTCGGGAATATTTTAAAGAAACAATAATGCCAAAAATGTATAGCCAATGTAAGGACGAGATTCAATCATTGCTTTTATTACCTGAGAGTATAACTACTGATATGTAGACCAACTCAATTACCAAAGACAGTATTATTAGCTTCACTGCTCATTGGGTGGATAACGATTTTAATTACAGACATTTTCTATTAAATGCTAGACATTTCCTAGGAAGTCATAATAGTGACAACATAAGTCGGATTTTGAAAGATTTATGTGGTGAATGGAATGTGAAAAACAAAATTTACCTCGTTATTCGTGACAATGGATCCGATATTGTAAAAGGTGTGAATGATATGAATTTAGCTAGTGAATCTTATTTTTTACATAACTTGCATTTGATTGTAGCAGATGCATTAAATGTTTAAAGAGCAGTTAAAGATATTATAGCCTTAGGAAGAAAAATTGTGGGGCACTTTAATCATTCCTCTTTAGCCAAGTTCTCATTTCAAACAAATCCAAAAAGAACTTCATTTAGCATATAAAAAGCTACTGCAAAATGTCCCAACTCGGTGGAATATACATATTATATGCTGGGTGCGGTAGCCCAGTGGTTAGAGCTTGGGAATTGCACTCGGTAGGCCCGGGTTAGATTCCTGCCACTGCCAAAACTGCTGCCGTGTTCACGCGGAGTACGATCACGTTAAACATATGGGTCCATAAGTCCTTCCGAGAGGTTGGTGGTAGGGGAAATAAGGTACGGTCCCTGTGGATGCCTCCCCCACTGGGTTCCGGTCTAAATTGGGTGGCACTTCCCAGCCGTCCAATCAGTTACCTTACACCTTTCTGGTAGCTTTCACACCTTTTATCCTGGGGCTTTCACACCTTTCTGGTAGGTCGGACGATCTGGGTCTTAACAACAACATATTATATGCTGGATCTCTTGCTAGAATTGAGAAATGCTATGTACTTATATGCAGCGGAAAACAATGAAATAACAAGCTTTTCATCATATCAATGGACATTA
Organism: Amaurobius ferox; assembly: GCA_951213105.1. Lineage (NCBI taxonomy): Eukaryota > Metazoa > Arthropoda > Arachnida > Araneae > Amaurobiidae > Amaurobius > Amaurobius ferox. The sequence continues at coordinate 1,846,075 of OX578138.1, forward strand.
ATTCAAAACTGCTTAACTCTACTTCAACCCTTTGAGGAAATTACCAAGCAAATAAGTTCCTCAAAACCATTAATTTCAGAAGTAATTCCTATGGTTGCAACATTGAACAGATATTTGTCAAAATCGTAGTTGAAGTATTTGGTGTTGGAACAATAAAGGATGCATTAAAAGAAAGCATACATAAACATTTTTCAACAATTCAGTTGAATGAACATTTTTCAATAGCAACCATTTTAGACCTAAGATTCAAAATTCATTTTTTCGATAAAGGTCAAGGTTATGATGAAATGAATCTTCTTTATTATTGATAATGAAGAAAGAAGTTCAAGCTTTGAGTTCTCGTGAAGAAAACAAAGAGTCACTCCTAATGGAATCGAAATTTCAAAGTAATGGAAATTCTAATCTTGCAAAGAATCTCACATCTTTTAGGGATTGCTTTACTGAAATAACTGTTAATTCTAGCATATCACAATCACAAGTGCAACAAGATGATGAGTCAGCTTACTTTGAAGAGTTGAGAAACTATCTTTCACAGCCAGTAATTGAAAGAGAAATGTCACCATTTGACTGGTGGAAAATGAATAGGAGTCATTTTCCTTATTTATCGCAATTGCTAAGAAAGTATCTTGCCCCACCATTAAGCAGTGTATGTAGTGAGAGACTGTTTTCTGAAGCAGGAGTCAATTATGGAAAAAAGAAAAAATTTTGCCAAAAAATGCAGAAAAACCACTCTTTTTGCATCATAATTTGATAATTTTAAAAGGGGAAACAAATTTTTAATTTTTTTTTAATTTTTTTTATGACGTTTGAAATATTTGTATCTTTTGAATGTTTAATTACTAATGTAAAAAAAAAAAAGAATGCTGTTGACAGGAAAATTTATTTTTAATTTGTAATGTAAATCGTAATCGTAAGTTAAAGTAATATTCATTGTCAAAGATACTGAATGTAAAGGAGAGATTTTGAATGTATATTAAGTAATAAAATGAAGGTTTAGTTTAAAAAACTATAATAAAAATTGAGAAACCTGAAAATTTTAATATTACTATTAATTGAGTAATTAAAAACACTTATTTTGCATATTATTTATATGACCGGATAATCCTAATATCCAGCTACTGCCAAATATCCGGCTTAATGGCCGGATACAGGATGTTTACCGGATATCTGTTGCATGCATCCCTATTCATAAGTACACATTACTACAATCTGCATCTGCACAATTTTTGCAAGCTTTCCAGTTGCTCATATCTGGTGCTGCCATCTACTGTTGGAAGCACTGTCCCTAAATGATTTCTCCCATTCATCATCTTTTAAACTCTGATTTCTATACATGCCATCCAGGTAGTTGCTCCACACAAAAGGGATGTATACAGAAGCACAAATGTTTTTACAAATGGTTTCGTTCATTCATTGGCTTTAAGATCTCATTTCTATACATTGATAATTTGCTTTTGTTGTTTTTATTCTTTTAGCATTTTTGTTGGTAGACAGCTCTCCAGGCAGACCAGAATGGATTCCGAACCTGGGTTTTTAAAGCTTGAGTTCTGGGTATTTTCATTAACATTTTACAACAAAGTTGAAAAGTGTTTATGACTTTGTTCATTCTGTCTGTCTGTCTGTTAGCACGATAACTGCCGTAAAAATGATTTAATCAAAATGAAATTTTAGTATGTTGTTCAGATGGTCTGTAGGGCCTATGGGAATATAAATGAATAATATCACCCAATTAGTTTTGGATTGAACCCGGGTTGAAAAAATAAAATACATTGAGCCCTATGTGACCTAATTTTTCAAACATTTTTTAAGCGGATTTAAAATTCACAAATTGCTTAGAAAATTTTAGGTAATATTCAGATTGCTCCATAAAATATATAAAAAAATTTCAGCGAAATATATTCAGTAGTTTTTTAAATAAAAATTAAAATAATAATTACACCTCTTATATGAAACGATCACGTGACCATGATATGAAAAGATCACATGACGCACTTCAAAATGATATATGGCATCCATCTTGTTTCAAAATCGTGATTTTTTAAGTTCTTTTTAATTCATATTGAGTGTTGTATCCATCCTAAAACTACTTTAGTTTTGCTTAAATTCTGTGCATCTACATACTGAAACACCGCAAATCCAATATATTTGAGTTTAAATTTGATTATTTCTACAACGAAGCCTATTTTTCACTTATGTTAAATGTAAACAGCAAAATATGTAGAATGAGTTGTATTAGAATTGCTGTATTTCTTTAACACAAAATAATTTAGCCCATGGAGTCTGCATGGCTGATATGAATGAAATATTAATTGATTTTATAAAGAGAAGGACGATTTTTTTCGATGAAGTTTTAAGCATAGAATTTAATTACTTGTAGCTCCATGGTCTTAATTTTTAAATAAAATAAATTATTATAGTATTGTGATGAATGAAATGAATGGGAGAAAGTTATGAATGAAATGCTGTTTTTATAGAGAGATCCAGGCATGTTATTTTTTCTGACGTCATTTGAATTAATTTCAGTTGTTTTCGATGAAGTTTTCAAATATAATAAATTATCGTAGTATTATGATAGTTTTAAAAATATTACCGTGGAATGTATCGCATTTTAGAGATATTTAAACCAGGCAATTTATATTTCAATGCCGTCATTTGAATGAAGTTCATTTTTGTCAATGAAGGTTTAAGTTTTCAAATATAATAAATTAATGTAGTATTGTGATAAGTTTTAAAATATTACCAAGGAATATATTGCATTTTAGACTTTTTTAAATAAAATTGCATTGAAGTTGGAAAGTATTTCATAATCAGTGCTTTAAGCATGATTGATCTTTCTTGTTTAATGATCTTGTTTGTTTTTAATTGGGTTTTTGCAATGTACTACCACTAAAGTAATTGTTTAAGAATTTATAAAATTTTACCTGTAGCACTCAAGTTTAATTGTAATTAATAAAGAAAAATTTTTAATTTTACATAATTGAGCTGTGATTTTTTTGTGTGATCAACATCAATGCAATTATGGCTGTGCTATTTATTATGAAATTGTTTAAAAGGTAAGTGGAAATTTTAGAGTTTAATAAGCTGTTGAAGTGTGTTGGGAAAAGTAAACATGGTTGAACACAGGCTAAACAGTAGGAATTAGTAAAGGAAATAAAGATAGAGATAATGTTGATAATTATAAATGTAAGTTTATTGAATTCTATACAATCAGACCAAATGTAAAAATAATAACCTTAATCTGGAAATCAAATCTAGATATAATAATAACATGGTGTAATAATAATAATAATCTATATATATAAAGAAGAAAAGTATGTATGTATGTATGATCCAACATCATGGAAGAATGGCTGAACTGAATTTGATCAAATTTGGTAGGCAGTCTTGAAATAGTCCCACTTAAAATTTGGTCCATGTTTCAAGTTTCTAACACCAGGGGTTGTCACGATATTAATGAAAAACGAAACTTTCGTTTGTCTCATCATCACAGGAGAGCAGCTCCACTGTAATGAAATTTTGTGGGTAGCTTTGAAATAGGCCCCATATATTTAGTCCAAGTTTTGAGTTTCTAAGACCAGGGGATGTCGAGATATTAATGGAAAATGAAACTTTTTCTTAGGAGTTCTATTTTCTAACTTCATGATTCCCAACGAAAAAGGTTGGAAATTGTTGGTTTAAAACGTGAAAGTTAATTAAATCTCTTGAGTTTTGTGGGAGTTTATTGAACGTATTCGTCACTTTTGAAAATCGCAGGTTTGAAATATGAATTTAAATGAAAACTATATCACCATGGTTAAATGGCAAAATCGGAGCAAACAAAAAGTGAAAAATAATTTTGAAGTATTGCACCATTGGCTATGTTCCTATGTGACTCAAAATAAAGCTGTGGGGCACCCATAAAAGAATTGCACTTGGACATTAACAGAATTTTAAGTGATAACATAAAAATGATGTGTATAAGAATAAATCAAAAATTGCCAAAGGAAAATTTAAATGAATTGAATATAATCATTCTGTAATTATTAAAATTCTGCTCATGCCCAAATACAATTCTTTCAGGGGGGCACCATGATTTGATTGAGTCACAGATGATCGAGAAAGGTGTGATAACTCTTTCTCGGTCTAATCGATTTCTAAAATATGTAGAAATTATGTTTCTAGCTATCACCCCATCTTCTTAAGTTGTTGTTGAGACCCAGACCGTCTGACCTACCAGAAAGGTGTAAGGTAACTGTTTGGACGACCAGGAAGTGCCACCCAATTTAGACCAGAACCCAGTGGGGGAGGCATCCACAGGGACCGTACCCTCCTTCCCCTACTACCAACCTCTCGAAAGGACTTACGGACCCACATGTTTAACGTGATCGTACTCCGATTTGAACACGGTGGCAATTGTGGCAGCGTACAAATCCAGCGCGCAAACCACCAGGCTACCGTGCCCGAAATGTGCCAACAGCATGCGGTGTTCCCAGGTGATCACCCACCCAAGTACTAACCGCGCCCGATGCTGCTTGACTTCGGTGATCTAACGACCATCTTCTTAAGTACTGTGTCACTTCAAAAAATTTTTATAATTTAATATTGTATTTATATATTAGATAGTAGCATGAAATTTGGATTACAGTAGTGATTCTACATATTTTAGGTTTATGAAAATCAGGCTCAGGAGAACAAAGTGAGGTTTCTACAAGAAATGGTGGCATGGCGAGCCAAGATGGTCCGGGAAGGGAAAGAAGACCTGATTAAGGCGCTCGACGAGGTGAAGGGAAGGGGGAAATGGATGGATGCAGAGGATGTCACCAAGAAGAAGAACTGACGCTCATGTTCATTCCACTTTTGGGTACGGAATCTCTGTTGAGAAGTATCTTTCATTATTTCCCGAAACATTCATCCTTCTCTGCATTTGTTTACAGGATAAAGTGAGTCTGTTATAAATGCTTTTTGAAATAAATCAGATATTTTTACGAACTTTGTATTAAGTATATTTTTAAAAGGTGGACCTTTTCTTGGTTCCTTTGCTAATTAATGACATCGAAAGGACACTATTTATATAAGGGAACACAGTCCCTAAAAACACCATAAAATTTAGGAACACAGTCCCTAAAAATGCCATAAATTTAAAGAGTCCTTTGAATGACCCTGTTAAATCCTTGAAAACCATAATTAAAGACAAACTTAATAAGGGCTGTGCATTATTTGTTACAATATCATATCTAATCCCAATACTTGGAGCACCATTTCCAAGTAATCGATGTTTGATCATGTAATCGATCTATTTAAATTTGTAATGGGGTGCTTTAGAAATAGCATTTCAGGTTTTTAGCACATTAAAAGAGGTGGGACTTACAATTTTTTTGATTTGGAGTTTTTTATGATTCTATGGATTGGAAAAACTGCATGCAGTTTTTAAACAGAATATATGTTTAAAAAAAAACTTGAGCAACATATAGAAACACAAATAACACAATAATGCAGCAGGCAGCAGTTTTGAGGATATGGAAAATCCCCTTCATCAGTGCGAGAAAACCAACAAATCTTAAGTCCAAAAGAGGAATGAGTGCAAGTAGGAGAAACAGAGGGGTTGTATACACAAGACCTGTATTAAGATCTCACCTGAGAGAACCAAGCAGATTGAAGAACAATCCAGCCAATCTAAAACGAGAAGTAGCACCAAACACAAGACGTAAAATAGGTTTAAAAGGCAACTTAGAAGCCCTAAAGGTTAGGAAATAGAAACTCTATGATCTTGACTAATTTAAAGTCTTCCATATCTAAAAACATTCTAATGTAATTTAGTTAATCGCATGTCCAGTACTCCATTCTTGTCCACGGTCTGGCAGAGTGCCCTATAAATTTTTTCAACTTCTTCGTTCCATTTCTTAACCTCTGGGTTTCCTAGGTATCTTTTTAAGCTATTTTTTGTCTTGTTGGGTCTCATTTATTCATGTTCGGATTTGACTCGTTTTGTCAGTATATCTCTGTTGTGTTTTGGTGTACGCCAATCTTATGTATTACTTCTCTTTTCGAGCAGTACTTCATTCTGCTTTCTGATTGGATCTCTCAAGTGAGCTTATATACGTCTTGTGCATATAACCCCCCCTCTGTTTTTTCTATTTGCACCAATTCCTCTTTTGGATTTTGGTTTGAATAGTTCTCTCGCATTGACGAGAGGGATCCAGCGAATCCTCGAAAGATCTGTATGTTGCATTCAATTTTAGTGCTTCCTGAATTGCTGCTAAGTACATTTATGTACTTTCCCTGTGTGTTATGCAAGTCTAGTTTCTGATATTGTTTAGTGTTCTTTGCATTTTGTATAAATATTTTTTAAAGTCACACTTTATTTTATTCACTCTATCATTCGGGACATAATGTAAATCTCCAAACTTGTAATCCTAATTGAAGATTAAACCCACTTCTTCAACTCTGGCGATGAACGGCCTGAAGTTTGTTCGCATTTAGTTTCTTTGCACTTCCATCCCCCAATTGAACAATGACAAAATGGAGTCTAATGATAAGTTTTTAAGGACTGTGATTCAATGAGGGTATGAGAACTTTGACCTCAAATTATATCTAGAAGCATAATTTTTTTGAGCTGCTTTAGGATTCTCAGTAGCGATTTCATGTCCCTTTTACAATTTCTCTACTGGACCTTGTATACATGGTGATTCAAAAAAGATGGGCCAAACTTTATCGGGTGGTAGTACACATCAAACCAATCATTTTTCATCATAGTTTACCAGGTCGGAAACGAAATTGTAAAGTTGCCAGTGGGCACTTATGGTGAAACCGATGAAATGAGGCAAAAGCACAAGAATAAGTTATAAAATGACATTTTGTAAACAATAATTACAGTAATGGCTCAAAAGAGCATTGGCCAACCTGAATGCATGTCTCACAACAAACTCTCTCGAATAGACCAAGCATGCTGCTCACTTCGGCAGTAGCAGCTGCAATTCTGGTGATGAGTTCCTCATCAGATTCAAGGGCAGTGTCATTGATGAGACTCCTGAGATATCCCCACAAAAAGTCAAGACTTGACAGATCGGGCGATCGTGGGGACTAAGCTATGGAACCACCTCACCCAACGCCTTTACATTTCATTTCTGACCCAGTAATGCTTGGTTTGATGCATACTACTACCTCATAAAGTTTGACCCATCTTTTTTGAATTACCCTGTATATTCCTCAACAGTTCAGGAGGTCTTAGTCGGAATTTTTCCTTTCACTGATCCATACATTTTAAGTAAAGCAAGTGGGTTTAGTGCCTGATTAATGCAGCGGTTAAACCAGAGAATAGGTCACCTTGGTTAAACCGGAGAATAGACCATGCATGTTTCCAATTGCAAGCGCTTTATGTTGTAATATGGTAACCTCTTGTATCAGATATTTTCGGCAGTAACTGTGTAATATCCAATAAGAACACGTTTCTGTGGTTGCTACAGTTTTCTGATGTAAAAGCACATTTCTTTCAATATTTTTGGCCGTGCTTTTATTATTTGATTTTTTGTATAAAATTCTACTATAATTTGGAAAATTTCAGCCAGAAGAGGAGTCCTGAAGATTAGTGTTTTTTGTTTAATTTATCCCGTGTTTTGAAACTTGGTTTATATTTTAAGTATCAATTTTTTGAAATTTTGTTAAAGTACAAACTTCTTTCTAAGTATTGGTTTTTTTTTTTAATTTTGAAATTAACGACCTTTAGATCGAACCCCTGCCCCTACATGGACCATTGGTACATTCGTTCCGCAGATTTTGACCTTTAGGTCAAACCCCTGTCCCTACATGGACCACTGATACATTCGTTCCACAGATTTTGACCTTCAGGTTGAACCCCTGCCCCTGTACGGATACTTGGTTGTATGGAGAAAGTAATCTTGCTACGTGCGACATGTACAGATAAAATTGTAGCATAATTTTAAAATTCACAAAAATCTGATTTTAGAACATTTTTATGAGTACTATTCATTTTATAAGTTTTTTATTCTGAAGTTTTACAAAGTTACTCAATTTTCTTAAAATTCACACTCTTGTGTTATAGCGTTTTTATGAGTATTATTCACTGTTGTTCAAATTAAATTACACTATCATTTACATTAGAAAATCTTGTTTAGAACACAGTAGCAAACGTCATTTTGGTGGGAGGAGTCTATTTCTAAACACTGAAGAATACGTCACTTAGGATGGGTGGGGTCAATTTCAAAACACAGGAGAATGTGCCAACCTGGCGCGATTTGTACTTAGAAAAAATGCATGTGGTAACCTATTCTCCAGATTTACCAATGCAGCCTCCAGGGCTGCTGCCCTGGAACCCCATGTTTTAAGGAGCCCCTAAATTTTTTATGTGATAAAAATTTTAAGCAGAAATAGTTTTTTTATTTGTTCAAAACTGGTAATATTAGTTTTTATTTCAAAAAATAATGTATGTTAATAGTTTTAAATATTGTACATTTTTTAAACTGTTGACATATTAAGACTTAAAAATAAAATGTTTGGAAGTTTTCTGTATGGATAAAAAGGCCTTTAGAGTTATGATCCTGAACCCCCCTCCCCACTTGTTTTGTGTTGATGTGTTTGGTATGCCATGTTTGGCATGCCATAGAGGCCCCAAATTAACACCAGGCCTTAGGCCCCCACTTTGGCTTAATCAGGCCCTTGTCCCCACTTTGACTTAATCAGGTCCTGGGACCCACTTTGACTTAATCAGGCCTTGTGGCCCCACTTTGATTTAATGAGGCCTTGGACCCCACTTTGACTTAATCAGGCCCTGGGCCCCACTTTGACTTAATCAGGCCCTTGTCCCCACTTTGACTTAATCAGGCCCTGAGTGGTCCTGGTGATAGGCATCCATGCTAACCAGAATACTATGGGGCAGAAACAAATTGAGACCTGATAAACAAGTGGTGCGGCCCCTTTATGCCTCATTAAATAAGAAATTTTCAGGCAGACCAATAGTACCCAAGTATCTGCTGATGCATTACCAACAGTACATTTGTCAGCTCAAGTGTACTAAAGGAAAGAAAAATGGTAAAATGAAATGTAAAAAGCATTCAAATAAATCTAAATAATTTTTGTGACTAAATCAAGATGATTCTTAAAATGTTATCCACAAAATATACTCCTTTGGATGTGTAATGACTAGAGCCATAATTATATGTAATTTCAAATTCTTATGTTCAGTTGCATATTTGAACACTTTTTAGGTAGAATGCGTATAAATACATAAAAGTCGACAATTTGCCTTTAAAATACCTATTCTAATTTTTATATTTTTTGCATTTGAATTATTTGTACTGTCCAATACAATATTTTGTATTCAGAGGCCTCCCGAGGGCCAAGCAATCCATGGGACTGCTTGGGACCCCTGTTTGGAGAGGGTCTCAAAATTGGAAAGAATAATTCTTTTTTATTCTAAGCCTTTTTTAACTTTTATTTGGAGCTAATTATTTCAATGTAGCATCTTACCACTTATTAACCGCTCCTATGTTTTCCTTTATTATTTTGTGTTATTTTGAAATTTACCTTCAGCCATTCAGATTTTAGTAGTTGCAATCTGAATAAGGTTTGAAGCTGGTAAGGCAGATGTAGTCTATTTGCTTCTGTGTGTTTTGTGGCTGCGGGGGGCCCATAGAGCCTACTAGGCCTCGGTCTAAAAGCTTTTGCCTAATCTGTATTCCTTTTTAGTGCTGTCTAAACTATATCAATAAACCTTCTAGTAATTGAAGGTCAATTAGCAAAATTATGGCTATTACCATTGTCGAACAGTGGCGTAGTTAGAACTTTAGACCCCAGAAGCAACATCTCTAGCCAGCCCCATTGCTGATATTTTCCTTTTCTATATGGAACCCTCTATGATATACTTTTAATTCGGTGTAAGGGGGCCCCCTATACAACATTTGCCATTCGATGTGAGGCTTCCATATAGGGATAGAACTCTGGACATGGGAATTTTTTCAAAGGGTTCTAAGCTTTAGGGTCCTAAAGTTTTTGTTTTATTCGCAATATGTAACGGCATAAATGTATATTTATGCTACCATTGAAAGGGGCCCTGAAAAGAAAATGTTTAATTATGGGCCAACAAAAATAATTTTTTTTTTTTCTAATGGCCAGGCATTGACTCTTTCATCTTCGCCTATACATCGGCCAGAACCGTGAACCTCTTGGCCATCATATGACGTTGCCCCAGCGCACCAGTGGGGTGAGAACGCATTGCGCCCAACAACACAAACATCCATGCCTGAAGTGGGACTCGAAGCCACAACCCGGTGGTCGAACGAGTACGAGGAAACTCTTGCTTTTGACCATTCGACCACCGCGTCGGCCCAACAAAAATAATAAAATGCCTTAAATTAATAGATCTAATTTATTGCCAGATTTCTAGAACATGTTCACAGAACATGAGTTCTAGAGCAGGCTTCATAATCCCCAAAGCTTATCAAGATTGTATATGTTATGCTCATCTGCTAGGAACAAGACTATCAAAATAGACTTTCCAAGACTCAGATTTAAGTCATAGCAGCCATCATAAATGCATGTGTAGTCATGCTTGTAGGCCATGCATGACTGATATACAGGGTGTTCAGCTAATGTGGCGACAAACTCAGAGGGTTGTTAATAGACATCAAGAGGAACAAAAATTGAAATATTGAAATGGAACATGGTGTCGCAAACCACTTTTAGTAGGTGAAAATTGAGAAAATACCTATGCATGTTCTAACGTCACGTGGGGACTACAAAAAGTACAATAATAACTACAAAAAGATTTATTTAACAGCATGTTTGCAGCACAGCTTATGGTGCACAGTACAATGCTGGAAAGTGAATGATGTGAACGAAATTATTACAGGTGTTGTTCGAAGTCGCAGCCGCTTATTTCATTGCACAGTCTACAATGATGTAAAAATGATTCCTGGACCCCTTCGAAGATACCTGGTATGCCACTGATGTCTGCCGCAGCTATGATGATCCACGCTATGAGATCCTCCGGTGTGTCCGGTCTCACATAAACGAGTGATTTAAGGTGACCCCAGAAGAAGTCCAATGGATTGAAATCCGGTGAACGTGGAGGACAAGCAACGGGTTTGGTACGTCCAATCCACCACTGTGGGTATGTAGCATCGAGGTGGTTACGCATCATTCGAGGAAAATGTGCTGGAGCACCATCATGCATGAATCACATGCTTCGCTGCACTGCGGCCAGCACATTTTGCAGCAATTCTGGAGGGCTGTGTTGCAGGAAACGTGACGTTGCTTACATCAGACATTGTAAGCGAACAGGGCCTCAAAATGGTAGATTTCATGCAACACCTATTTGTGTACTATATTTTATTGAGAACTGAAATTCAGCTTTTGAATTGTATGAAGTGCTAACTTTTCAAACGGTTAAAACAACTCTGATAATCGTTGAAAAAGAAAAACTATTGTGGGGTTCCCTTTTTGTTCGAGATTCCGGCACTTTCTTTTAGCTACCTCAATAATATGCTCCTGAGGTCAGATGTGTCTATGTATTACGATTTCTGAATCAAGATTGGCATCATTTTCTTTGTGAAACAGTCATTTACAGCCTTTCGTGGGTATAATGAAGTCGCTTGATGCGAACAGGGGCTGATCTTAGGATAATGTGGGTAAAACGATTTATCGGACAAGAGGAAGAATTTTAGTCAATGAAATCTTTCCTGACAGTAGTTATGATCCATAGACAGAGGAGGATTTATTAGCAAACTAATAAAACTAAAGCTTCAGCTTCAACCCCAAAAACGAAAAGCTCCCAGAAACACAGGTTATGAATTTTTGCATTTGCACTTTTTTTTTTGTGTCTGTATGTGTGTTAATCATAATTTAGACTACTAGGTTTTTAATTTCCAAATTATTTCAAAAAGACATTTTCTTTCATTACTGAGGAAAAATATCTGATTTTGCTCCTAAATTATTTCTTTAGACAGCTGTTCCCATCGACGCCAGTGGCAATAATTCTCTGCGATACAGTCATAACAAACTGAATCAGCTTCTTAATCCTTTCGTGACGGTTGGTACGCCTGCGTGTCGGTTGCGAACTTGCATTCAATGATGGATGGCACGCATTCGTAATGGAGAAAACTTTACCCTAAATGGCGAGTGGCACGTATGTGTGTTTTCACTTGGAACATTTTAATTTGTCTACTAGATGGCGTTAAATGTCCGTGGAAACAACTTCAATGTATTTTACAGATAATTGACCTTGGCATAAGGAGGATCCAATGAATTATTTCTCCATTTGGAACAGTGAAACATGGTTTTGTAATATAAACAAATAGAGCACTTCTTGCAGCATCAACAATTTTATAATTGAGCTTCGGGTCTTGTTTTGATTTCAGCTTTATGATTTCGTTGATGAATCATAGGAATATAAGAGAGTATTTTTTTTTGTTTGGGTTTTAGAGGCAGTGAAATTATTCGTTTATTTCGGATAAAAGAATGGGAGCAACTAACGAGTATTTTGTATTCAGATTTGTATGAAAAATATACATCAAATAGAAAATAAATATTTCTTTTATTCCTGAAAAAAGTAGATTTCTGTGTTGAATAGGTGATTTTTAGTGAATTTTTTTCGAGAGTTAGGCTTAGCGCAAAAAAATTGACGTCCCCTGGGAACAGCATCCCCCAGAAGCGAAGCGCTCCATCCTTTGGGCTGCAGCAGTTCCAGAATGCCGCCATCACGAAAGAGTTAATGAAGGACTTTATAAACGATAAAGCATAAGCTTGTGTTTTGGCTAGATACACTTGAAACCCTATAGAATGATTTGATTGCATAAAGATTAAAATTAGGTGAATTGAAACTAAAAGCAATTCTTAGTGAAGAATTTGCATATAATAACAGATTTACTCTCATGGCAATAAGTTTTAAAGACACCATTCTGTATGTTTAACAAATTAAAGAATGTTGGATTTCACTATTCAGTGACCGAGACTTTAAGCAACTGCTTACATAATCCTAAAACTGAAAAGAAAGGCGGTAAGTGTTTAATTTACTTATTCATTAAATACAATATATATGTACACATAAAGTATTGCAACAGGTTCAATACTCCTTTTGGAATAAATGGATTTACACATTTCGAGCATCCTAGAATATGAATCAATTATTTTTTCTTCAATTATGTCTATGTGTCTGCATCTTTTGAACAAATTGATTCATTTAAATGAAATTTTGTACGATTATCTCAATCTGTAAATGGAAAAGTCTATTTTCAGGAAGATTGCACCAGAAAAATGTCCTTGACTTTTCAAATTTTAAAATATTATAAGAAATTAACTATTTTTAAAATGCTACAAAAATAGTTATTTTATATGCTAATTTTTATTTAAAAGGGAATAACATTCTTCTCATGATATTACAATTATTTTTACTTTCTCATACGTAGTATTGACAAAATATTGTTTTCATGTAAAGTTTGATGCCAATATGTGTTTTAGGACCTTCTGAACATGTTTTAGCTATTTTTTGAGTAATGTCTGTGGTAAATTTCTTGTGTACATGATAATGCATTCTCACGGAACTTTATATCAAAAAATCTAAATCTAGATGAAATTTTTTTTAATTCGAGTAAAAACTTTGAAACTATTTTCTTAACATGACAGCATAAGACAAAATTTGACATAATCATACATAAAAGGAGTTATTTATGACTCCGTGATCATGAAACATAGTTTCAATAATTGCAGTGAAAAAATAATTTCTGTATTCGTTACCTCCTCCCCTCGAGTTGGTACATTGTCAGGCGTAATCGAAAGATTATTTTTCAATTTTTTAAAATGGAAGGTAGCATTCTATATAATTGTGATAATTTGGAACAACAATAGAGATTTTTCAAAAAAATCACAAGCTGCTTAAAGAAGTATTCTGGTAGAAAGTCCAGTTAATTTTTACTTTTCTAATTCTGTAAAATATAGTATAGACAAAGTATTATTTTTGCGAATATTTTTGAATTCTAGATTGGATGCCAATATATGTTAAGACCTCCTGAACACGTTTGGATTATTTTTGAAGTGATGTCCATCTGTCTATATGTATGTCTGTGGTCAATTTCTTGGGTGCATGATAACTGCAAATATTTATGGATTTTCACGAAATTTTATATCCGGCTTTGCTAACGAAAAATTTAGAACTAGAAAGAATTTTTTTTTAATTCAAATTTTACATTTATTAAACATGATAGCTTAGGACAAAATTTGACATAATCATGCACAAAAGAGATTATTTATGGCTTAATATAACGACACCTAATAGTTTCATTCATTGCTGCGAAAAATAGTCTCAATACATTTTTTGTGTTCATGACTTCATCAGCCATCTTGGCATGGGCACCCCATAAGGGAGAGCAAGGGGAGGACATTATAGTCACAAAAGCAGGCATCATGCTAGTCGTCTTATCCTTGGGTTTGCCCCCTCCTAGAATAAAAGTTCTGTGGGAGCTCATGCCCCTCGGAGTCAATTTAACTTCCGGGGACACATTTTCAAGTTTGGTATCCATCCAAGTCCTTTAAAGTGAAAGCTATAATTGTGAACATTTGGACCCACTATACCAATTTTTCAAATTTTTCCTTGTAAACTTGATAAAAACAAACAAACACAAGCTACTTAACAATGGATTCTGGTACAGTTCATTTTATTTTAATGGGAAAAACCAAAAATTTAATATTCTCACAATTATCCCATGTTAAACACAAGAAATGAATTCTTTTACAAGAAATCAATAAACACATCTGATGTCGATTATTTAGAACTTGCTGTTCTCGAGATATTAGAAAATTTATTTTTCCACACAGCTTAATATCTTTAGAAGTAACAAAGTGATTTACATGAAATTCTGTATCCTTATTGTAACATCATCCTATTATACAGTGTGTAACTTATTATGTGATTAAGGAATGTAGCGGAATTGTAATACGATTTAAAAATCAATTAAATTGCTGGATGTACAGAAAAATGAGATTATATTACACATGGAGGATGGTTTTGAAAAATAGTCTACCTTTGTTCTACAAATGTTTTATATTTATTTATTTCCTTGTATACGAAGTATGAAAATCTCGGCTTAAACAAGTCATAAAAATTCGAGAGAGATTCGAGAGCGATTTTTACTGTTTTTATAAAACTGAGATTAAAAAGAGGAATTCGAGGAATTCTTGGCACTGCTCCTAGGTGGGACCTCTCTAAAAAGCTCACTTGGAGCCTCAAGGAACCTTGAGATGCCACTGTTTGTATTGTCCAATAGCATCCATTGATGTTAAAAGAACTATTTTGGGCATCAAAACTGTTTTTAGATGAAGAAACTTAAAAGGCCAATTTTTTACAGCTATAGAAATGTTTAAAATATAAAAATGTTTATATATCTAATGCTTGTAGTTGGGTTATGATATAAAAGGTTTTCATTCATAATAATTACACTCGTCGTTTTTGAAATTGAAACTCTTTCAATGTTTTCAGATGCATGATGAGAAAAAACGAGTGGGTGTTTTTTTAAATGGATAGGTAGTAGCGGAAAGGGATCATGAAAATGAAATTCAGCACTGTGAATCCTGTTTGATTCTTCCTGTCTAAGATACTGACCATGCCCTATGATTTTAGATGCAGTATTTTAATACTTGTAACCATACTTCTTACTTTTCTTTTTATTCAAATTTAGAGAATTGATGGTGAATAATTGATTCTGGAGAATTTGATGGCGATTAACCCCTCTCTACATAATTTTGCATGACCACAAAATGATGTCAAACAAAGAAACCAAACAAGCAACGCTCATGCCCATACTGTTAAAACCTGTTTGGGTGGAATAATTTTGCTCTTATTAAAAATCTTCAGCACCTGCCAATCGTCAGTATCAAGAAATCATCACCAGCATGCTTGCGATAAGCTGCAATTTTGCAAGCCTGTTTTATTGAAGGCCAAGTAAGCTGAAACTGTGTGATGAGATTTTAAAGCCAAGTTAATAATCACACTTTCTGCAAGAGACTTTCTGTACCAAAATGCCCCCAAAAAGAAAGACAAATATCTTTCTTTTCTTTTTTTTTTTTTTTTTTATAAAAACAATTTTATTTTGAAGGCTAAGGGCAATGTGGATCATAGGCAAACAGGCCGTGAAACTATCTGTGGTACCATGCTGGGCTAACTGTGAAAGCTAAATTTTTATATTTCAGCCTTATCACTCTGAAACACACTTTGGTCCAAACTATCTATTGTAATGAATAGAGATGTCCCTTTTGCCTATTTTTCTCTTGATTTTAGGATCATAGGATTCTAATGCATATATCTATTTCTGCATCTATTCTAAAAGGTCCACTATCCAAATCTTATAATGCCTATAAATGCCTATTTCAAGGGTTAACACCTATAAATGCCTATTTCAAGGGTTAATTCTTATAAATGCCTATTTCAAGGGTTAATTCTTATAAATGCCTATTTCAAGTGTTAGTTCCTATAAATGCCTATTTTAAGGATCAGCACCTAATCATTTATGTACTTGTACTCAAGGATATCTTTGGTCTTAGCAAGAGGTTATGCTTATTGGCCTCAAGTATTCCTGTTTTTACATATTTGGAAGCTGGCAACTATGTTAAAAGTTTGAAAGTAGATTTACCAAGATCTGAAAACCTCCAAATATCCACTAAGGATGCAATGAGCTTGCTTTATACTTTGACAATTTTAGTCTCGATATGCAGGGATTTATAATGAGGTTCGCCTTCCCTCAATGAACAACTTTCAAAACCTCATGCTCGACTTTGGTCAAATTAAGCGATATATTGTACTGTAATTGAAGCCGACTAATGTGAATGCAAATGGAGATTCTACCTCCATAGATACTCATTTTAGGAGTAATATTGTAGGAATAACATTGTAGAGAGGAGTAACATTGTTATTTCTCTGGTGGAGAAGAATCTCTCACAGCAGGTGGAAGATGCCTTTTTAAAAATAAATAATTCCTTTGAGGAATTTATTCAGCGAGAGTCTGGCTTGGCATTTAAGAAAATATTAAAGATAGTTGCAGATGCTGCTAAATATAATCCTTGTGCGAAATATAAGTTGACTAATGATTCTCTAAATCACAATTTGTAAGAATATTCGATAAGTCATCAGAAATTTTGACGACTTAGTCAGAGTAGTGTAGCCACTGAAAGTACTGAATATGCATTACTGTAATAATCATTTAAATTGATGATGATGTTCATAACAATTATAAAAATCAATAGTTAGAAGCAATAATAAATAATGTGTATAATAAAAAAAAAAAAAGTGTATGAGGTTTATTTGAGCATTCTTCAAGCTTTATTACTATAATTTCACATACATATTATAATGCATGGTATCATAAATAGACTTGTTTAAGTTGGACTGAAACGTACACCTGTCAGTCAAATTTCCTTTCTTCTCTCAAACATTTAGAGCTCTGAATTTATCCTATATAGTATTTTGAACTGACATAAGGTAATAGCTAATGGCTATTACCTTACATCAGTTCAAAACTTAAAGAACTTGGGTATTATTAAGTGGTGAAAGAATTTCCTCATTTTCGCTTTCATAACTAGCCTCTCTTCAAAAAATTCTGTAGTTCAATTTTTATGGTCACTGGGTTAATATTAGGTGTGCTATGGGTTAGTGTGACTTATTTCAGAATCATATCTCATATCGTCTCTTCATCTCGTACCATTTCCATAGTGACGATTGATCCTGAGTAGCATCTGAATGAGCAACGAATAAATGAGGATTTAATGAGGGTTTTATAAATGAGGGTTATTTTGAGAGCCATCTGGGACCAAAGAAAAATAACGACTTTCCTGGAGTACCAAGTTATCCGGCTGACGACTTATCGAGGTTTTACCATATTTTTCATATATGTGTGCTCTTGTTAATAAATATAGATGTCACTTATAATGTGTATTTGCCTTTGTGAAATTTACACTAATGCTTAAAAATGTAGATTTAAGATAAAAATTAAATGTAAATGTAATAAAAACTTAATAAGCTATTTAGTAGTCGCCGGTAAGAAAGGCTCTATGAGACCTTAAATTTATAAAGAATAGGAATCAAATGAAAGTATGATATACTAGTGAGAATTGCAGGCATTCTGACCTACAAATAATAAACAAGAAATTTTTTATGCATTTCTTGAAATATTTTGAATGGTAACGAATGTGTCATCTTAAATAAAAATGGTGTTGTTACATATGGCTTTATTGGAAACCAATCTATTACATAACTGGCATCTCACAATGATGCAAAGAGAGGTACCATAGCCATTAGCATTTACTCATTGAAATTTTTGGAGTCATAAGGTGCCATTGTGTGGCATAAATGCCAATTTTGAAACATTTAAAATTCCTTCCTTTTACCCGCCTTCCATCATCCATAGCATTTTTCAAGGATAATTTCGACATAACATCATGTGTTGCAATATCCAATTTCTTCTCGTCTCTGATGTATTTCCATAAAAATGTATAAATTGATAAAAAATAAAATAACATGGTCTCACCTCCAGTATCTGATGTCATGTGCTTCATAAAGCTCCATGGTTCATAATTTTGCTGTGACAGAAGTATAGTCATTACATTATGTAGAGAACTGGCAGCCCATATCATGGTCTCACTTTCAGTATCTGATGTCATACGCAATGTAAAGTTCTAGAGTTCTGCTCTTTATACACAAATTAGTTATTACATGTATTTATTATTTTAAGTTTTTTAAAAGTGATAAGTACTAAAGTTTCTGAATAAAAAAATTGAAGTATTCTAAAAAAAAAGATGAGAAAAATAGGGTTTGTGTGTGCTAGTATTGATATTATATGTGAACTTTTAAAAAATAGTGTTTAGTATTAAGGAATAACTTGCATGTTTACTCAGAACTTTGTATTTATTCTTCATGCCAGAACCACTGCTTAAACCTGGCCCGAGCTCAAGGAAATTTACAGATATAGAACCGGAGCCTGAAATAATTTTGTATTCAAATGTGTTAAAATCAACGAGTTTATATACATGGAGACACCACCATAAGTTAAAGCTCTTTCTTCCTTGATGTGACATCACGTACAGTCAACTCTGCAATCTTGCTATTTGCTATTGAATGAATCTATTGATATTTTAATTTTATTTCGTATATTTTGTTTTAATTTTATATAATTTGATTTCAATTTTCATAATAATATATAAATTGACTGGTTATGTATGATGTCACAAGCAGCGTAGCTTCTGGCAGATAGTGTCTCCATGTCTATAAGCTTGTTGGTTAATACATGAATTTGTGTAAAAAGAATCTATAAAGAGATATGTCTATATTCTGGAGTTCTGCGTTGCGTGACCTCAAATACTGAAAACGAAGACTGAGTTTGGACTCTTTTTTATTTCCTCATTTTATATTTTGGCTGAAATGAAAATGTGACAATGGAGCTATGACATATTTATGTGGCATATGACACCAGAAACCGAAAGTGAGACCATAATGTTATTTTATTTCTTATCAGTTTTTTTTTAAGATACCACACTACTCGGAGTGTCACGCTTATTTCATTAACATTCACTAGCAGGATCCAGGGGATGAGGCATGATGTGGCGTCGAAATCTTTGTATGATTTTGATATGTAAGTAAAATTAATAAAATATTGCGGTTTGTGAATTTGACATGTGATCGTAAAAACATAATTCTTGCATCATATGTATATTTTTTCAAACATTCATTTTCCGCTCCGTTTGAATCTGAACTTCAAAATAAACATTCTATTGAGAAATACAGTGAAACCAAGAATAATAGGAAAATTCCTTATTACTGCTCTTGCCCATTCCTTCCTGTTCATGACTCATAGAAGAGAAACAAACAGTGGAGCTGAACCTCCCCTGTTTAAAATATAGTTTAAAGATACTTTTTTTTATTATATTTTTTTTATATAACCTTGCGAATATATATGTTTTTTTTATTTTAGAAAACTGCTACACTTTACTTGCTTAAAATGAGACGTTTCAAAGTATTTTTCCCATTAAAACACATATCTAGAAGTTGAAATCACCTAGCCTTTTATGATGCATTGAAAGAAGCATGATATTAGGACCGCTCACCTGTTAAATTCCGCCCTGGTTGATAAGCAAAAACTATAAGCCAGCTTTCAGAAAAGTGTGGCTATTCTTTCTCCCATTTTCAACCTTTTATAAACAGCGTAACTTAAGACAATGATTGGATATGGGACGTGACGTTTTATGAATGAAAAGTTCTTGGGCAAGGCTAATGGATCCGCAATTTTGGATCAAATGGAGTTCTATTAATTAATCTTTGCAGAAAAAGACATACCTAATACTAAAAAATATGAGGCATACGAATAATGTGACATTAACCTAAATTTAAGCAATATAAAGACGACAAAGAAACACACTAATAATGACTACCAGTAAACTTAAGTAGTTTGTGAAGTAGACTTAGTCACAGGAACAATATGGCGATGCATCTGTTTTCTTATTACAGGAGAATTTCGGTTAAACAAAAGCCATTGATAATTTTCTAGTGGATTTTTAGCATATTGTGGTTAAGATATTTTTAAGTTTTCAAAGTATAATATTTGTATAGTATTAGTAATATACAAAATTCTTTGAGGGCATTGTTGACTACAGTGTTTGTTCTCACCCATTTTCAGTGCACTTCTTTGAATTGCTTTATTTCGTTAGTTCTAGCCATTTATATTTACAAAACTGATATATTTTTTCTATCACTTGTTCTAATATAGTTCTACTTCATACACAGTCACAATGTTCTAATATAATTCTACTTCATACATAGGCGCCTGTAAAACTTTTTCCAGGTGCGGGGGGGGGGACAAACTCAAGCACATGATGTACAACACCGACTGGCTTCATGCTCGCTTTTGTTATGTTAATGTCTAAGGGGGAGTGTGATACCCCCTTTTACCTCCCCTAGGGGCGACCATGACTTCATATTTAATAAAATGATTGTAAAAGTCCATCTAATTTAAAAATCGGAAAATATTTAAAATGTTGTATCTTGTATGTATTCATCGTACATAGGTAACATTTTAAAATCTTGTGCATTTCATTCACTCTTTGCATTTTTATGCGAAATTATTTTATTTTATTGTATTCACGAATAAATAAAATTTCTTGAAATAAAACTTATGAAAATGCGAATTCCAATATAAATTTCACTTGCAGTACCCAATTTTCAACCTCCCCGTCCAAGTTCCCCGGCTACAAACAAACGTGAGTGAGAAAGAGGGAGTATTAAGAAAAGGACGTTATTTCGAGAGAGCTCAGTTAAAAACCCAAACTGCGATAGCATACATCTTTTGAGAATTTTCTACATTTGGGTCCATCTTTTGAATCTAATAGTTCGAAGGTTTAATAACGCAATTCTTTATTATCTGCAGATTGTAGACCCATGCATTCATTTATTAATACATAATTATATTATTTTGATATTTAATTTCTGTGAAACCCCCCTATTCCTCCGTGACAGTGTATGTATATCCTACTTATTCCAAAACGAATACTTGGCCTAGAACTTATTTCAATTTAACGAACGATTCGAGACATTGCGCAAAACGAAAAAGAAGTTCAAAATATTATACGGAAGAACAAAAGAAGCCCCTAAACACGCTTGTCACCCTCTGCGAAATGAAGTCCTTTGATACGCAAATTAAACAATCCAATAAATCATTTTTGTCTTTTATCATCCAAATTGTTAGGAGAGGGACGTCCCATTGGCTACTCCCGCCTTTTTACTTTCCCTGCAATGCACGCTAATGTATAGGGAACGGATTGGAATGGTGCCGAAAATCGCAACTTGACTTTTCGACGACGGCCTCTAGAAGACGGGAAAACTATTTTTTGCGTGACGTCTGTGCAATGTATGTATTCACTCTAACTGAAAAACTAATGGATCGAATTTCGTAACCTTTTATTGGTAAGTGACGTGTGTGTGACCCTGGTGCTGATTCGATTTTGGTACGATTCTTGAAAAAAGAACCCTGCATTTTCTTCCAAAATGGGCCGCCAAACTTGTATGTATCCACTCTAGCTGACAAACTTTAATAGACCAAATTGGGTCGCTTGTGATATCGCACAATCGACCCAATTTGGTCTGTCGTCGTACTAAAATCTAACCAGCACTTTGTGGTGGTTAGATTTTAGTACGACTCGGGAAAACAAGAATCGGCCTTTTTGGCGGAATGGCCGCCAATCTAGAATAAAATACTACATAGGCTCAAGTATATCCATTAAATGCTTGTTTTATACGTCATTTTTGCCGACAAAAGGAATAAGATCGACCCTTCTCGAGATATTTAATTATTTTTATTTTCAAGAACTGAAGACGTTTTCACTGTAGTTAAAGAAAACTATTTAATGAAATTTCTTAAAACTCAGTAGCTAAGTCCCTTGATGCTGATTAAAGTCTGATATTGTTGCGAACTCTCGATGGTTTGGCGCTTCCTATTTGGTCTGTCGCAAAGGCCAGGCGAAGAAAGTACAGTGCATGGCATGAGCCCAGGGTTGCTAGGATTTCCAGTTAGAAGAAGGGGGGCCAGATTGTGCAACTATCGGAATCACTAGAGGTAGCCTTTCCTTTCTCTAGCCATCTCAAAAGCCTGGCCAGTATGTTCCCCTTCGGTTCTACAAATGAGAGCCAGATTGGGCAGGGTCGCGCTAGAACGGCGCACTATAGTCGTTCCAGAAGATTGTAAAAGTGTGCCATTGTGGTAGTTTGTTCATTGTTATACTGTACTAATAGTTATAAATGAAAGCAAGAAAAGATTGTAAATTAGCTTTTAATAACTAAGAAGACCAGATACTCTACACGCGTTGTAACAGCCATCATTGCAAATGATATCAACAACATTGTGGTGTTGCCAAACTACAAAAACAAATACAAGTGTTGCCACAAGACCAACAGGAAATAATATCACATTCACCCCTCCTTTTATTTTGTCTATGAGTCTCTGACATAGTCCTTTAGGTAGGCAGGAGGTTGTCTGTGACGACTTGGATGCAAGGGTAGAGAGTAGGAGTCATTTTTGGTCATGCCTCCTGGAGTGGGTACAACGTCCGGATTCAGTTGCTGTACCAGCGGTTGTCTGGGGGGACCATTGCAAGGTGGTAGGGTATCCGAGTTCTTTTCACTCATGCTTCTTGGTGAGGTAACCTCGTCAGAGTTAACATTCTGCATTACTGAATCTATTGGACTATTCTCTTCAGTATTAAATATGTTATCCGGTTTTCCTTTCGGTGCCAAATGTCTGATAGAAACAGTGGTCTCTCTCCCATCCGCCAGCTTTACATGAGCATAGTCCGGGTTCGCTTCGAGTAGTTCGACTTCTTGTACGAATGGCTCATATTTGTTTGTACGCACATGGTTTTTCATTAGGACTAACCCCGGGGTGGAAAGCCATGTAGGGATGGAGCAGCCGTTATGCGACCTTCGAGGGTGTGAGAACATTCGCTCGTGAGGGGGTGGCATTGGTCGTCGTACACAATAGTGAGCGTATAGAGTGAAGAGCTTGTTGCACTCTTTCCTCCCACTGCTCAGTTCTCATATTGTTAGATCTTAGGGAAAGTTGAATGGTTTTCCAGATGATCCCATTATAACGTTCAACTTGACCATTTCCTGCCGGATTGTACGGGGTCGTGCGGCTTGTTGCTATTCCGTGAGACGTCAGAAACATTTTTAGTTCCTGCGACATAAAAGACGACCCTCTATCGGAGTGAATGAATGAAGGCATTCCAAACATGGAGAAAACGTTCTTTAGATGAGCAATTACCGTAGCGGCAGAAATATCCCTGCAAGGGATTGCAAAAGGAAAACGGGAAAATTCATCAACAATTGTTAGAATATACCTGTTTCTTGAAACACTAGGAAGGGGTCCTTTGAAGTCCAGGTTTAACCTCTCGAATGGGGAAGTGGCTTTAACAAGTGTTCCAACATTCCTCGCGAATCGAGGCTTCAATTCGTTACAAACCCCACACGAATGTGTGGCTCTCCGTACGTCCTCCAAAGAAAAAGGCAAGTTTTTAGTACGAATCCAGTGGTGCATCCGCGTCACTCCTGGGTGACAGAGGGAATAGTGTAACTCCTTTAGGTCGACTCTAGCCGTCAAAGCACCGGTTATCCGGGATAAGGTGTCCGCGATTATGTTTTGTTTCCCAGGGCGGTAGATTATGTCAAACTTGAAGCTTGCTAATTCTAGTCTCCAACGAATTAGCTTCTCATTCTTGATCTTGCTACTGTGTCGCTGATCGAACACAAATGACACTGCTTGTTGGTCAGTAAACACTTCAAAATGTTTTCCCATCAGGAAATGTCTCCAGTGGCGAAGTGATTCAACAATGGCATACGCTTCTTTTTCGGGAGATGAATGTTGCCGTTCTGAGGCATTCAAGGTCCTTGAGAAAAAGGCCACCGGATGACCAGCTTGACTCAGAGTGGCCCCAATTGCAAAGTCTGAAGAGTCCGTCTCAACTCTAAAGGGTATGTCGTCTTCAATCGCTGCTAGGGTGGCGTTTGCCACATCTTTTTTCAATAGGTTAAATGCCGCAATTGCATCGTTAGTGAGTGGAAACTGTTTCTTTCCTAGCAGCGGACGTATCTTTTCTGCAAAACTGGTAATCCACCGACAGTAATGGGCAAACATCCCTAAAACCCTCTGTAATGCGGCGGAGTCTCTGGGGACCGGCATATCAAGCAAGGGTTTTAGCCGTTCTGGATCGGGTTTGATCGTTCCGTCGCAAATTATATATCCCAGTGACCGGACTACATTCGTCGAGTAGGTGCACTTTTCTTCATTCAACGTCAGGTTGAACTTTTTCACAGCCGACAAGAATTTTGCAAGATTATCGTCATGTTCCTGCTGATCTTTCCCACAAACAGTCACATCATCCAGGAACGGGTAAGTCAGTTTAAGTCCCTCATCTTCTATCACGGTATCGATTACTCGTTGAAAACATGCTACTCCGTTTGTGACGCGCAAGAATTGGTACAGTTTACCGCCTACCTCGAAAGCTGTGTAATGCTTTTCACTGTCCAGAATAGGGATTTGATGGTAGGCACTTTGAAGATCAATTTGACTAAACACTTTATTTTTTGAAATTTTCGCAATAACCTCTTCAATTTTGGGGAGAGGGTAGGCGTCGAGTAACGTATATTTGTTAATGGTCTGAGAGTAGTCTACCACCATCCTGGGTTTGTGATTTTCACCTCTGGTCACAAACGCTTGAGCTCTCCAAGGTGAATTGCTCGGCTCAATGACTCCTTCCTGGAGGAGTTTCTGAATTTCCGAAGCCATAAATTCATTGTCTTCGTCAGTGTGTCGTCTTGACTTAGTCACTACCGGCCTACAATCAGGATTTAGGTTTGCGAATAACGAGACGGGAGGCACTTGTGCCACAGCCAAGGAACAAATTGTTAAAGGGGGTCTATTGCCATTAAATCCAATTTCTACAAATGAATGTCCTTGTAAAATATCATGGCCTATCAAAACATCACTACAGAGATCTTTCATAATTAATAGTTCCGCATCTTGATAGAGGAATTGTTCGATTCTTAAGTTTACTGTGCAGCAGCCTACCACTTCGGCAACTATGGAAGAATTTGCCATGGCTATTCTGCCCACATATGGTTTCATTTTTATTTTACATTTAGCTAGGTGTTTCTCATTTAGGAAACTTAAGGAACTTCCGGTGTCGATAAGTGCACTAAGTTGAATATTGTTCACCGTTGCTTTCACTATTGATTTCTGAAGACAAAGAAGGGCTCCCGAAATGGCGGCGAGTGTATTAGAAGATGCCGCCACATTCGGGGAATTCCTAGTTTCCTTGGACTTGCATACACGCTGATAGTGTCCCTTTTTTCCACACCTTCTGCACGTGGCGTCTCTGGCAGGGCATTTGATTCTGGGATGTACCTCTTGTCCACAGAAAAAACATTTTTGGGACCTGACGGAGGTGTAAACCGCTGACGTGGTCGGGGCTTCTTCTGAAGAATGGTCTTCCACAGCGGCAGTTGTTGCCGGATTCGGATTCCCCAAATATGAGGCCGCGTGCACGGCCAATTCGAGAGCTTTTGCTTGATCAACAGCTTGATCGAGAGTCATTGACGTATTTTCTAGGAGACGTTGGCGGATGCGCGCACATCTTAATCCTCGAATGAAGACGTCTCTAATATATTCTTTGCGGTATTCTTCAGCCTTAACGTCCGAAAACTCACAGTCCTTGCTTAGCTGATTTAAGCTTTGTAGGTATTCTCCCACCATTTCTCCCGTTTGCTGGTGTCGCGTCGACAAACAATGTCTAGCGAAAATGACGTTTCGTTTCTTCACGAAGAGGGAATCAAGGGTCGATATGGCTTGCGTATAAGTTGTACAGTCATTTATGAACTGGTAGACATCAGCGCTTACGTAGTTGCATAGTAATGGCAATTTATTTTCATCCGAAATGCTTGGTATCTTTTCCAGGAAGTTACTGAAAGTTCGTTTCCAATAGCGCCATTTTGCTTCGGCGTTCGCACACGCGGGATCCGTATTAAACCTTTCTGGTTTTAGAAATTGTTCCATATTATTTTGTAAAAGCGATCAAGATACAAAAACTTTCTTAGTTATTAAAATTGTACTAATAGTTATAAATGAAAGCAAGAAAAGATTGTAAATTAGCTTTTAATAACTAAGAAGACCAGATACTCTACACGCGTTGTAACAGCCATCATTGCAAATGATATCAACAACATTGTGGTGTTGCCAAACTACAAAAACAAATACAACACAAGACCAACAGGAAATAATATCACATATACACAACTTTCTTTTTTAAAAATCTTAATCTAGGTATTTTTAAATCTCTAAAATATACGGGTTCAAAATGCGTGGATTAAGATCCTGCAACATTTTCTCTTATTACACATTTATTTACAAATTTTGTTACGACTCTTTTAGCTTTCTTTTTCAAATTGACATTGCAAATTATTTTTAACACTTTGCAGCATAGTTGAAGGTGTTTATGACTTGGTTCATTCTGTCTGTCTGTCCGTTAGCACGATCACTGCCGTAAAAATGGCTTTATCAAAATGACATTTTAGTATGTTTTTCAGACGGTCTGTGGGACCTATGGGAATATAAATGAATAATATCACCCAATTAGTTTTGGATTGAACCCGGGGGGAAAAAATGAAATACATTGAACTCTATGGGACCTAATGTTTCAAACATTTTTTAAGCGAATTTAAAATTCACACATGGCTTCGAAAATTTTAGGAAATATTCAAATGATCCCATATATATAAAAAAAAATTCAGTAAAATATGTTAGGTAGTTTTTTAAATAAAAATTATTTAATATAGGAAGAAAAACAAATTCATTTAAATTCTGACTCTCGTTAAATTCTCCAGAAAGAAAAAAGAGATATCTTATATAATAAATATATTTCCAAGAGTTTTAATTATTTTATATATGAGAAAGGTTTCACATTTTAAAATAAATATGGTAGATAACAATTTTTCAAATTTTTAAATAAAATAAATTATTATAGTATTGTGAAGAATGAAACGATTGGAAAAATGTTTATGAATGAAATGCTGCTTTTATAGAGAGGCGATTCGAGTTCGATGACGTCATTTGAATAAAGTTCATTTGTTTTCTATGAAGTTTTCAAATATAATAAATTATTGTAGTGTTATGATAATTTTAAAAATATTACCGAGGAATGTATCGCATTTGAGAGATGTTTGTATAAAATTGCATTGAAGTTGGAAAGTGTTTAATCGATGCTTTATACATGATTGATCTTTCTTGTTAACTAATATTTTTTTTTTTTTTTTTAATATCCTAAAACATAAATTATTTCTATAGATAACGTTTTGTTAATTTCGTTAACAAGATATAGGTAATATTTGAAGAAATCGTTACAGTAAACAGACTTCTATTAATAGTTAAACATTTTCTATTTTAAAAGTATATTACATCCCAGTTCCTGTGCAGTACATATATTAGTGCTCGTGCCATCAAAAGCCAAAGAAATGACATCAACCCCTGCCTCATGTACTAGTTGTTATGAAGTTATTAACACTTTACAACAAAGTTGAAAAGTGTTTATGACTTTGTTCATTCTGTCTGTCTGTCTGTCTGTCTGTCTGTCTGTCTGTCTGTCCGTTAGCACGATAACTGCCGTAAAAATGAGTTTATCAAAATGAAATTTTAGTATGTTGTTCAGACGGTCTGTAGGACCTATGGGAATATAAATAAATAATATCACCCAATTAGTTTTTTATTGAACCCGGGTTGAAAAAATGAAATACATTGAACCCTATGGGACCTAATTTTTCAAACATTTTTTAAGTAAATTTAAAATTCACGAATTGCTTCGAAATTTTTAGGAAATATTCACATTATCCCATAGAATATATAAAAAAAAATTCAGTAAAATATGTTAAGTAGTTTTTTAATTAAAAAAATTATTTAATATAGGGAAAAAAACAAATTCAATTAAATTCTGACTTTGGGATATCTTCCAGAAAGAAAAGAGAGAGATATTATATAATAAATATCTCTCCATTTGTTTAAACGTTTTGCATATGGGAGTGGCTTCATATTTTAAAATAAATTTGTTAGATAACAATTTTTCATTTTTTTTAAATTTTATATAACTCTTCATGATAAATTTAATTGATGGCATTTTAAATGCACTTTCCTACGTCCTAGAGAGTTAAAATTTGGTACACAGCTTAAATTTGTTGAACATTTTATTCGACAAAAATTTGATGGATCTTTAAATATAGATCATACATTTTTTTCGAAATGGCCTGAAAATAATCCCCGTTCACTTCTATAAATCATTGGTGTAATATTGTTAAAAATTCTGATGTGGACAGCACATGTCTTTCCCTGCAGACTCATATTCGTTCTCTTTATTTATTCAATGATAATTTGAGTTTATCTGCACAACATAAGTATTTTAAATGACATTGAATTTACACGTTAAACTTAAATTTGGTTCTCATTTGATAGCTGGACTTATTGTCAAAGGTGGCGTAGCGAAAACGCGAAAAAACTAGAATATCTCAAGAACGGCTAGTCCTAGAGTAATGGGGTTAGTCTTATTCTTTTTGTTGTCAAAAATCACATATAAAATAGGAATTTAATTGATATAATTGAGCACACGTAGTCTTTTATTTTTATATATAACGATTTTTGCTGGCCATTTCGCAAAAATAGCCCGTTCCTTTTTCCCGAATCGTAGTAGAATAACCTACAAATGATTTATATACAAAATTTTGTTAAATTTGGTATATAAATCACTTGTAGGTTATTGAAATATTATACTCCAAATTTTGTTAAATTTGGTTTATTAGTTTTTAGTGGATAAAGGCAATTTCTGCGGCCATTTCGCAAAGAAGGCAGATTCTTTTATTACGAATCGTACTATAATCTAATGAACATCAGGATTTCCCACAAAAAACATACCTACCAAATTGTATGAAATTCGGTCCATTAGTTTTTCAATTAGAGTGGATGTAATATCCACACAGACACACAGAAACATACACAGATACACCCTTACACACACAGACGTCTTCCTAAAAGTAGTTTTTTCGTGTTCTAGAAGTCCCAAAACGTGTAGATACTTTGAAAATTCGAGTTCCGATCTTCGGCACGATTCCAATACTTTGAGTACATACACATACACATATATATTATCTGTGTATTATCTGTGTATCTAAATTCCGTGCCTATGCAATTACAATAGTTGTGATTTTAAATGATCCCTAAACTTTTATTATTTCTTCAAGGAAGCCTAATTTTAACATATGCAGAATGCAAATATCTCAAGCGATTGTAAGATGAATTACATAAGAATTGCTGAATTTTTTTCACACAAAATTATTTAGCTCTGGAGTCTGGAATACAAGTTATATGAATGAAATATTCATTGATTTTGCATAAAGAATCAGATGATTTATATTTCGATACAGTTTTAAATATTTAAGTATAATAAATTACTGTAGTACTGTGATAATGTAAAAGATATTACCACTGAATGAATCACATTTTAGAAATTTTTAAATGAAATTACATTTCAGTTGGAAAGTGTTTCATAATCAATGCTTATGCATGATTGATCTTTCTTGTTTTAGTTTTACAATACTTCTACTTTAAAAAATGTAAGAAGGCATAGTATACCACTAATACTGATCTATTCTATGTAATGAGAAGCAGTACTGTACCTTTAACAATAAAGCATTTAGGGGATTCCTTTCAGTTATTTTACATAATGTATCCGCACTTGAAATTTTATGACGATATTTCATGCGCTCGTAAATTATCTTACCCACATTTCACAGGCAAATACATATTCATATTACACACTAACAGAGTTTTTTCTCTTTTTTCAATTACCGGTATTCCCCCTGTCCATTTAGTCATTAAAACTCTTTTTATTAAATATAACTTTTGGAAACATAAACTTAACTTATTTTCGGACCCCTCCATTCCCTCCCCTGATCAATTTGATTCCCTTTGTTCTCTTTCTAGCCTTCCTCCTCACCTTCGTGTTTTAAATTTTTCTTCCTCGAACCCTTCCTCGTTTTCTAGGTTTAATGTATTCACAGATGGGTCAAAACTGGATAATAATGTAGGTTTATCAATATGCATTTTCGAAAATGATCGACTGATCGAATCATTATCCTTTAAACTTAGAACTGGAAACACAGTTTTTCAAG
The DNA here is from genome assembly GCA_951213105.1 of Amaurobius ferox. Taxonomy (NCBI): domain Eukaryota; kingdom Metazoa; phylum Arthropoda; class Arachnida; order Araneae; family Amaurobiidae; genus Amaurobius; species Amaurobius ferox. The sequence goes on from OX578138.1 coordinate 1,876,796, forward strand.
CCGAACTTGAGGCCATCAACCAGGCCATCCTCTGGGCCGGCAAAAACAATTTAAAAATCAACATCTTTTCGGACAGTCAGTCATCTATTTCGGCTTTTAAATCTATCAAGAATAAAACGAAATTTCTATCTAAAATTAAAACTAATGCTCACCCCTACAAATCATTAATTAACTTATCCTGGGTCAAGGCCCATTCTAATATTCAGGGCAACGAAGTCGCCGATGAACTGGCCAAACAAGCTACGATCTCCGGCACCCCACTCCTTATACCTTTTCCCTACTCCTTTTTGATTAATAATTGTAAATCTTTCCTTCTTAAAAATTGGCAATCTCTTCTTAATGATTATATTTCCCCCCGGACTCATGACCCTGCCAGAATTCTAAGCTATTTACCCAAAGTCAACCCCAATTTTCAAATTTATAACAAATTCTTAATCTATTTTTTAACGGGTCATGGTCCTTTTCTTGACTATCTTCATTTTTTCAAACATAAACGTTCTTCAAATTGTCTTTGTAATTCATATGGTGACGTAGATCATTACGTCTTTAATTGCCCCCATACCTCAAAATTTCACTTAACCCGTCCTCCAGATAATCTTCGTGCGACTTGGTTCTCTGGTGTCAGAACCAATAAAATTCTTTTAAATAGGTTGAAAAACTGTGTTTTAATTGCGAGAGAAATCTCCCATCAGGTTCCTTAGCAAGCTTGGTGCCAACTGCTTTCAATTTTCTTCGGTCAATGTTGTCCTCCCTGTTCCAGGCGTTTGTCTCTTATTGTTCCTGTACTTACACTTTTCGGTGTCCGTCTTTTGTATATTTTGTTTCCTGTCTATATTCCTCTGTTGTATATATCTGTTTTCCCTGTGTTCCTCGGCTGTTCATATGTTTGAAAGTCTTACCATGTACATGTATTGCACTTGACTGATCATCTCCGGTCACCTCAACTGATTGTAACCTTTATTCAGCCATGTTCTTTTTGCTTTCTTTTGTTGGTTTTTACTGTATTGTCCCTTTTCCCGCGGTTGCTCCGATTCTTTTGGCCATACGTTTTACATAAATTTAATTTCATTTTAAGAAAATAATTTAATTTTTACCTCAAAATTCAAAATTTGTTAAAATCTACGTTTCTTTGCCTCCCTTCCCACTGTATTTTATGTAAAACTCTAAAACTGTCTGTATATATATTTACCATGTAACCACTTTATTGAATTTTAAATAATTGCAGACTGAAACTGGGTGACTGACTGGAGGACGGTTTCGGCTAACCTCCTCTCCCGGCCACACATTAAACTGCCGTAAGCCCTAGGGTTGGCTGTGTGGTCTGGGCCTTCGACATCGACACTAACAGAGTTTGGGCGCGGTAGTCCATTGGTTAGCGCGCTGGAGTTGCACTCGGTAGGCCCGGGTTCGATTCCAGCCACTGCCAAAACTGCCGCCGTGTTCATGCGGAGTACGATCACGTTAAACATGTGGGTCCGAAAGTCCTTCCGAGAGGTTGGTGGTAGGGGAAGGAGGGTACGGTCCCTGTGGATGCCTCCCCCACTGGGTTCCGGTCTAAATTGGGTGGCACTTCCCGACCGTCCAAACTGTTACCTTACACCTTTCTGGTAGGTCGGACGGTCTGGGTTTCAACAACAACAACACTAACAGAGTCAAACACATATACGCACACACGCAAGTACATATACTTATACACACATACAAGTACATATACGCACATACATAGACAAACCTATAGTAACGTCAAAATGCTAGGAAAGTCGTTAGAACAACAACGTTCCACATACTTCTTGTTTCATAATAAGCTGTACATTATCCGAAATGCTTTATTAACACTTTACAACAAAGTTGAAAAGTGTTTATGACTTTGTTCATTCTGTCTGTCTGTCTGTCCGTTAGCACGATAACTGCCGTAAAAATGACTTAATCAAAATGAAATTTCAGTATGTTGTTCAGACGGTCTGTGGGACCTATGGGAATATAAATGAATAATATCACCCAATTAGTTTTGGATGAAACCCGGGTTGAAAAAATGAAATACATTGAATCCTATGGGACCTCATTTTTCAAACATCTTTTAAGCGGATTTAAAATTCACAAATTGCTTCGAAAATTTTAGGTAATATTCAAATTATCCCATAAAATATATAAAAAAAATTTCAGCAAAATATATTCAGTAGTTTTTTTAAATAAAAATTAAAATAATAATTACACCTCTTATATGAAGCGATCACGTGACCCACTTCAAAATGAGATATGGCATCCATCTTGTCTCAAAATCGTGATTTTTAAAGTTCTTTTTAATCCATATTGAGTGTTGTATCCCTCCTAAAACCGCTTTATTTTTGCCTAAATTCTGTGCATCTACATACTGAAACAACGCAATTACAATATATTTGAGTTTAAATGATCATCCAAATTTGATTATTTCTACAACGAAGCCTATTTTTCACTTATGTAAAATGTTAACAGCAAAATATGTACAATGAGTTGTATAGAATTGCTACATTTCTTTAACGCAAAATTATTTAGCTCATGGAGTCTGCATAGCTGATATGAATGAAATATTCATTGATTTTACAGAGAGAAGGACGATTTTTTTCGATGAAGTTTTAAGCATAGAGTTTAATTACTTGTTCCTCCATGGTCTTAAGTTTTTAAATGAAATAAATTAGTATAGTATTGTGATGAATGAAATGAATGGGAAAATGTTTATGAATTATTATGTTATGCTGCTTTTATAGAGAGAGCCAGGCGTGTTATATTTCGATGACGTCATTTGAATAAATTTCAGTTGTTTTTGATGAAGTTTTCAAATATAATAAATTATTGTAGTATTATGATAATGTTAAAAACATTACCGAGGGACCAGGCGATTTATATTTAATTGACGTCATTTGAACGAAGTTCATTTTTTTCGATGAACTTTTAAGTTTTCAAATATAATAAATTAATGTAGTATTGTGATAATTTTTAAAATATTACCGAGGAATGTATCGCATTTTAGAGATGTTTAAATGAAATTGCATTGAAGTTGGAAAGTGTTTCATAATCTATGCTTTATGCATGATTGATCTTTCTTATTTACTTATGTCTTTAGTTATCAATTACCAGTAATACCATTACTTCAACCATAGTTCAAACAATTATTTTCCCGCTTAAACTCAACTGTCACCCCATTGGTTAGCGCGCTGGAGTTGCACTCGGTAGGCCCGGGTTCGATTCCAGCCACTGCCAAAACTGCCGCCGTGTTCATGCGGAGTACGATCACGTTAAACATGTGGGTCCGAAAGTCCTTCCGAGAGGTTGGTGGTAGGGGAAGGAGGGTACGGTCCCTGTGGATGCCTCCCCCACTGGGTTCCGGTCTAAATTGGGTGGCACTTCCCGACCGTCCAAACAGTTACCTTACACCTTTCTGGTAGGTCGGACGGTTTGGGTTTCAACAACAACAACCATTGCTTACCAAAATAAATAATGCAACAAAAATTTAAAACTTCTAATATCTTGTATTTTAATCTTGGAATTTAAACGAAACAAATGCCAACTCCTTCAATTCAATCCGGTACATACAATCGTTCATAAGTTATCTTACCCAAACTTTACATGCAAATACATATACAAATACGCACTCACACAAAGAAACTCATTACATATAAGCACACACACAAGAACACACATACATATAAGCACACACAGTAACAATCACATATACATATATGCACACAACTCAAACATCTTGCAGAGAGTGTTTTAATTGTGTTAATGAGGTCTTAAAACATACTTTTCCTACGACTTATTTTTCTTTCTATTTTCGATTCAGACCAAATAAAAACATATTAAAATATCTTGATATGAGTTATTTAATGACTTTGACGGCAATGCGATATGCCTAAACTACGATTTGAAAACTGTAATTTGTTTCCATGGAGACGTCAAAATGCGAGGGAAGTCAGCGACGTACTGCATACCAACTTCTTTTATAATCAAATTTATACAGTACGCCAAATGCAATGCAGTTATTAACTTAGGATGCTAATATTTATAAATTTTATATGCAATTTGTTCGATATCAATCAGTTACATTTTCCAGTACATATGTCAAAGTACACATGTACATTTATTGTACTAGATTTTTTTTAATATATTGTATTGCCTAATTACAGGTGTATTATTTCAGAGGGTTAACTATTGTCTAATGTTCTTTATAAGTACATCAGTGTTTATTACAAATGAGAAAAAGTACTTAAAGGTATTGTTTTTTTTATAAAAATGTTCTCATTATATTCAAAATTCCATTCTACCAAAAGTTTATAAGAAAATCTTATCGTTCACATACACGTAATATTTATAGACAAATAAATCAGATCGTAAGATAATTAAAATATATCTTCTTTATCTATAAAATGAAGTAAAAAGATATTTTTAACCCCGCGAGATACCGAAATTAAAAAAAATAGTTTCTGATATCCCAGGATGTAAAAAATACCCCGGATTGCAATCTTAAAATTATATCTTAGGAAGCACAAACTATTTCTTGCATCCAAAGCGCGCGGTCTCGCAGTTTCGTTTTTTCAAAACCGCCAAATATCACCAAAATGTAGTAAAACATAGTTTAAGATGTTTTCTTCTATATAATAAAAGGCAATGTCTGTCTGTGTCTTATACACTATAGGCTTAGCGACCGCGCGTCGCAGAGCTACGAAATTTGGCAATCGAAGATCCGGAGGGGGTTGGAAGGTGACACGCGAAAACCCATTTTTAAAAGTTGAATTATTTTTTTTTTGTTGTTATTTAATGTTTTATGCGATTTCGACCGTTCTTTCCCCTTCTTTTTTCCACCATCCAGACGTCGTAGAAAAAAACAAATCACACGTCCGGAAAGAGTGGACAATTGCGAGTAAAAATATATCAATTTCAAATCTCAGTGACAAATTCTAATATTTTTTAAAGATTTTAAAACAAAAGTCACTTTCGCCGAAAAAAAACGAACTTTCGTTTTTAAATCCTCGCATCGGAAAAAGTTCCGACAATTTCGACTAATAATTTACATTTTTAGAAAGCTCAAACATCAGGCATTCTTACAAGCCCAATCTGATCAAGAAATAATAAAAAGTAGCTGCAGAATCCGGATTTTAAGAATTTCCTAATTTCAATTTCTCGGCTTTTTTCCCCCACATTCGCGCGCAGACGCACGGTGTTGCCATGGAAGCGGTTTTTGGCCTAGCAGATGTTTGGTGGTATATTTGAGAATATTCGCATGAGGCAAATGTCATCAGTGATTGCTTTTGTACGGTTTTTGGCCTAGGGACAATTAAAAACCGAATTAGTGTTTGCTTTTTATAAGGTTTTTGGCTCATTATGCTGGATTGAATTGTATTGTTTTTTCAAAACCGCCAAATATCACCAAAATGTAGTAAAACATAGTTTAAGATGTTTTCTTCTATATAATAAAAGGCAATGTCTGTCTGTTGTTGTTGAGACCCAGACCGTCCGACCTACCAGAAAGGTGTAAGGTAACTGTTTTGGACGGCCGGGAAGTGCCACCCAATTTAGACCGGAACCCAGTGGGGGGAGGCATCCACAGGGACCGTACCCTCCTTCCCCTACCACCAACCTCTCGGAAGGACTTACGGACCCACATGTTTAACGTGATCGTACTCCGCATGAACACGGCGGCAGTTTTGGCAGCGGCTGGAATCGAACCCGGGCCTACCGAGTGCAACTCCAGCGCACTAACCAATGGGCTACCGCGCCCAATGTCTGTCTGTGTGTGTGTCTGTCTTATACACTATAGGCTCAGCGACCGCGCGTCGCAGAGCTACGAAATTTGGCAATCGGAGACCCGGGGGGGGGGACACTTGAAAATCGATTTTTAAAATTTGAATTATTTTTTTTTGCTACTTAATGTTTTATGCGATTTCGACCGTTTTTTCACTTTTTTCTCCACCGTCCAGACGTCGTAGAAAAAGCAAATCACACGACCGGAAAGAGCAGACAATTGCGAATAAAAATATATCAATTTCAAATCTCAGGGACAAATTCTAATATATTTTAAAGATTTTAAAACAAAAATCACTTTCGACTCAAAAAACCGAACTTTCATTTTTAATCTTCACGTCGGGAAAAGTACCGGGAATTTAAACTAATAATTTACATTTTTAGAAAGCTCAAACATCAGGCATTCTTACAAGCCCAATCTGGTCAAGAAATACTTAAAAATAGCCGCACGATCCGGATTTTAAAAAGTCATGATCTTAAATTTCTCTGCAAAAGAAATTCCGATTTTTCACCCACATGCGTGCACAGACGCACGACGTTTCTATGGCGACAGTTTTGGGCATGCATCGGGTAGAAAATTGCGTTATATTTTAAATGATGGAATTAAGAGCTTAGCATATGGTCATTATAAAATTTAAATGATTGAATTGTGGTGATGTATTGTATATATCGGGTGGTGGTAACAGTATACAGAGTGAAATTATGTTGCTATGGCGACGGTTTTTGGCCCGAGGGACAATTAAAAACCGAATTAGTGTTTGGTGGTATCTGGCTGATATATTCGATCCATGATCTTGATACCCATGCGAATATTCTGATGAGAATATTCGCATGGGTATTAAATTATATTTGCAAATGTCATCAGTAATTGTTTTTTATACGGTTTTTGGCCTAGGGATAATTAAAGACCAAATGAGTGTTTGCTTTTTGTACTGTTTTTAGCCTAAGGACAATTAAAAACCGAATTAATGTTTGCTTTTTATAAGGTTTTTGGCTTATGCTGGATTGAATTGTGGCGATGTATTGTTTACATCGGGTGGTGGTTGAGACCACAATGAAAAACTTAAACACTGAAGAAATAAAAAAATAAATGGAGATTGTCGCAGTGCATTTATGCATCGGTGGTAATAGGGACAATCTTTAAAAATAAAAACCTTTTTTCGCTGAGCAGCATCGAACTCAGAATCTCAGTTCACAAACATAACAAATTCACTTTACAAATCAATTTTCAAGAACCCTTAAAATTTCATTATTAGTTTTAACGTCATTAAACTAAACCAAACTTTGTTAACTCCACGGAGTTGAGGGCGCGGCAGCCCAGTGGTTATCGAGCGGGAATTGCACCCTGTGGGACTGGGTTCGATTCCCGTCACTGTCAAAACTACCGCTTTGTTCACGCTGAGTACGATCACGTTAAACATGTGGGTCCGTAAGTCCTTCCGAGAGGTTGGTGGTAGGGAAAGACGGATACGGTCCCTGTGGATGTCTCCCCCACTGGATTCCGGTCTAAATTGGGTGGCATTTCCTGGCCGTCCAAATAGTTGCCTTACACTTTTCTAGTAGGTCGTATATCTGGGTCTCAACAACAACTCCACGGGGTTATGGCGCCAGCAAGTTTGCCACAATCGGAATTTTCAAGGGTAGCGAACAGGCAGGTCGCCGAAAGCGGCTAGTAATTAATAAATTTTTACAATTACATTGATGGAATAATTTCTTCATGAAGCTCAGCAATATCTCCTAAAATTATTTTATCCTCCAAAGCTTAAAAGAAGTAGAAATAATTAAAAATACATTTTTCTTATAAGGACGCTTTGCCATTCACCTTCTTCCATTGAACTACAGGGGAAACGGAACGCTCTGGGCGGGAAGAGTCCCTGAAGTCACATGACACCAGTTTCGGTCTTTCGTTAGGGTTGCCGAGGCTTTCTCTATTTGATTCGGAATGTTGCAGAAGCTTCTCCATCAAACGATTATTCTTTGAGGTATTTCCATCGAGAGGCTATGAAAAGGATTCCCCTCCGTTGCAAGGGAGTTGACGAACGGACGTGACACGAGCTCCATTTTTGCGAAATGACTTTCGTTAACATTTTGTGAATAATATCAGTTATTCTGTGAAATGAGAGGAGCATTTAAGTGTTGTTTCATTATATATTGTTTCTGTTTACGTTGTGCTTGTGAATAAGATCCAGAAACTGGGACTCGTTCTTGTATCCTACGTATACCCTCGCAATTCTAGAAGATAGGCTTAGTAACAATATTATTTGGAAAAGAAGGATAACCGACTCTTTTCTGCGAAATAGCCCTCAATGATAGTGAAACAATGAAATAAATGACTAAAATTGTTGAAATATATTAATTAAGTACTTATTCTTCAAGTAAATTTTGACAACTAAGCGAATAAGATTGACACCCCATGACTGTAGGATAAACCATTCTCGAGATGTTTTAGTTTTGGGGGATTTTGAAGAATTTAAGGTGAATTATGTTGCCAAATGAGGATGCAATAAAATGGCAAATTGGATATAATATTCGAAAAGCGTTCATGCTTTTTTCTGCAATTAAACTCAATTTAATGCATCATGAAATAAAAAATATGATGTGCGCAGCACATGACTTTCCCTTCACTCTTACTCATCGTGCCTAGTGGCACATAAGGCCTTTAGCTTGGTCGATCCTGTGTCACAGTCCTTGCTTCCGACCATCCCATCAGATTGTTCTCCTCCGAATCAGCTTGGGTCGACCCCGAGGTCTTTTCCCTTCAGGCGCCCAAGTACATTCAGGAACTCATAACCTGTTGATTCCAATAAAGGCAAGTCCTCGTATTACAGTTAAGCGAATTCTTGACTTATAGAGTTTGAACAGAAATACAGTGTCGTAATAAAACAAGTATTGGAATCTGGCCAATACCATCTTTATGATATTGGCCAGCTCTTCACTAAGGATCCATTTCAAGCTACTTCCATCAAAAGTAGGAAATTTTCTTGCGTGTTTTTTTTTTTTTGTTCGTATTTTTACAATCGTCAGTAGTGTTCTTAACATACCAAGAGGTAGATCGCGATCACGTAAACATCCCGGTACTGGAAGACATGCGATTGTTTCGCCTTTATTACTTAGCGAGATGGAAATATCAGAGGACGCGCCACCCCAGAAAGAAACATTAGATGCTGAAGATAAATGTAACGACGCAGAACCCATGTATCTCAAACAACATCTAAAGTTCTCGAAAAGTCGAAGATGCAGCTCTTCTTTGAATTCAGTTCTTCGTGTGTTTTTTGTTTGGGGGGGCTTCATTTACATTTTGGAGTGGCAAAAACGAGGATTACCACACTGCCATATGTTACCGAATTCCCACTATCCTTATTTCAGTATGCTCAAAAGGAAGCATTAGCCCATAAAATAGCGAACAGTCTCAATACAGAGCAAAAGTCCATAGTCGAAAAGATTATATCCGCAGTGAATGGCCACGAGCAAAGCAACCGTTTCTTTATTAATATACTCAAATTTATTTATCAGATGAAAGGACGAGCAGAAACAGCAATAGCTGTCCTATTTACTGGCATCCCAGCGACACTGTTGGAAGGTGGACGTACACAGCACATTTGTTTTCCAAACTGCTTGTACCTTTGTTGGATACGTCAGTTTCAAGCATGTCACTATCCTCAGAAGAAGCAACCAGAATACGGGACAGTGCACTGTCTTCTACGAAGCTCCAGTGGCGCCTGGACTTACTCTTAGCACCATTGACAGACATGAAAGTTGCACCATTACTCTTAGCACCATTGACCAAACATGAAAGTTGTCGAGTTCATGAGCCTTTTGAGGTTGTCTTTACCGAGAGCCAGCGTGCATAACCGTAGGAAAATGAAATTTTGAAAATCTATCAGTTTTTTGTTACTGAGCAAATTTAATGAAAATCGAGTAATTATTTCGAGAGATACCGTGCTGCCTGTGAACAAGTAAAATTTGAGGATAAAAAATGGAGAACTTATCAAAAATCAGTAGGACTCTTACATATTAAAATAATTCTTCCAATTTTCATTCGAATCGCTCAATTTGTTCAAAAAATATCCTGCATACATACAAACTGAAAACATCATTATTTCGTAATTAGATCAAATAGATAGCTCCATCAAAATCTGAGAGCCAAATAATTATGGTTTTCATTTCATATCCGCTAGAGATAAATATAAATATCACGAATTTATACAATCGTACCCATCGAATCATAATAAAATAATTAAGAAATGAAATATAATTTAAGAGTATTGAAATTTAAAAGAAGATTAAGTTGGACATTTTTAAATTTAAAATGAAAACATATAAATTTGAATGACATATGCTAAGCTATCTTTTGTAAAAATAAAGACAAAAAATGCCGTCTTTCGGTCTTAAATCTTGTGGAAATAAAGTTTAATCCACGATCGAATAAAAAAAACAGGGGATAAATGCCAAATCTAGCATCCCTTTCGTGAAAGTATAGCGCAAGCGCAAAGCACTTTCCTATAGCCAGCCACAGCTGTGTGAGGATTCAGCCTGTGGAGTACAGTGGCTAGAATAGATAGTGTGCCGACCGAGGCGAAAAACAGGTTCCCTAAAAGCCGCCTACGCCAGACGGCGTTGGTCTCGAATAAGCGGTCTAAAGCGGAGGAGTTAACATTGAAACTAATGGGAATTTAATTCAAACGAAATGATTGATATCGTTTTAAATAATTGAAGAATTTGTCTGAAATTTGGTGTAATTATTGCAAGTGGCATACACAAAAGGTCATTTGATTTTCAGAGAGATTGACCTAGGGATATATCCATATTTAAAAAATTTTATTTAGCTTTATCTGTGGTCGTTCAAACATTTGAGATCCAAAATAATCAAATTCATTCATCACAGTAACGTGAAATTCGGTATGACGTTTTCTCTTGTGGTACATTTCAAGTCTTTCGATTTTGAAGCTTATCGGGGTAGCCCGTCCTGGGCCCGCCATATGACTTTACTTTTTGGTATAACTTGAGATCTAAAAATTCGAAGTTTAGCATATGCTTGTCATTTGCTGTATATTTTAACTCTTTGGATTAAAAATCTTATCGGGCTAGCCCGTCCTGAGCCCAACAAGAGGAATATATCGTTTTTTGAGAATAATTCAAAATTCGGAGCATCTACAATGTCTAAATTTAATATATCATTGTCTTTTGTGGTATATTATATTTCATCGCATTTCGAACCTTATCGGGCTAGCCCGTCTTGGCCCGCCAAAGAAATTTACTCGCCTTTCAAGAATATCTCGATCAAACGAAGTAGCTAAAGAATGTGAATTTTGTACATCATTTCCTTTTAGATGGATTTTAATTTAGATTTTGAACCCCATCGGGCTAGCCCGTCCTGAGCCCAACAAGAGGAATATATCGTTTTTTGAGAATAACTCAAAATTCGGAGCATCTACAATGTCTAAATTTAATATATCATTGTCTTTTGTGGTATATTATATTTCATCGCATTTCGAACCTTATCGGGCTAGCCCGTCTTGGCCCGCCAAAGAAATTTACTCGCCTTTCAAGAATATCTCGATCAAACGAAGTAGCTAAAGAATGTGAATTTTGTACATCATTTCCTTTTGGATGGATTTTAATTTAGATTTTGAACCCCATCGGGCTAGCCTGTCCTGAGCCCAACAAGAGGAATATATCGTTTTCTGAGAATAATTCAATATTCGGAACATCTGGAATGTCTAAATTTAATATATCATTGCCCTTTGTGGTATATTATATTTCATCGCATTTCGAACCTTATCGGGCTAGCCCGCCTTGGCCCGCCATAGAAATTTACTCGCTTTTCAAGAATAACTCGATCAGTCGGAGTAGCTAAAAAATGTAAATTTAGTATATCATTCCCTTTTGGATGGATTTTAATTTATAATATAGTATTCTCTTTTGGGATATATTTCAATTCTTTGGATTTTAAACTTTATTAGATTACCCCATCTTTGCCCAGCCTTAGGAATGCATTCGTTTTTGGAAAATAACTCGAAAATTGGAGAAAAATTATCATTTACCAAACAATTAAAAAATTACATTAGTTCTCCTTAGGGATTATATTTGAGAAAGTATTTTGTACTGTTGTGTAAACCCACATTCGATCGTCGACCCCCCCCCCCTTATCCTAGATCTTGCCTACGCTTATATGCAAGAGAATTAAATAATGCGAAACCAGTCCACGGTGCACTTTAAAGATTCATAGTAATATAGTGATTCGTACTACATAGTATAATAGAAAGAAAAGTCTTGTGACGGGATTTTTGGATGCTGAAATTCGCAGATTATGAAATGTTAAGCTATTTAGCCTATTCGTCGAAATGCAAAATACAGTAATATGCTGGATGAATCAAATTAATACATTTTTCTAGGCAATTTTACACAGAACAGGCGATAATGGTATAGCTATAAAAACAGCCCTTTTTAATCCAAATATAGATTTTCAACGTCAGTTACAACAAACATCAAATGAGTGAAAGCTTGCTGCTTACAATTTCGAAAAATCTTTCTTTCTGAGTGGGTCCATCCTGTCCAATTTTAGAACGAAAAAGAATATTGTACAGGTGACGGTTCTTAGTAAAAACAAATTCGATCTCAGATGACCAATGTGCTAATGAGATACTTCCTATTGTATCTAGAAGCCACCCTGAAGGCAGTACAAAATGCCCTTCCCTGGTGTTCTACCCATTTCCAGAGCCCCCGCTGATTTGCGGATCTTTTGAGCATTGTTCGTGTAAGAGATGTGGCAACTTGCGGAAACGTATGTAAAGGAGACGCGCCTGTCGAAATAAAATAGCGGTCAATTGCATGTCCACCCTCAATCGAAATTCTTATCAGCGCTATCTTTCACCGTACAAAGAGACATCACTTGTAGGCAGACCCCACCTTGTTCTAATGTTCAAGCGGCAATGGTATTTCATGTTTTTCTTCCAAATTCACAGGGCAACCCACAGGCATTTTTCCTAGTAGACGAACATATGAGATAAAACAAAATATTTGCCAGACATTCTCATACATTCTTTTTTTAGGTTTACATGGTAATATGTATCAAAATGCAAAACAAAAATTTGGTTTTAAAGCATTCGTTCAAGTTATTCATATAATGCTTTTAAAAATTATTGAAAAATTTCAATTTTAAGTAAATAAAATCAATACGTGCGGTCCAAATTTCTGCTAAAGAAATAAAATTATCTTCGTAAAAAGCAGAATACCACTCAAAATACTAATATCGACCGGTTTCGAAGGCATAAAACCTTCTTCGTCAGATCACGCAGAACCGTAATCTTCACTCGTACTCCCAGTGCACCGACCCAACATCCGTGGACAAATTTCGCACTTCTTAGCTCAGTTGCATATGGATGTAACTATGTATTTAGGACACAAGGAGGTCGACGATCGAATGGAGCTTATAGTATAATATTCATTTTTTTTAAATATAGACAATTTTGAGAACTAATGTAATTGTTCGGCAAATGAGGTTTTTTACCACACATCCTATCTCCCATGCCTACGCCACTAATTATAATTATATATACGCCGAAAATATTAAATTCTACCCAAAATGGAAATAATATACTAAATTTGAATTTTCTATCTGCTCCAGTTTTCGGGTTATTCTAAAAAAATGAGTCTATTCCTATAGCAGGCACAGCACGAGCTAGCTGAATGAAGTTCAAATTCGAAAAAATGAAATATATCACCAAAGACAATAGCATGCTAAATTTGGAATTTTTAGCTACTCCGGTTCTCGAGTTATTCATCAAACACGATCGCATTCCTAAGACGGACTCGAGACGATGAGGTTCAAATTATAAATTATGATAAACCCCAAAAGAAATTGATATACTAAATTTGTATTTTTTAGCTGCTCCAATTTACGAGTTATTCTCGAAAAATGAGTACATTACCACTCTGTCGGGCCCAAGACGGGCGAGTTTGATAAGGTTCAAAATCCAAAGAAATAAAATATACCCTAAAAAACAATGATATACTAAATTTAGATATTCTAGCTGCTACAGTTTTGGAGTTATTCTTAAAAAACGAGTACATTCTTTTTGTTGGGACCGGGACGGGCTAGCCCAACCAGGTTTTAAATCCAATGAGCTTAGACATACCGCAAATGACAACGACTTTCTAAACTTGAAACTTTTTGATACTCCGGTTCTAGAGTTATTCCACTAAAAAAGTGAATTTCTAAGTCGGGTCCAAAACGGGTTGGCCCGATACGGTTCAAAAACAAAGGAATTAAAATATTCCCCAAAAGATAAGGACACTGTACTGTGGAGTTTTTAACTAACGCCTACAGCTCGCGGATTTTCGATTTATCAAAAACTTTGCAGCACTTAGTTTTGCTTTTTACGCATGCTTGCAGTTTCTCTTTCTACGCCGGTTTATAAAGTAATGGGGGCTCGATTGACAAAGATCGTAGATAAACTTTTTTTATCAGTTTGTAACGAAAGTAGCTTTAATTCATTTTTTTTAATTAAAATTAAATTTAACCACACGTTATAGAATTGATGATGAAATTTATTTTTAACTTTGCAACATGTTTAAAAATCAAATATCTGTTATTTTCATTTTATTCATGAAAATTCTAATGTTAAATAATGTTTTTTAATATTTTTGTATCAGCACATATATTTTAATATACTAGAGAGAGCTCTCCCCCCCCCCCCCACACACACACCACGAATCAAAATGGAAATGTGTAGCTTTACTATTAATATATGTACATAGATCAGTTCGAATAAAAAATAACAGTTGTAGATGTAACTTAAATATAAAATAAAATTTTAAATCATCAGTTCAGAAAAAAATATATTGTTTCTCAACAAAGGGAAAGTGAAGATTTTATCTGAATGCTGATGTAACACAATGCAGAATGTTATTTTTTAGAATTTTCTTTTTTAAATATAAAACATATTCATTTTAACCCAGGGCACCTCTTCTTGAAAAACCATGGTTCAAACCAACAAGCTCTGTTTTTAACTGCATTAATATACTATTCTCAGCCTGAACTCACTTATAATTAAACTATTAAAAGCAAAATATTTGTAAATTACTTAATAATTTTAACTGTACAGTACTCCCAAGATATGTATCTTTATCACATTTTGTGACCATTCATATGAGTGATGTTATGAATTGATACTGACCCTTTTTTTATGGTTTGAATTCCTTTTCTATAAAACTAACTCTTGGGGACATTTTTATACATATGTATATATATACACACACACTCATTGAAGGGGACTTTGCGGGGAAATTTTATCTAAAATTAATTAAATTTGCAATTCAATCATTTTCTCTTTTAACTTTGCAAGAATATTCTAAATAACTTTCACTATGAATTATGCAATTTATAAGTGTAGTATAATACCATATATATAAGTGAAATTAGATTATGATTTAAATTATAATTTCATTGGATAGTTAGTCTGAAAGTGAAGACAAATCAAAAGAATTATAACCTGGATGCGAGGATAAATGTAATAGGACGTGCGGACAAAAGCATCTATTTACTTTACTCTATAATAAAAGTTTAAGAGTTATGCAGCTGTATTTTTGCAACCAAAAGTGCTCTCTTAAAAACAAATTGCTTATATAAGACACATTGCAAAATAAAGGGATTTCGAAGAAGAGCATGGCACTGAAAAGGGTCGGTTTTCTTTCTATAATTTTTATTTAAATCAGTATCAGACATGTTAGAGAGAAGCAAACAGTCAAATATGAATTGAGATATGTCATCAAAACAAAAGATGGCATAAGACAAATCAAAAATATTATAACCTGGATGCGAGGATAAACGTAATAGAACTTGTGGATTAAAAAAGTATCTATTCACTGTATAATGAAAGTTTAAGAGTTATGCAGTTGTATTTTCACAACCAAAAGTGCTCTCGAAAAAACAAATTGCTTATTATAAGACATATTGCAAAATAAAATCATTTCGAAGAAGAGCATGCCCCTGAAAAGGGCCGTTTGTTTCTATAATTTTTATTTAAATCAGTATCAGACATGTTAGAGAGAAGCAAACAGTCAAATATCAATTGAGATATGTGATCAAAACAAACAAGATGGCGTTCGCGCATGCGCAGAAATATTCAGGAATCCGAAACTTGCTGCTGCAGCGTTTTTGATAAATCGAGAATCCGCGAGCTGTAGACGCTAGTGAGATTCTTTGCATTCTTCAATTCCTAGTGATTCACTGATTCACATTCATTTCAGTCCAGTCTTTCTACTCTAGTTCCGCTTCGAGCGAAGTTGACGACTGGTTTTTCCCGTTACACCAATACTAACGGTGAAAGAAGCAAGTTCATTGTCAACGTGGATGTGTTTATATAGATCGAATGCATCATCTCACAAATATACGATACATCATTTGAATTTCAAAAAATGGCAATAGCAGAGAAAAAGTCTGGCAGTACTATGATCGAAGCAAGAAAAGTAGATACGTTTTTAAAATCATTTATAGCTGGAGGTAAATGTGATAGCAAATATTTTTCTTGTCAAATTTTGTTTTGCATGTCAGTTGGGAGTATCTTTATTTTGATTTGAATCATGTAAATAAATCATTGACAATGTTTGCTGATTTGTTAGGTCCGTTGTTTCTAGTAAAATTCTAAAGACATATATGGGGTCATTCTGTGTTAAATTTTGAAATGATACCCATCAACTCATTTTCAGAAAACTTTTTTTGCTTTTTACTATCACTAAGATATCCATATAAAATCTTTGCTCTTTAGGCCATATAGTTTCTGAGATGTAACATGACAAAGTTTTGGAAAATTGCTCATGATTGTCTTTTCCAACTCTTTTAGAGGCTGTACTTGAGAAAGAATTCATATGTGTGTCCAAATGTTTACTACATATCGAAAGATTTCAGAACAAATATAAGTAGTAAACATATAAAATGTATAAACATATAAAATGTATACTAAAATATTCTTTTTGAAGATATCTTTGACACAAAAAACTGTATTAACTTAGACAAATTTAAAGATCTTTTAATAACTCGGTGGATAAAAGATTTTCCCGTAATTTTTCATGGGTACTCGCTAGTTATTTTAATAATTGTAATTTTATTTATATATCAGCAAAATCTGTGCACTATGCTCATACAAGTACACCATGGCCATGCATGTGAAACTAGAACCGGTAGATATCAACTCCCTCCAACCCTCCCATCTGCTCCTAATATCCAGAGACACATGTGAACCATACACCCCTCCCATTCAATATTACTATGTCTTATGCGACTCCCTATCAAAACATAATACTATACCAACCTCTAATATAACACACTAATTTATCAAGCTCAAGACCTCAAACATTTTATCTCAAGTTTTCAATTTCTAGTCATACCATCTATGTACAAAATTTGTATTAATAGCATTGTTTAAAACATGAACTTGAAGTTAACGCCGGAAATAAGTCTTTATAATGGCATGGTTTAAATATTCATATTCTGGATTTTTACATTGGGGTGACCTCTCACTATTAACTTTTCTATTCAGCTGAATCATGGAGGTAGTTTCATCTCTCATCTGTGTCTCCATGAGCTGAATAGTTTTCCTTTGCATCATGTTGTTGCAATGCCTTTCCTGAGACAGTGAACACAAAAATAGCAAAATGGATCAAACTTTAATAAACTATTTTTCCAGATCCAAGGGTTCATTTTAAAAACTGATTTCAGATTTGGGTTCAGCATGGCCGAATGAGTATACAAGAGTTTTTCCAGCCCTCGGGGTTGCATTGGGTGTTCTGACATACCAACACTGTACTTTTAGAGAATGATTCATTTTATCCTTCACGTAAATCCCGAATTGACAAGTAGTTTAAAAAATAAACATAAATCTAATATTCATTATTTATGTTTTTTAATCAAAGTAATTTTTATATACACTTGAATAATTGAAACAGAAACTCTCTATTTATGTATTTATTTTTACTTTAACATAGGCTTTTAGGAACATATGGTACAAACTTTATCACAGCACATAAAACTTGTGACAGTCGGTCCCAATTTTGCTGATTTCTGGATACGAATATGGAGATGATATGTCCTAAATATGCTACTTCTTTCTGAAATAGTTTGCATTTTGAAGGATTTCGCTGTAAATTAGCATGTTGCAATTTTTCAGTACCCTCCTAAGGTTTTGTAGACAGTGTTTTTTTACATGCCTCCTGTTTTGCATTAAGATGTTTAAATATTCGGTGCTGCTGATTCTATCTTTTAGACATCCACAGATTACGCTGATTACTGCAAAGCATGAAATTAACTGTTCTCCTTCATGAATTATTTTAGGCCTGTCATTGATGTTTGCTATTCGGATATATCAAATACAAAATTTGCATAAACTAAACTACTACGTTGAGTGCAGAAAAATAGGTTCTTTTTACATATTGGCACAGCAACCTCTGAGCATTGCTCTTTGAAAATTCAAAGTGCCTCTGTTTAATTTTGATGCCCAAGATTACATAAATGTGATACATATACAATAGAAAAAAGAAACTGTTACAGAGCTACCTTTAACAAAATCTCTTTGTCATTCTAAAGTGGTTGAAAGGTGTGCTATACTTGTTCTGCAAGTGTTTGTGGCCCAGATGCAAGAGATTGACTTATCAGATCCAAATTTGACCAGATTTGTCCAAATTTCATGGACTTTTTAAAAACTTTCAAATACTTTTTAAATTCCTGTTTCTCAATATCTAAATATATGTTATTAAATTTTTTACGTTCATTTTATGTATATTTATATCATTTTAGTTCATGTTGATAAATATTACCTCTACATATTAAAAATTGTAGTTTTGGAAGATTTTTGTAATTTTCACAGCCGTTGCGGCACTGGAAAATATTGTATATTGTTCTGTCAAACTGATAATTTTCTGTGTGTATAAATACTAACATTGGTCACTTTTTCACATACAGATTTCTTGAGATTCGGAGAAAAGTTTTTAATCCCTGTTTAGGTCCACCTTATTTATTTTGTACTCCCAACATCTCCTACTGATTAGATTTTCATATGAATTAAGAAAATAGGACAAGCTTGTTTTTACAAAAGTAGAAAACAGGAGAAAAGCATTATGCTTCATTAAGAAATTAGTTTTATTTCATACTAGCATACCGGTTCTTCGTACGGAGTATATAATATAAAGAAACTTAAAATTCACAATCATGTGCAAATTCTTATAGTATACTAAATGACATTTTTAACACTTTACAACATAGTTGAAAAGTGTTTATGACTTTGTTCATTCTGTCTGTCTGTCAGTACGATAACTGCCGTAAAAATGACTTTATCAAAATGAAATTTTAGTATGTTTTTCAGATGGTCTGTGGGACCTATGGGAATATAAATAATATCACCCAATTAGTTTTTTATTGAACCTGGGTTGAAAAAATGAAATACATTGAACCCTATGGAACCTAATTTTTCAAACATTTTTTAAGCAAATTTAAAATTCACAAATTGCTTCGAAATTTTTAGGAAATATTCACATTATCCCATAAAATATATAAAAAAAAATTTCAGTAAAATATATTAAGTAGTTTTTTAATTAAAAATTATTTAATATAGGGAAAAAAACAAATTCAATTAAATTCTGACTTTTGGGATATCCTCTAGAGAGAAAAAAGAGATATATTATATAATAAATATCTTTCCAAGAGTTTAATCATTTTGTATATGAAAGAGGCTTCACATTTTAAAATAAATTTGGTAGATAACAATTTTTCAAATTTTTTTTTAATTTTATATAACTCTTCGTGATATACTTATTTGATGGCATTTTTAATACACTTTCCTAAATCCTAGAGAGTTAAAATTTGGTACACAGCTTAAATTTGTTGAACATTTTATTCTACAAAAATTTGGTGGATCTTTAAATATAGATCATATATTTTTTTCGAAATGGCCTGCAAATAATCCCCGTTCACTTCTATAAATCATTGTTGTAATATTGTTAAAAATTCTGATGTGGGCAGCACATGTCTTTCCCTGCAGACTCATATTCACGTTCATAATCAATGCTTTAAGCATGATTGATCTTTCTTATTAATCAAAATATTCTGTTAAAATATTTAATATAATGCTCCTAAAAAGAAGTTTAAGAATCAAGGAGAAGAAGGTCTTGCTATACAAAATTATCTTCATGGGCAGCTCTGAAGAATAAAACATCCTGGACCCCCCCCCCCCTTATGTAAGCAAATTTACAAAAAAATATGGAATTGAATCAATATATCTATATAATAAAAGGCAATGTCTGTGTGTGTGTGTGTCTGTCTGTCTTATACACTATACGTTTCGCGACCGCGCGTCGGAGAGCTACGAAATTTGGCAATCGGAGACCTGGGGGGGAGGGAAGGGGACACATGAAAACCGATTTTTAAAATTTTAATTATTTTTTTATTTATTTAATGTTTTATGCGATTTCGACCGTTTTTTGCCTTTTTTGCCCTTTTTTCTCCACGATCCAGACATCGTAGAAAAAAATAAATTACACCATCGGAAAGAGCAGAGAATTTCGAGTAAAAATATATCAATTTCAAATCTGAATTTCGATTTCTAATATTTTTTAAAGATTTTAAAACAAAACTCACTTTTGGCTCAAAAAATCAATTTTTTGTTTTTAAATTCTCGCATCGTGGAAAGTACTCATAATTTCGACTAATAATTTACATTTTTAGAAAGCTGAAATATCTGGCATTCTTACAAGTCTAATGTGGTCCAGAAATAATGAAAATTGCCTTCAGGATGGCAATTTTAAAGACGCCATGATTTTAAATTTCTCGGCGTTCCGTTCGTTTCTCCCCCGCTGAAGCAGGGAAGGTGGTGGGTGGGGACGTCAAGGTGGAGGTGACGTCACGGTTCTGAATAGAGCGCCTTTGCTCTATATAAATTATTATATTTATATTTTAAATGATGGGACGATCTGGATTTTTTAAATGTATATTTTAACTTTTGGATATTTTAATTTTATGGATATTTTAAATGATAGAACAATGAAACAATGGAATGAGGATGATGGAATTAAGCATATGGTCATTTTAAATTGCAAATTAGCGCGCGGGAAGTTAGCGGTAGGCCCGGGTTCGATTCCCGCCACTGCCAAAACTGCCGCCGTGTTTACGTGGAATACGATCACGTTAAATATGTGGGTCCGTAAGTCCTTCCGAGAGGTTGGTGGTAGGGGAAGGAGGATACGGCCCCTGTGGATGCCTCCCCCACTGGGTTCCCGTCTAAATTGGGTGAATATGTAGAAAGTTATGGAGATTGTCGCGGAGGGCGCGGCAGCCCAGTGGTTAGCGCGCGGGAATTGCACTCAGTAGGCCCGGGTTCGATTCCCGCCACTGCCAAAACTTACGTCACGTTCACGCAGAGTACGATCACGTTAAACATGTGGGTTCGTGAGTCCTTCCGAGAGGTTGGTGGTAGGGGAAGGAGGGTACGGTCTAAATTGGGTGAATAAAAAGAAAGTGATGGGGATTGTCGCGGAGGGCGAAGTAGCCCAGTGGTTAGCGCGCGGGAATTGCACGCGGTAGGCCCGGGTTCGATTTCCGCCACTGACATGGAGTACGATCATGTTAAACATATGGGTCCGTATGTTTTTCCGAGAGGTTGGTGGTAGGGGAAGGAGGGTACGTTCCCTGTGGATGCCTCCCCCACTGGGTTCCGGTCTAAATTGGGTGGCACATCCTGGCCGTCCAACCAGTTACCAGGCCCGGGTTCGATTCCCAAAATTGCCGCCGTGTTTACGCGGAGTACTAGCACGTTAAACATGTGGGTCCGTGAGTCCTTCCGAGAAGTTGGTGGTAGGGGAAGGAGGGTACGGTCTAAATTGGATGAATAAAAAGAAAGTTATGGAGATTGTCGCGTAGGGCAAAGTAGCCCAATGGTTAGCGCGCGGAAATTGCACTCGGTAGGCCCGGGTTCGATTCCCAAAATTGCCGCCGTGTTTACGCGGAGTACGATCACGTTAAACATGTGGGTCTGTAAGTCCTTCCGAGAGGTTGGTGGTAGGGGAAGAAGGGTACGGTCCCTGTGGATGCTTCTCCCACTTGGTTCCGGTCTAAATTGGGTGAATAAAAAATAAGTTATGAAGAATATCGCGGAGGGTGAAGTACCCCAGTGGTTAGTGCGCGGGATTTGCACTTGGTAGGCCCGGGTTCGATTCCCAAAATTGCCGAATAAAAATAAAGTTATGGAGATTGTCGCAGATGGCACGGTAGCCCAGTGGTTAGCGCGCGGGAATTTCACTCGGTAGGCCCGGGTTCGATTCCCGCCATTGCCAAAACTGCAGCCGTGTTCACGCGGAGTACGATCACGTTAAACGTGTGGGACTGCAAGTCCTTCCGAGAGGTTTGTGGTAGGGGAAGGAGGGTACGGTCTCTTTGGATGCCTCCCCCATTGGGTTCCGGTCTAAATTGTGTGGCACTTCCTGGCCTTCCAAGCAGTTACCTTACACCTTTCTGGTAGGTCGCGCCAACGAGTTTGCCACGGTCAGAATTTTCAAGGGTAGCGAACAGGCTGGTCGCCAAAGGCGGCTAGTACAAAATAAAAGTGTTAAAATTGTATAGGACCCGTACTAATAATATACGTGAATATTAGAAATTATAACTTGTATTAGTAGATTACATGTATAAATTGAAAATATCAATAAACTCGTAATCTTTAAATCTAAAGGCAGTTATTTATTCCAATATATGTCAAAATGAAAGTGCTAAAATTATATGGGAAGATATACCCGTACTACTTATAATGTCGTACATTAGAAGATATGTCCGATTATTAGTAGAAGATTACTCGTATTACAATATGAGTCTCAAATATCTTTGCTAAAATACAACAGACGACATAATAAATTGAAAATATCAATAATCCCTTTAATCTTCATACCAGTTTTCAAGTATAATAAGTGCTGAAAAGCAGAAGGCCGTACTTGATTCCAATATGTATGCCAATATATGGCAAAATATATGCCAATATACCTGTACTACTTATATTCTCGTAGGTTAGAAGATGTACCCGTGCATTCCTAGAAGATTACTCGTACATCGTACAATATGTGAGTGACAGCAATTTTTGCCGCAATAAAACAATGGCGTAATAACTTAATATCAATAATCCCGCAAAATATCAATAATAATAATGTTTAAACCTAAAGACCGTAATTGATATTATACAGTCAAAAATGAAATGGCAATGAAATTTATTTTATATGCATATCTTCATTATTCAAATCGGAAAAGATTTAATAAAAATCGTCTGCCGCATAAACACATTGGATTTAAATCCGTTGCTAAGCGACATATCATTTGCTTCAAATAAATTGGTAGAAAAATATCGTCTAAATAATACTATCTGTATGGAATGTTTTCGTCAATTTAGCGACATTTTAAAAAATCGCCCAAATTTATAGCCAAGTGGGACTGTAGAACTGACAGTCCCACATGGCGACAAATTGACAAAATATCATCGCAATACTATCCCCTAACAAAACACAATTAATTTCATTTAGCATAATTTTATCAATTTCAAGATATTTTTATGGATTTGAAAACATTTTTATCAATTTGGTGACATTTTAAAAAATTCGCTAAATGTATTACTAAGTAGGACGGTTAGTCTGACAGATAAATGCTAACGAAACATCATTTCAGTACTCTTCTAACAAAACAAAATAAATTTCATTGATTTGCGTCGTTTTTATCAATTTGTCGACATTTCCGTCAATTTTGCAAAGTTTAAGAAAAGTTGAAAAATCAGCGATATACCGCCAAATTCGTAGCTCTGAATATGCAGATCTGAATGAAACATCCTGATCACATTTCTATATACTAAATGAAAACACTGCAATTGTATTAGAAGATATACCCGTTCTACTCTTTTTCTGTTTCAACAATCGGCTAAAAGAATTTATTGACTAAACACAATATATGAGTTTAGTAGCTAAACACAATATAAGCTTGAAAACTCTTTGCCAAAATAAATGAAAGTGATGTACGCAGTCAGCAATTAATATAA
Source organism: Amaurobius ferox (assembly GCA_951213105.1). Lineage (NCBI taxonomy): Eukaryota > Metazoa > Arthropoda > Arachnida > Araneae > Amaurobiidae > Amaurobius > Amaurobius ferox. The sequence goes on from OX578138.1 coordinate 1,900,627, forward strand.
TTAAAAGAAAAATCAAGCCGTTCATTCATAAGATATAATTTTATATCCATTTATTTATTATTCAAATCGAAAAAAAAATAATAAAGACATAACCAAACACATTTAATTTAATTGCGTTGCCAAGCAACATGATATATCCTCATAAAATGTTAAAATTAACGATTTTGAATTCTTAATACATTTCATTCTTGCATAAAAGCTTGTGGAAAATAAACCATGGAGATAGATTTTCCATTTAAACTCATGTTTCAAATAATTCATGATTTCATATAGTGACTAATTTGTGCAAAAAATCTCCACCAAACTCAGAAATAAAGTGTAATTTCACCTTGACGTTTTAAACATACGATTTTCATCCTTACCATTTGGATAAACCACGGAGTTAGAGAGTAGAACCCCTAGGAAAAAGTTTCGTTTTATCATCAATATCTCGTCAACCACTGGTCTTAAAAACTCGAAACTTGAACTAAATTTATGGGGGGCTATTTCAAGGCTATCCACAAAATTTCATTAAATTTGGTTTAGCCGTTCTCCCGTGATAATGAGAAAAACGAAAATTTCGCTTTTTACTAATATCTCGAGAACCACTGGTCGTAGAAACTCAAAACATGGACTAAATTTTAAATATATAGATAACTTTTAATAACATAAAGAAATAAATCCTCTCTACTCCTTCCATATGCTTCAGATAATTTCAGGGATCATACTTCTCCTGAAAATCCTGAAAAAAATATTTGTGTCCTGAAATATTCTTAATTTTTACGTGCCATTCTGCAATTCCTGAAATTTTATGTATCTCAAAAGCAGAGATGCCGATTACTACGAAAAATTTGTGTTTTACTAAACATAAATGTTTGTTTTCATTATAAAGTAATTTTCCCCAGATAAAACTTTATATATTTTTTGTTTTATAATTTTATTGTTCTGTATTTTTGTAAGATTGGCATACTAAATTTTTATATTCTACCAGTATTACTGTTATTTGTTCTCAAGATATTACAGTTTGAGATAATCTTGAATTTTATATTTATCTGGGTATTATTACAGCTCAGATTCGGTTTATAAAATTGTGTCCTTTACTTTTCAGGCAAAATACAAGTATCCCCTTCTCTTTGCTGTATATGCAACAATAATATGCTTATTTTCTTACATTTTGAATTTGTAATTTGAAAATAATTACGCGATTAGGTATTTTAATGAACAAAATAAGTTAGTGTTAAAAGTGCAAAAAATATTCCAGGTCACCTTGTATTGCTTGTCATAAAATTGGGGTTTGTTGTTGGATCTTTCTCAAAATTTGAGTAAAAAAATAATTTAAAAACATGTCATATATGAAAAAGAAACTAGTGAATTTGCTTTTTAAATGTGTTACTGATAAGTAATGAATGAATAAGCAGATTTTTGATATTGATTTATATTTTCAGGTGTTGCAGGAATGTGTGCAAAGACAACAGTCGCACCACTTGATAGAATAAAGATTCTTCTGCAAGCTCATAATCATCACTATAAACATCTAGGTATTAGTTATGAAAAGTGTATAAAACTACATATTTACTGGTTAAAGTAATACATATAGTTTATTTCTTTTCTATTGATTTTGAATCTTGGGGTCTCAACACTACAAGGGGAACTGAAAGCATATCAAGCTAAGCGTATGTCACATTATGACATCCCTACAAACAGTACTGAAAGATTGTTTATTATATTAGTTAAATAATTAAATTAACTTAAATAATTTGTTTATTTTCAAATTAGGCATCTTACTAATTTTAGGCATGTTAATAAAATTAAAATTCAAGTTACCTCATGAAAAATAATCCAGGATATTTTTATTGTTTTTCATTTTGAAGCAAAAATAGAAAGTTTCAAACGTTACTTGATTTATACATCGAATCACTGCTTTGTCTTGTGTGTGTAGGATGTGAGGTGTGACTCTTAACAGCTTTCAATGCATGGTAAGTCAACTCCTTTTCATCAATAGATGAAGCACTTGCACTATGATTAATTGATTCCAAAACATTGTTATCTTCTAAGTTTCCTGAAGTAGCAAGACCTAAGTCGATGTGACATATTCATCCGAAATAGTATCATTTGTAGCATTTTCAATTCACACCGCTTTGGAAGAATTTTCATGAGTCACAACAGAAATCAACATGACGGAAGCAGTTCAGAATTATGGCACCTGTGACTCATTTCCATGCATAATCTGTTATTTCGATAGCATCTAAAATACAGATTTTTACATTCATGTTATCTATAAATTTAATAAATTTTTTGATTTACGATTTTCTGTAAAAATCTTTCATATTTAACATAATCTCTTGATCAAGTGGTTGTGAAATGGATGTCGAATTAAGTGGTAAAAAGCATAATTTGATTCCTAAAAAATCAGTTATTTGAGGATAGGCTGTCCAAAATCATTGACATTTTTCTTTCTCATTTGAAAACTTTTGATTTATCTTTTAACCATTGCTCAAAAATCTCTGACCTCATCCATGCCCTCCTGTTGCTTTCATAATCCACAGGTATTGGAAAGTGACATTTTCAAAACATCTGGGGTATTTTGATTTACAGATTACTAACATTTTCATCTTTTCAGAACTATTTAAGTCTGTATCCAGAACTGTCAAGCAATCTTTCCCTTCATCCAAATTTTCTGTTTTGAAGGCAAGAGTTTTGTTGGGCAATAAAATAAACCAATCTCATCATAACTGAACACATCTCCATCTTTATATCCTTCCATTATTAGTTTGAGGACATACTTTTTCCATTTCTCAACAGTTTCTTTAGAAGCAGGTGTACTTTCCCCACATATAGTTTTAAAGCCAATGCCATGGTACTGTTTGAATTGTGCCAACCATTCATTAATAAATTGTTTTGATCAAAACTTCCTTTTTTTTTTCCTCTTTCCAAAATCCTTTGTTTTCTCATGGATTATTGGTCCTAATAATGGGATTGAGCGAGTTTGATCTGATTTGAACCACAAAGTTTCTTTTTCTATTGTCTGATTTTCTTATGCTTTTTTTACCTTTTTCATAAGATTCAGATGCTAAAAGAATCTTTTCCTTACTTTTGAAAAAGTGTTCCATGCAATTCCCTATTCCTATTAAGACCAATTTATGTTTTATCTATTTCAAGATTTTTTTTTTAATTTCAAGTTTTGAATTTAAAGTATGGAGTTTGCATGGAGCCATTGCATTGACAGCAGTTGATAATCATGAAGTAAAACAATTGGTTTGTCCAGCACCAGTTGCTACACTCTCTTACAAGAAATATAAAAAGCAGGTCACCATCACCATAGAGCCTTTCCACAGCAGATAATATTCATCCGATTGTTATCAAAGCAAAAACCAAAGTCGGGTCGTGCTTTAATAACAATCAGGTTTCAAGTAGCTGGGACAAATCAGAGTCACCTTCCCCCCATCCCACCAGGGAAGATATTTGCTAGTGACATTACTTCAGCAGACCCCCAAGGACGTAGGTTACAAGGAAGAAGGGGAAACACCATATGAAAAAAACAATTGTTGAAATACCCAGAAACAAATATTTAGAACTGGCTAAATCTTGGACAGTTTGCAAATATTAGTTGTGAATACACTGAACTCCCGATTATCAGGTTTGCGGATTATTCGTGCAGTTTGAAAATCACCTGATTATCTGGTTTTTGTGGATTTTCTGTGCATCTAAAAAAAAACCCTGAAAAATTGTTGTAGTATTATCCGTGCATTGCCAAGATAAAAATTTTACATCCATGGAACACGGCGAAAAGAAGAAAGACACTGCTTCTTCGGGCATGTTCAGTCTTCATGAATGCTCTGCAAAAAATTATCTTTAGTGTTTATTATTCAAGGTTAAGTGTTTACTGTAACGATTTTTTGTGAGTTTCCATTGAATTTCACAAGAATGAATCAGCCACCTAAATGACGTAAGACTGTTTTAACAGTAAAACAAAAACTGAAGACCATTGCTAAGATTGAGAAAGGAGAGTCTGTTCAGAAATTATCCATGAAATTAGGTATTGGCGTTCAAACTGTACGTGATTTCACGAAAAAAAAGAAAAACTTATGAAATTTACAAGAGAGTGTAATAGTGGAGTGGCACCAGAGAAGAGGAATCGGTTAAAAAATCAACTTATGAAAACCGTGATGCTTGCTTAATTCAGTGGTTCAACAAAAAAAAAATCAGAAGGTGTTCCTGTATCAGGCCCAATGTGCATGGAAAAAGCATTGTTTTTTCACAATGCTTTAAACATTGAGGGCCCATTCAATGCATCTTCAGGCTGGCTAACACGTTTTAAAAAACGTTATGGTGTCAGAGATGTGTGGATGAAAGGAGAAAAGTTAAGTGCAGATATTTCAGCTGCGGAGTCGTTCAAAGGGGAATTTGGCGACTACGTAAAACAAGAACAATTGTCTCTCGATCCAATTTTTAATGCAGATGAGACGGGCATTTACTGGAAATGTCTCCCAAATAAAACGTTAGCAATGCAGCTAGAAAAAGAAACTCCAGGCTTTAAGACAGTCAAACAGAGAGTAACCGTTTTATGCTATGCAAATGCATTCCTGGAACATTCCGAATGAAGCCTTTTCTCATAGGAAAGTCTAAAAACCCCAAAAGTTTTGGAAAGAGTTTTGAAAATAGAATTCCAGTATATTATGATTCCCAAACATCTGCTTGGATGAATTCCCAAATATTTAATAAATGTAATATAATGTGGAAATGTAATGTGAATTCCCAAATGTTTACTAAATATAAATATTTACTAATAATAAATTTGTACCACAAGTAAGCGAGTGGCTAGAAGAAAGAGGTTTGCCAAAAAAGCTGTCCTTCTTATTGACAATGTGCCATGCCATCCCTCTGATATTACGTCAGCTAACAGTGAGATTGCGTTAAAATATTTTCCTCCGAACGTTATATCATTGATTCAACCCATGGATCAAGGGGTTATATCTGCTATGAAAATGATTTATCGGAAGAACCTTCTGAGACAACTACTAGAAGAAGAAGAAACAATTACAAGTTTTTGGAAGAAACTTACACTTTTGGATGCCCTAAATCTCATTGCCAGTGCTTGGAATGAAGTCAAAGGCACAACATTAAAGAACGCCTGGAGTAAACTGATTTCCGGTACAGCAATAGCAGATTGTGCCAATGAAGAGGTAACAGCATCAGGCCTTATTGAAATCATTTCGGGTGTTGAAGAATTTCAAAACATTAATGAAGAAAATGTTGAACAATGGCTGAAAGAAGACGAGACCGATCAAGGGTACCAGATTTTAACGGATGCAGAAATCGTAGATGCGGTGACTCAAGGGGAAACAATAAAAGAGCGGGAAGAGGAGAGTGGAAATGAAGAAGAATCAGTAAGAGTGAGCCACGCCGAGGCACTTGGATGCGTAGACAAGCTATTTTACTATATGGGCCAACATTCTCAGTTCCAGTATAATGACGTAATAGCATTGCAAAACATCCTCCAAATTGTCAGAATAAGCTCAAACACTGCACATAAACAAGAGAATATTACAGACTTTTTATGAAAAAAAATTGAATTTCTATGTAAGTTTTCTCTTATTCCTTCTACTCTACTCTAATTAAACCTTAGAATTTAATGTATTTTGTTTAGACTCTGTTTTTTAAATTTTATGTTAATATTTGGTGGATTCTGTTCATTTTTAACTTATTTACGGGTTACAGGGCCATTGTTCGATTATCCATGTTTTCCGATTTTCCATGTAAACCTGAACAATAATTAGCATGGATAATCGGGAGTACAGTGTAGAATAGTGCAAATTGCAGTCTACTTAAGTGGCTTTCTGTTGATATGTGTCAAGTTACAGAATTTTTTTCCCATAGGAATTAGTATTATGCTAGCTGTGTGAATAATATATGTTGAATTTCCAGGCTGGTCGAGTTATCCTTGTGCCAAGCTATTGGTGTTTCACTGTATATTAAATATGTGGTTAATTTATGTGCTGTATACAGTAATTTCCCGTTATCTGCAGTTTGTGAAATAACGCAAAGAAAAAAAATCTCATTACAAAATCTTGGTGAGCTTTTCTTTTGTCAATCAGCCAAGTTGAAATGGGGTCATGTAAAATACTTCTCCTGTGCTCCCTCCATTATTCTTAAAATTGTTCTCAAGACACAAAAGGGTAGACCACCACTTTGTAGAGCTACAGATTAGCACTGATCAATTGGTGCAGTGTTTCCCAAACTGGGGTCCCCGGACCCCTGGGGGTCCGCGACGAGATTTTAGGGGGTCCGCGAACAACACGCAATATTTAACTAATAAATAGTTAGCTTTAAAGAAATGAAATTCATTATTTTTCTCCACTCTTTTTTTTATTTTATTTTTTTAAATAAAATAATAATGAACTTTTTTTCTAAATAACTTTGAATTAAATACATTCATGAAATTAATTTCAAACTCATAGGTTATATCTTCAAACAGAATTAAATTGTTTGGGAGTAGGTTTCGTTTTGGCACAATGCCATGATTAACGGTGACGATACTCTGATGTAGCTCAGACGTCAAAGCACTTGTAACTTCGAGCATTAATACTACTAGAGACCGGATGATGTCAGCTTTGAATAGAGGGGGGGGCGTAGCGAACATCTCCCGCCTCTCCCTCACTGTTTACACTAAATTATGCTTGTTGTACATATCCAATAGACACACGCCCTTGCAATATGGTTTTAAGGGGTCCGCGAATTTTTTTTTTCTCTGAGGGGGTCCGCGGACCGGAAAGTTTGGGAACCACTGAATTGGTGAGTAAATTTTTAAAAACAAAGTGTCGAGAGAATTTTTTGGTGTCGAGAGTTGTCGAATGGAGAATTTTTTTGTGCTTTGCAAATTTTGATACTAGCTCCAAATACTACTCCTTTAAACAAAAAATTTTGATACTAACCCTTTAAACAAAAAATTTTGATACTAGCCCTTTAAACAAAAAAAAACTCCCATCTATCATGAGAAGGCACAATGAATAAACTTTTGATGTCCTTTTTAAGGGATCAAACTGTCTCATGATTTGTATTCTGTGGATATTTTCCCCTCTAGTTGCTTGTTTCATTTTCCCTATGTTAACCTATGGAAAATAGTTCCTAACCTTTTAGTTTACAATTCTTTTAGTTTTAGAATTTTTCCAGGGTTTTTAGCTGAGAATAGGAGGATTTATGCTTTTTAAAAATTAATAAAGTGATTACAATGTATTTCTAATGTTTTTCATAAAATGAATGCATTGCATTTTGATTTGTGCATTGCATTATTAAAAATACTTGTAATTATTTTACCAATTTTTTAAAAGTGCATAAACCTTTTTCTTTTCAGCATCTAAGCTTGGCAAAAAAATTCAAAGAACTAAAGGAGCTAGAGGTTAGGCATTTTTTTCCATTGGTTAACATAAGCAGTTGATCCTCTTAAGTTGTATGCAGGGTGATTTAAAATTCCCTGACCAAACTTTTAAGTGTAGTAGAATACACCAAAATAAACTTTTTTGTCACAAAATGTAAATCTGTTGCGCGGTGACGCTAGAGGGTGCTTATTAACGCATTTGAAAATCATTCATTTTTTCTGAACTGCGGCATTCACAACGAGAATTTTGCATGTCATAGAGCATTAAATGAATTCCGAGATGGCAGACATGCATCTAACGTATGGAAGACGACGATAGACAAAGAAGAGTTGCTCAACGGTTGTATTAAGAATGCTTCTCCAACAGGTGTTTGCACTAGCAACTTCAAGAAAATGAAGCATTCCATGCCATGTCCTACATGTCCTACATGTCTCTCGATTTCTTCCTATGGGGATACCTAAAGGGCCTTGTGTACAAGACTCCTATTGACTCCAATGAGGACCTCGTCACGAGGGTTCTTGTTGCTGTTATAACTGTTCATGGTATCTTTGAAAATGTACGGCAATTAGTTCGTCGAATCTGTCAGGCATGTGTTTCTTTTGACGGTCGTTCCTTTGAGAAACTACAGTAAAATAAAACTTTGATTTCGCTTTCTAGCACATTCATATGATGTTAGCACGCATGCGCAACAGTTGTGGACAAACAATCTTTGATTATCAAAGTACCAAAATAATCTTTATATCAAAGTTTGATATAAAGATTATTTTGGTACACCCTACCACCATTTACAATTTGGAATCACCCTGTAGTTATATGGTTCTCTAGGTTCATTAGATTCTAGGGCAGAGTTTGTCATTTCTGAAGCTATGATTAAAAAATGATGCATAATTGTGTGTTAGAATTGAATGGACTTGTTTGATTTGCAGGAGTCTTTTCTGGCCTGAAAGGCATTGTTAAGAAAGAAAGTATTTTTGGCTTGTATAAAGGTAATGGTGCTCAGATGGTCAGAATATTTCCTTATGGAGCAGTACAATTTGCATCATTTGAAGTATACAAAACAGTAAGTTTCTCCTCTTTCTTTCATAATCATAATATAATAGCATCATTTTGTCTTTTATTGAGTGCCGAATAATGATACTAACCTTAAATGCTTAGTTTAATATTTATTGTGCATTGAAAATGTTAATTAGTTTAATTGTAAATTATAATACAAAATAGTGGGGGTTGACATCCAAATCAAAATGTTTTGAAACTAAATTACAGAAACTGTTAAATAAATTTTTTTTCAATTTTTTTAAAGTAAAAATTCAAGCGTCTATAAAATTGATTTTCACACGAGAGAATATCGATATTGCCATCAAGTGAATAGTTATTTCAACATTCAGGAAAGGGGCTGTTGAACCTTCTGGTTTCATCAGACTCAGAGGTATAACATATAGACATTCAAATTTTAAACAGAGAAAAAAATGGCTTAATTTGAAATGCAATTTTTCTCATCTTTTGCAACAATTTAAATTAAACAATAGATAACAATACAAGATAAATATTTTAGGGTTCTATAGTAAACAGAAGCCAAAATATAGGGTGCAAATGGATGCTTGTAAGTACTTGAAAATTCACATTTTCTTGATTAATATTAGACACCACAAAAATAAACAAACGACGTATCGCGGTAGCGTTATGGTCAAAGTTTAAGTATTGGATATTTCTGGTTAATTGTTCGGATTTCGGATTGTTTGTTTAGTGTCAGAGTTGATTTACATTTGAATTCCTGCAGATTGTATCTTAGCTGACCGAAATAGTCGACCGTATCACTGGAAATTAGCTTACTCCGGAAGCAGCATGACAGATGATGGGTATAAATGCCCAGTGCCGGTAAAGGTAAATTTAGCTTTTAAGTATGAGAAGCTTGCAGGTGCTTATCAAGGAATGGCTGGTGTTTAGCTATGATTAGCTGATGATTAACCATGTTTAGTACGAGCTTGCTTGAATAGCTCTTGTAATATTTGTAGCTGTTGTCGAGTTATGTTATGTTAATAGCTGATGTGTTATGGCTAGACTCAATATTTGAGCAGTGTTCTTCTGATGTATTTTTTATAAGCTGCATCGAAGTCAGTGATACATGCTATTTTCATTTCTGTTTGATTTCATTTCATGAGTAATAAATTCAATTTTTATTTTCACTCACTGGTACTTATTTTGCATAAGTTCTGCTTTTCCCCAAAATTCCCTTAGCAACATAATTTTTCCAGAAAACTTACTCAGCGGGACCTCTGAAATGCACTTTTCCCAGGGTGCATATGGGTGCTTGAAAATTGGGAAAGTGCTTGAATTTTAGATTAACATTTTCAAGGCCTTGAAAGTACTTGAAAATTCCCAATTTCTTGCTTAAGCCCATGAAAGTGCTTGAAATAGGCCGGGTTGAAGGTGATCTGCAGATTCACAGCATCATATTTTTTTCTGAGAAGTTCTGCTTTCTCTGGAAATTTCCCTAGTAGTTATGTGTCGCTGAAAGTTTCTTAAACAACATTGTTTTTTCCTAAAAATTTCAATGACTTCAACATTAAACAATAATGTTAGTTTGCTATGATTTTTCTTCCCAGAAATGCATACCAACTTCATAATAGGGAAGAAATGGTGTCCTTGAAAAATAATTGTGTGGTACTTAAAGCTTAAAATTTTTTTAAAGAAAGTGTTCTCACCCTGGGTCTGCAATCCAATCCCAATAAAATGTTGTAATTTATGCAATTAACTAAACATAAAGACTGTAATGGATCGTGATTTATGCTATACTATTTCGAAAATCAATTATTATACATTGAAGTATTTCAGTATTTACGAATTTTTCGACCCTGACAACCCTGGGCTTATGTCATGCACTGTATTTTCTTCGCCTGGCCTTCGAGACAGCCGAAAGAGGAGGTACCAAACAGAACATTACGCAAGACCCAGAAAAAGTGCACCTCTGCAATTCGAATTAGATTTTTAGTTTATTTATGTTTAAAAAAAGTCACGAAAAGAGTAGTCCAATTAGCGGAACATTGCCCAGTCTGGCAACTCTGCCTTTAATTGGAAACACCAAGTTTAATATTTAACTAGGAATGGTTTTGTTTTGTTTAAGTCCCTTGTGGCTTGCTTGTAGCCAACTCTCTCAGTTTTACAAAGAAATTTTATTTATTTATCAAGAGATATATATCTCCGTAATTAATAAATAATGAAAAAGATAAATTAATGAATGAATAACTAAATAACAGGAGGGTGGGCCCATTGATTATAAATAAATGAACATAGAACCAAATGACCATGGACTTGAGAGTTTTCATCTCGTGCAAATGCACAGGATGTGATGGACGTCTTCAGTGCTTATCTTTCTGTTTGAGGACAAAAGACAGTTAAAGAAAACCCATTTCCTCATTGCTTAAGTAGAAAAAATATCATCTATTGGTTTATCGGTTCTCAAATATCAGTTTATTGTTATTATTGAGAAAATACCGATAATGTGTATCAGATATTGGAATACCCTAATTTCAGATAATGATGTGCGTGTTATTTTGTGCCATTTAACTTAATGGATTATGAAAGAATTAAAGAGAAGCTGAATTTCAGTCTGTAGGGAAAGTCATGTGCAGCCCACATCAGATTTTTAAGTACACTGCATATAATTATGTACAACTGTAAATCCAATATTGTTTTAAATCTCACTTCACTCTGTACTTAGGCTTTAAGGAACAGCTTTGGACAGTCTCATGAGCTAAAGTTCTTTGCTGGCTCTGCTGCAGGTAAATACATTTACTTTTTATAAACATTTTTATTTCTGTGGTTAAATTTTTTTCTGTTATGTAGGTGCTTCACCTTTTATCTAGTGCAATTATAATCATTATACCCATATGCAGGGTACAAAATTTCCACTTTCCAGTGGCTAGTCGATTTTTTTAATCTGGTGAGCCAAAAAATCTGTGTATGACATCCCCTTCATCTTAAATGATGCTACAACATTTGTGAAAATCAAAATTTTCCCTCACATTTTTGATGATCATGCAAGGCAAAAATTTTGAATTTCATCATAAAAGAGATTGAAGTTTTGTGCTAGTATATTTATCCAGACACTGGAGTGACCAAACAGATGTTATTTTAGTGGAATGGGCAGAATATAAGCTAACTATGTCTTTGGTAAATTTCAATGAAGTATTGTCAAGAGTCTAACAAAATGAGGATGGGTTTAAAACTTTGTTGTTCATTAAAAAAAAAAAAAAAAAAAAAAAAAAAAAAATCTTTTTTTGCTGTTTTACATCCCCCTCTTTCCCAAGCACTTCTTTTTGCGAGCATGGTTTCAGCTGTATATTCGTATAAAAACCTCTTATAGAAAAGGACAACTAAAAACTAGCTCCTTTAAGTTATATCTAATGACTGATGTCCACATTGGGATCATTTTAATCCTGAATTGGCCATTGATAAATGGTATTTTTCAGCTGGCAAAGGTAGATAAAGAAAAAAATAGTTCTCCACTTTAGATGTGTTTTTTTATTATCTTACGAATCATTATCAGTGTATGTATGTAAGTACTATGATTTGTGCATACATAATACTTCACTGTTATGTGTGGAAACCCCAGGCCGTCCGACTCATCCAGAGGACATGAGTAACTATTTGGACGACCGGTCACTGTTATGTGTGTATTTCTTAAATTTTACGCAATTGCAGATCAATTTTCTTCTTCTTCAGTGGCCTGACAGCCCAGGATGGGCCCTTGCCTTCCGCAGTATAGAACTCCAGGCTCCTCTATCCCTGGCCAAAGACCTCCAGTTCAAAACTTTTAAAATTTTAAAGTCCTTTTCCACACAGTCGAGCCATCTGAGTTTAGGTCTTCCTCTTTTACGGGTGCCGAATGGTCTGGCCGAGAAGATCTTTTTTGTTGTACGGCTTTCGGCCATCCTGCACAGGTGACCCACCCATTTAATTCTCTAAATCGTGATGTAATTGACTATATCTGGTTCTTTAAAAGACTTATAAAGTTCAGAGTTAGTTCTTCTTCTCCAGATGTTGTTACAATTTAAGCCACCAAAAATACCTCTCAAGATTTTTCTCTCAAAAACAGAAATGATATCTTTAACTTTTTCTGTCATTGCCCAAGTCTCAGCAGAGTAGGTAAGAATGGGTCTGATTAAACTTTTGTAGATTATAATCTTCGTTTTTCTGCTGATGAAGTCAGACTTTAAGTACCTTTTAAGGCCGAAAAAACATCGGTTAGCAGCTGTAACTCTACCACGAATTTCGGGCATAATGTCATTGAGAGTATTAACTTCAGATCCTAAATATCTGAAGTTGCTTACAGTTTCAAACTTGTAAACCCCAATTTCGAAATAAGGACAGTCATAATTACCACAGGGCATATACTTAGTTTTATTTTGATTAATAGTTAGATGCATTTTACTGGCTGCGGCCTCTAAAGATGTGAAGGCTTCCCTAAGTAACTCGGGAGTGCGTGCTACAATGTCAATGTCGTCAGCAAACGCAAAAATCTGGACAGACTTGTTAAAGATTGTTCCACGTTTATTGATGTTAGAGTCTTTCATGGAGTGCAATATTGAAAAGCAAGCAGACCAGTGCATCGCCTTGTCTGAGCCCATTTGAAACAGTAATAGGCTCGGAGAGATCATTCTGAATTCTTATCCTAAGCTTTGTTTCGGTAAGAGTAATATTAGCCAAATTTATAAGTTTATCGGGTATTAGAAATTCTCTCATAGCTTCAATTAATAGTTTTCTGTTTACTGAATCATAGGCAGTCTTGAAATCAACGAAGAGATGGTAAGTTGCTATGCCATATTCATTAGCTTTTTCCAACACTTGCCTAATGTTAAAAATCTGTTCAGTAGTAGATCTATCTCTGCGGAAACCACATTGGTAGTCTCCCACAATGTCTTCTGCATAAGTTACTAGTCTACTAAAGAGTATATTGGAAAACAATTTATAAAAAACGCAAAGAAGACTGATTCCCCTGTAGTTGGCACATTCCAAAACGTCTCCCTTTTTGTGGATAGGACAAATGATACTCAATTTCCAATATTCGGGCAAGACTTCTTGGTTCCAGACTGATTCAATGAGGTGATGGATTTCCTCAATGTTTTGACTTGCTGCACTTTTAATAAGTTCAGAAGGAATCAAATCTGGGCCTGGAGCCTTGCAATTTTTGAGCCTCTTAATTCCTTCTCTGACTTCTGCTGAAGACGGCGGTGGAATATTGTCAGCGTCTGCAGAAGTATTCGGGATGGTGAAAACCTCATCCCGAGTATGGTCATTCAGCAAATCACTAAAATGCTCATTCCATCTATGAAGTACCTCTTTTCTATCATTCAAGATGATGTTGTTTTTATCTCTACAAGCAGTAGTTCTGGGCTTAAAGTCTTTGCGGCCAAGATTAATTTCACGGTAGAAAGCACGGCTTTCATTGGAATCTCTGAGATGTTCAACTTCCCTAAACAGATCCTCGTGAAAGAGTCTTTTTTTTAGCCTATGGATCTTCTCCGGTTTTCTAGATATCTTATATTCTTCAACGGAGCTTCTTGAATGTCGCCTCTGGATCATACTTTTATAGGCGGCCCTTTTTGCCTGCGTTACAAGAGCGCATTCTTTATCAAACCAATCCTTTGGTTTTAATTTTTCCAAATTTCCCAGTGAGCTGTCAGCTGAGTGGATAATCGAATTCTTGAGCAGGTCCCACTTATTTTCCACACTCTCCAAATCAGCAAAGTTTTTAGATCTTAGTTCTTCCCTAAGTGTGGACTGGAATTCTCGCCCACTTGTTTCGTTTTTCAGTTTTTCACAATCAAACCTTTTTTGCTTCTCTTCCTGTATCTTTCGGGCGTTTGAAATTTTGGCAATTAGTTTAACGATGACCAAGAAGTGGTCAGAATCACAGGTTGCGCCTCGGTAAGTTCTTACATCCTGGATATCCGAGGCATGCCTAGAATCAATGAGTATATGATCAATTTGATTAAAGGTCTCACTATCGGGTGAGCGCCAGGTCATCTTATGAATTCTCCTGTGTCCGAACACAGTGCTTGAAATAATCATGCTGTGCTCAGCAGCAAAAAACACCAGTCGCTGTCCATTGTCATTGGTGTTATCATGTAAGCTGTGCCTTCCGATAGTTGGTCTGAACTCAACCTCCTTACTTAATTTCACATTCATATCCCCCAAAACAATTTTAATGTCATGCTTTGGACAAAATCTGTATAGCATAGAAAGATCTTCATAAAAAATTTCCTTCTCCTCCTCTTCCTTGTCCTCTAGGTGCGTGACCGTTGATAATACTATAATTAAAAAACCTTCCCCTCAGACGAATTTTGCGAAGTCGGGGAGACTTAGGAACGAAATCAGTTACTAAGTGTTTTAAACTTTTGTTCAATAGGAATCCAGTTCCAAAAGCATGTTTTTTCGCACCACAGTAGTAAATCGTGTGGTTTCTTTTCTCAATGGTACCCTCACCAAGCCACCGCATTTCCTGAATGGCAAGTAGGTCCATATTATACCTATCAAATTCTTCTATAAGAAACTGCAACCCTCTACTAAAATACAGAGTTCGTACATTCCATGTTCCAAAACGCATAGTCCCTAGACCTTTTCCGGGTCGTTTTCCAGTAGAAGGAGTCCGTGTAATTCTTTCTTTGAATTTCTTAACGAAAAGTTTTTTTTACGGGGTGGGGTTGTTAGCCCCACGCCCAACCCCCAACCTGGAGGGTCAGTCCCCTGATATAATCCCCAGAGGCAGGGTATCCGGCTATACCCCCGGACGCTGGGTACCCATTTTAGTCGCCTTCTACGACACGCATGAGTTACGTTGGGACTATTCTTTCACACCCGGTCACCACACGGGTGGCAGATCAATTTTAATGAAATTATTTTTTTATGATAAATGATGAATGTGTTATCCATATTGTACTAACAAGTAAAAATAATTTTTGGTGAGCTGAAATGTCTTGCCCGTATGCATGAAATTTTGAATTTTATTTTTAGGTCTCATAATAATAGTCCATTTTAGCAATCCATAAATTAGAAAAATCTATTTTTAATTTCAAAGAAAATGCATTTACCAATAATTCATTGGGTGTGACATGGAAAATCTATGCCAAGCAGAGCAACTTAAAATTAAAAAGAAATTGGATCAAATGCAGATAGATGTAAGATCATAACTGACATAAAAAATATTTCTTTGAATTGGATGTTCTTTTAATTTGTGTTTGAAAACACTGATTTTTCTGGGTTAAAAGGCATCCTTAAAATTGTGAGGTTAGACCAAATTTGCAAAGAATTCAAAATGTCTGCATCATGGGCTTACCATATAAATTATTTTCCAAACCGGAACTAAATTAAAGGCTAAATAAAAAATTTATTTATTGAAATCTGAAACATAAGACATTAATCATTTGATTTCGACAGTTTTTTGTTAGTGTGAAATTTTAATGAAATGCTTGCCGTTTTTAATTTTTTCATAAAAGTTTGAGCATTTAGATCTATGTTTATTTCACAGAGCATTAGACTTAGCATTGCTGCACCAGCATAACAGTTCGTGCGTACTCTGGAAACCGGGAATTTACAGGGAATTTGAGAGTGGGCTAAATTGTCAAGGAAAATCAATTTTTTGTTCAAAATTCGCAAAAATCGGGGAATTTTGAACTTGCTCACAGAGATGCTGATTACTACAGATTTTCTGTAGTTTCTATGGGAAACATCATACTATAAATTACGGAAATTGCATAGTTTCCTATAAAAAATTGTCTGCTGTGAAGGCCAATGTAAATCTATGACTGTGTGCACACAGGTCGACTTATCCTCTAGAAAAAATACCTATTGATAATCATGTACAAACAGTCGATCATGCAATTAAAGGTTTTAAACGAGGAAACTTCGTAGCCAAACAGGAAATAATGCCCAGGATAAAAGAAACACTGCTTTCCCACAAACCAAAATTAATGAAACAACAAGCATTAGTTCAAATGTTTAAACAAAATGATAACATGTAAACTTTCTTTTTCTTTTTAACACTACAACATAGTTGAAAAGTATTATAAAAAAACTTTGTTCGTTCTGTCTGTCTATCCATTCACACGATCACTGCCGTAAAAATGACCTTAATCAAAATGAAATTTTAGTATGTTATTGAGATGGTCTGTGGGATATATGGAAATGTAAATGAATAATATCATCTAATTAGTTTTGGATTGAACCCGGGTTGAAAAAATGAAATACATTGAACCCTATGGGACCTAATTTTTCAAACATTTTTTAAACGAAGTTAAAATTCTCAAATGGCTTCAAAAGTTTTAGGAAATATTCAAATTATCCCATAATATATATAAAAAAAAATTTAACAAAATAGGTTCGGTAGTTTTTTAAATGAAAATTAAAATAATAATGACACCCGTATTATATGAAGAGATCATGTGGTCCACTTCAAAATAAAATAGGACATCCATCTTTTCTCCCAGAGTCAAAATCATGATTTTAAAAGTACTTTTAAATTTATATTGAATGTTATATCCATCCTAAAACTGCTTTACTTGTGCGTATTTTCTGTGCATCCATATTCTGTGTCAATGCAATTACAATATTTTTAAGTTTAAACCTTTAGTCAACCTTTCATTATTTCTGCAACAAAGTCTCATTTTAATGGAT
The DNA here is from genome assembly GCA_951213105.1 of Amaurobius ferox. Taxonomy (NCBI): domain Eukaryota; kingdom Metazoa; phylum Arthropoda; class Arachnida; order Araneae; family Amaurobiidae; genus Amaurobius; species Amaurobius ferox. The sequence goes on from OX578138.1 coordinate 1,917,654, forward strand.
GCAGAATGTAAACAAGATGAGTTCTATGTTAGTGATAGTTGTAGTTGTATAAGAATTGCTGAATTTTTTTCATGCAAAATTATTTAACTCTGGAGTCTGGAATAGAAGTGTATGAATGAAATATTCACTGCTTTTACATAGAGAGCCAAACGATTTATATTTCGATGATGTCGTTTTAATAAAATTCATTTTTTTTTCAATGAAGTTTTAATAAGTCAAGTAAAATTATCAAGTAAAAAAAAAAGATTGTAATTCTGTGATAATTAAAGAAATTTCAGCACTGAATATATCGTATTTTAGAGATGCGATATATTCAGCAGATTGCATTTCAATTGGAAAGTGTTTCATAATCAATGCTTAATGCATGATTGATCTTTCTTGTTTATATTGTACTTAAATATATATAATACAGTTGAACCTCTCATTTATGGTCACTTTCCGGACAGAAAAATTTGTCCGTAAACAAGGGGTGACCGTAAAAGAGGGGATCATTCTAAATTAGATCAAATATTACACTTTAATCATTTTAAATTCTCATATTAAAACATACCTATTTTTGAGAACATAAAACAATTTTAAGGTAACGGACAAACCTGTAGCCAAAATTTGATTTTCTTTTTTTTTGGGGGGGGGGGGGACAGAGGTTGAACATTGTATTTGATACTATATCTGATTGGATCTTTACCTTGTACCTTTTCAGTGCTAAATTTTTCTTTCATTGGGGAGTTAACTCCCCCACCCCACCCCCCCAGCTGCGATCTTGGTGATGAACATGCACATTTGTTTCATAAAAACAGTTAAATTCACAACATGTAAGTTCATATGCAAAAAACGTACTGTAGTATACATTGAATTTATTTACCTTCGGGGAAAGAACTGATCAATTTATGTTTGATGGGTTTTAGTCACCAGTCTTTCTCCTTCGAAGTGTATTTTAAGTTGTGAGACTGAATTTAATGCCTTTCCATCATTATGCTTACAGGAAAATGTCTTTAGTCCGTCTAACACTTTAAAAACTTCAGAGTAATTTCTGATGCTGGCTCCTTGCTCTTCACACTCGACTTCTTCTTCCTCACTTTCTTCCTCTTCAGATGATTCTGTTGCAAATTCCCTGACGATATCGGATATTTCTCTGTTGTTTTCTTCTATCATCACATCTGCATCCATAGGAGCATATTCTTCAGACGACATGCCCAAGAATCCGGCCTTTTCCATCAAGCTCTGCAAAATTTTAGATTCTTCATCTGAATCAGTCGGAAGGGTTGCAAACTCCCTAAAACAAGCTTTTTGATAACAGTTAGAAATCGTTTCTTCTTTTACACTATTCCATGCGGATTTTATCCATCCAACTGCATCCAAAACGTTGATCGACTTAGATAGTTTTGTGGCTGATTTAGCTTCTTCCATTTTGCAGATCAAATGCTTTAAAAGTAGCTTGCGGTATTGAACTTTAAAAGATTTGATTACACCGAGATCCAGTGGTTCACACTTTGATATCGTGTTAGGGGGAAGGAAACTTACCTTTATGTTTTTCAGGCGAACGTCTGTTGGATGGGATGTGGCATTAACTATAAACAGCAGGACTTTTCTTTTTACCTTCACGAAGTTCTTGTCTAAGTTTATCAAATATTTCAACATGATATCAGAAGTCATCCATGCTTTCCTATTAGAGTGCCATTCAACAGGTAAGCCACGTATATCCAGTCCCTTAAAGCAGCGAGGCTTTGCTGCTTTTCCAATCACCAAAGGGGTCAACTTTTCACCTTGTATGTTTGCTCCCAGCAGTATTGTCAATCGCTCTAGAAATTTTTCCTCCATTGCAGCGTTCTTTTTTTAAACAAAGCCTTTTATCTGAAAGAGCTCGATAGAACAGTCCAGTTTCATCGATGTTATAGATATCCCTTGCTGAATACCCTTCAATAATTTTTGGTATTTTTTCAACCCAATCTTCACACACACCATTGTCGACATCAGCAGATTCACAGACCAGTTTCCTGAACGCGATTTCATGTTGAACGCGAAATCGATCCAGCCAACCATTCGAGGCTTTGAAGTCTGTGAATCCTAACTCTTCTGCGGCTTCTCTCGCTTTGTCTTGGAGAATTGGCCCGGAAATAGGGAGATTTTTGTTTCTTGCAGAAACAAACCAATCGTAAACAACTGTATCTACAGCAAGTCCAGGTGTTTTAGGAAATTTATTTTTTCTTTCTTGATTTCCGTTTTTCAACCATTGGTTTCACCAATATTCTTTCTTTTTCAAAATACAGCATATTTGGGTTCTTCCTACATTAAATTTAGTCGCTAGGGTACGAACTCCCACTTTCTGTTCTTCATTATACTCAATAACATTAATTTTATCTTACAGAGACAGAGCATGACGATTACTAATGCCGGCCATTTCGAAGGAAGGGTGACTATACATACACGTATGAACTCTACGACCTCAATGCCGATGTGACTTCGAATTCTCGAAAAGCAATGCATTAAATGTTAATTTAAAAACCATGTGCACTCCACGTCTGTGCTCTTTGTCGAGTTTTTCCCTTGAAGTGGATCTCACTCCTTTGTGACTGAGGGATAGGGGAGTTCCCGTTACTCCTTATCTCCCTTTTGAATTGCTTGCTCTTAATCTCCCTAGAGAATGACCATTGTTGTAGGCGCAGGTATTTTTCTTACTCAGGTGAGTTGCAATTTTTCCTGGGAATCTGTCTTTGGTATAGAAATTTCAAATTTTGATTGTGTCCGTACAAAGTTTTTAGTCTAATGGAATGAATCATTAAAATAGTGTCCACGTCCATATCTGAGGGTGACCGCTAATCAGGGGTTCAAAGTGCATATTGTGAATAACTTTCCTGATGGAGAATTTATAACTGACCGTAAAAGCGGGGTGACCGTTTAGAGGGGTTTGACTGTATATATATTTTTTAGGGTGGTCCAAAATATTCAACTTCTTTAATTTTTCAGTCTCACCCCTTAAAATTGTTCTATTTCAGGAAAAAATAATATCTGTGAAATTTTATTGCAATTGAACAATAATATCACATACCGACGGGCATGCTTTCGTAGAGACAGTTTGCCTTTCCCTGCTACTTAAGTTGTTCTACCTTCTTAAACTATATCACTGTTAGCTTAATGCAACATTCTTGGCATGATGCCCAAAAAACAAGTTTGAAAGCTTCTATTGCAACAGTTATATATTAACCTGTGACCATAACAGTGCCACAGCCAAAAAAAAATACTAGAGGAGAAGATGATTTTTCAAAAATTCTAAATGAAAATTTTGCTTGTTTTTTAAAGTGCTAAGTAAGGAAACATGTTTGTTTCAAAATGTGAACATAGTACACTCTTTGAAGAAATGGAAATATTTCACAATTACGAATTCTGAAGACTTCAAAGTAAATCCATTTTCATATAAGATATTGGATATGGTCTGATTGTCATTTTCAATTTCACTTTTCCCCCTAGTTATAAGAGATAAAATATTGTCTGGGTGTGGGATCTTTTCTTGCCTGAATTCTAAGTGGGCATTGTGTCTAGAATGCTGTGTGGCCAAAATATCCAACTCTTTTAATTTTTCAGAGGCATCCCTTAAAATCTTTTAGTGGTTAAAAAATTATTTTTAAAGTTTTGGTTCATATGAATAATAAAAAGTATTCCGGGCACCGACTGCCAATTTTTTTTTTTTTCATCATTGGAACATTTATATAAAATTGAGCAAAATCAATACAAGGGTATAATAAAATAATTGTGCAATTCATTACTTCAAGAAAAACTGTAATTTTAATAAATAGATATTTCAAAAGATGATACCGTGTATTAGTTTTTGGAATGTTTGTTTATTAAAATCCGAAATACAGCTGATGTACAGATAATGACAGAAATATCAACAAATAGAAAACAAATGACAATCTCAGTCCATTTTTTTTTTCTTTTGCTACAGTCGCCTTCTTCGCATCAGGATATCGATTGTTACATGGCAAATATATAACATTGTAAGTTGTGGAGAGATTACAATCTATAAAGATGGTCCCTGTATCACATTTGCAATGACTACATGTTCCCCCAGAAGAACACCTGCGAAGGAAGTGGAAACAACTCTTCTTCGACTTGGTGGACAGAGATGTCTCTATTACAGAGAGTGTCTCTATAACAGTGGGGCACCTTGGAAAGAGGTGACCTCTTGATCGCCACTGGGTGCGTGGGCATTTTGGGCCAGCTGATGTGTATTATTAATTCTCGGGTGTTAACCAACCCTCCGAAATGACAGCACCCAATAACTGAGATGTAACTCAATGCCTTCCAATGAAAATATGCAGGGGCTACAGTGTCAGGCCAATGACAACCAGGGGCATAGTCCTTGTAGGAGGTGACAATTTTCAAACGTCCGAGAGAGAGTCAGTTTCTGAGAGAAGTTTTTAGAACACTCGATATTTGAGGGAAGTCGGCAGATTTGATTTTGGTGAATTGGAGGAGAGAAGTGTCCTCAAACGACAGTTCAGGTGATGGGCTCTTGACTCCTTCTGACCCAATGATGGGCTATACGACTAAGTATCGAGGTACGCAATGCATGTTTTTTTACATACATTTTGACGGCACAAATTTCATGCTCTCTCTCGACATTTGGTTAACCTTCATATATGAGAATTGTTTCTTGTGTAAATTAGTTTAATCGTATTTTAAGGCAGTATATGTAAGAATAAGAATTAACTTTCTTCTTAATGAAATTTAATCATAATGGAGTTTAATTGTATGTTTTAAATAATGATAATTATAAGAGACGTTCTTGTGGAACGGAAGAAATGTTGTTGTTGAGACCCAGGCCTTCCAACCTACCAGAACGGTGTAAGGTAACTGTTTGGACGTCCGGGAAGTGCCACCCAATTTAGACCGGAATCCAGTGGGAGAGGCATCTGTTGTGTTTGACAGATAGAATAAAACCTGCTGTGTTTAAAAAGCTAAATGAAGACATAATATTTAGTTTAAAGAAAATTAGTTTATTAAATAGTACTTCAAATTAATTCAAATTAACAAATACAAAAACACTGCTCACAGGCAGGCAACTCAGGGAGAATTAACATTAGAATTTTAGACATTAGAATTTTAGAATTTTATCAACTTAGTTAAAATTAAGAAATTAGCATAAAAACTTTATTCAAAACAATCTATATTAAATTCCATCAGAAAATCATTAACAAAAAATATTATATTTAAAAGAATTTTAGAATTTTCCCAGGCTCTTATAAATTTATGAAGGTTTAGAAATTTGCTCTCAGAATAAAGTTTTAGAATTTTAAATTTACAGAATAAAATTTGATTAAATACATCTCAAATATTGAGAATTTAAGAAATTAGGAGTTTAAATATAACAGCAATATTCACCAGATGGGTCATCAGACAGGGGGGAAAAGTTCCAATTTATTAGAACTTCACTGGTAGGAAACAAATTTTGTAGACTGGTTTACTGGAAATCACCAAACTTAAAACAGGAGAGGATTCAGCATTTTTCTTGAAAAGGATTGTAAACTCAGGAGATCAGACCTAACAGCTACTTCTGGTACACTCGGATCTTCATAGAACGTCCGTCCTCGGCAGAAGCTACGTTCACGTAGCGCGCATAAGAAAATTTAATACACACTTTTCCGGAGAGCTACTTCGTGACTTTCGCGATAAAAGCTCGAAAAAACCATCATTTAAATTAAAACAACTAATGTAAAAAAAAATAACGCGAGGAACTTAACGTTCCATTGAAAAGCTCGCGTGGAACATAAGTTCCATTCGAAAATAAAAAACGCGCTTCCTGTGCTAACACCGACGAAGGATTTCAACAAAAAACTGAAACTGAAAAGTTCTACGCGCGTATTTATATGTGCGGCAAAAACACGGAGTTTAGATAAACGGCAGCAATTAAAATTCGCTTACCGAAATTAGAATTGCCAAAATAATACTCATAATTCCGAGAGCAGACGATCCGTAAAAATGCGAACCAATTAAAATAAATGACGAATTCCAAAGAGGCGCAAAAACGCTTAGGTGGCGTTATTAATCGCAGTAAAAAGCCCGCAAAACAGAATTCCGAAAATGGCCGCAACTGAAATTTTTGAATTGCAGTGAGACATGGAAATAACTTGAAACTGAAGAACAAACGGAATTTCTAACCAAAAATGGGAAAATGGGATATCAAATTAAAGGGAATTTTAAGGGGAATCAAATAAATAAATAATTTCTAAAATTTGCAAATCAAAAGTAATATTAATTTAAGGAATGGAACATTTTTAACTAAGAATATTATAAAGAAAATTAATTTAGAAGATTAAAAATATTCTAATTAAAGAATAAATGAAAAAGCCAATAAATATTATTTAAATATTACCAAATTAAGAATATTGAGCCAGGGAAAAAGAAATAAAAGTAAATTTTCAAACCTCTAAATTCTAAAGCAACCCAACACATTCCTTCCACCTATCCCCCAAAAATTTTTCATTTGAAAAATGAAAAATTTTTGATAATAAAAATAAAATATCTATCAGAAGTTACCAATTTAAGTATAGCAATTTTTATCCGAATTCAACCTCTATTTCGGAATAAGCAGTTTGTTAACAAACTATAGACTAAAACAAGAATTATATAATGAATAAATTTTTGTACATCAGATCACTAAATTTGTGTAGACAAAAGTAAAGGTAGAGGATTTGACATTGATTCTCATTAGCTATAAATAAAAATAAAAATTTTTACGAAAACATTGGACCAGCCAAATAGTTTTCAAAGAATCGAAACATTGAATTTTGAAAAGGTACCTTGAATAACCAATGAGAAACAACTCTCATTTCCACTACAAAATATAAATACCAGCTGGAAAGAAAAAAAAAATGTGTAAATAGAGTGATCTAAAAAAATAAAACAATGTACATAAGTTGTATAAAATAAATAAAATTTCAATAGAAGTGTCAAATGACAATTGACACAATAACAATTATTATCAATAAGTAACAATAATATACTAAAATTTCAAAGACACAAGTATCTATTCATGTCCATTCAAAACCAAACAATATCATCTGTATTCTGAAGTTATCTTATATACACTGCCCTTTTATCTTTGCAGAACTCTAATACTTTTACCGACATCAAATATATACAAAAAAAAAATATCAACATATGTGATCAGAACTTACGTCATGGACCACGTAATTAAATATTTGCAGAAATCTGCACTCTCAATAACAACAAATAAGTAACAATATATCTCTATCTATAAATATTATCATCAATTCATATAATTCAAATTAATCTTTTCTCTCAATCATTTATCTAAATCCTGCAGTAATCTGCAATATCAATAACAACAATAACAACAATAACAAATTTTATCTTAAAATCAACACCAATTAAATCCAGTTTGCAGCATTCTGCAATGTACCAATAACAAAATACACACATATAAAAATTATACACTTAAAAAAAATTATGTTGCGCAACAATAAAATAAAAAAAATGTCATTCTAGTTTTTCCTTTGTCGTAAATTATATCTTTGTGTTGGAATTATATCATTCTCATGAGATGTATTACTTGCTGAATTATCAGATTGTGCACAAGAAAAGAACACAGAATCTCTTTCTGGAATTTTTGTTAATCTGTCAATGTGCACCAACTGAATATTTTGTGTATCATTTACATGTTGAATTTTAAAGTTTACATTAGATGTTTTTTGTATAACTTTAAAAGGACCTTTATTAAGTTTAGAGAGTTTCTTACAATGTCCTCTTGGAAAAACAGGAATGTATAAATATACTAAATCTCCAACTTTTATATCTTTTATAACAGCAGACTTATTTCTGTATGTCTCTTGTGTTTTAGCTGCTTTAAGTAAGTTCTTCTTTACTATTTCAAAAGATTTTTTCATACGAATTGCCAAATCCTGACTATAGTCACTAACAGTGGTAAAATTTTGTTCATTTAAATTAAAAAGAAGATGATGTGGCAAAATTAATTCTCTACCATAGAGAAGATTAGCTGGAGACTCACCAGTCGAGGAATGGATTGAAGTTCGGTGGGCCAGCAAGGCAAAAGATAAATGTCGATCCCAATCCTCTTGTGTTTCAGACACTAAATGACTAAGTGTGTTAATTATTTTACTGTTTAAACGCTCGCAAACTTCATCTGATTGTGGGTGATAGCTAGTAGTGGTATGTTTTTCAATACCTAATTTTTCATACAACTTCATGGCAGCATTCGAAATGAAATTAGATCCTTTGTCAGTGATAATGTGTTTTGGCACACCATGAAGAGAAAAGAAGTTTTCTAAACAATTTAAAATAGTTTCAGATTTAATATTGGGGATAGCATAAGCTTCTGGCCAACGAGTAAAATAGTCCGTAATCACCAGTATGTACTTATTGCCAGAGTAAGTTAGAGGCATGGGGCCAATACAATCCATAGCTATTCTTTCCATAGGGTAAGTAGAATTTGGAAACCTCTGTAAAGGAGCTTTTTGTTTTTGTTTAAATCCTCTTTTCTGTAAACAATCAGGACAACTCTTAACATAATTTAAAATTTGAACATACATCCTAGGCCAATAAAAGTGTTGCTGAATTTTCCTTAAAGTCCTTCTAAAACCACCATGTCCTGCAGTTATCGAATCATGACAATAATTTAGAATATCAGAGATCAAATTTTGTGGAACAACAATACGCTCTTTTCTTTGATATTTTAATTTAGGTTTCCTATTAGTACAATATAATACATCATCTTTTAAAAAAAACATTAAATTTTTAGGGAATGGGTCAATATTTTTATCTAAGCATGAGCCAATTCTTATACAATTGGGGTCAGAATTTTGAGAATTACGTACTCTTAAAAGAAGGTTAGTATCAACATCCAGGTCTATAGTGTTTACGTTTACATTATTTACACATCTAGATAGATAATCAGCTGTTAAATTTAGGCGACCAGGTTTATGAATAATTTTGTAATTAAACTGGGTCATGGACATTATCCATCGTGCTATCCTAGAAGTGGGGTCTTTTAATTTCAAAACATTTGAAAGGGAGGCCTGATCACAATAAACAGTAAAATGTTTTCCCAAAAGGTATTGCTTAAAATAGGATGTTGCCCAGACAACTCCTAAAGTCTCTTTCTCGACTGTGCTATAGTTTATTTCTGCATCTTTTAGTTTTTTACTAGTATAAGCAATAGGGTGCAAAAATCCATCCTTTCCTTCTTGACAGAGAACTGCTCCAAGAGCAAAATTCGATGCATCGGTACATACCGAAAACGGTTTTGAAAAATCAGGGAGATGTAAAATGGGTTCTTTAAGTAATTCGGATTTTAAGGTTTGATAAGAATTTTCTGCTTCAGGGGTCCAAGAGAATTTAATATTTTGCTTAGTTAAATTAGTTAAGGGAAGAGCTTTTAAGGAGTAATTTTCAATAAATTTTCTGTAGAAACCAGTTAATCCTAAAAATTGGCGAATTTGTTTTTTAGAGGTGGGTTTTTGAAAATTTTTAACAGTTTTCAAATTTGAGGGGTCAGGCTGGACAATACCTTCAGAAACTTGAAAACCCAAATAATTTATTGAAGATTTAAAAAAATTGCATTTACTTGGCTTTAAACATAATTTATGTTGAGATAATCTATCAAATATACTACCTTTAATTTCATTAAGTGTTCCTCAAAGGTTCTAGATGCAATAACAATATCATCTATGTAAATAGAAATTTGTAAAGGGAACAGCTTAGCTAGGACGATGGACATAAGTCGTTGAAAGGAGCTGGGGGCATTTTTCAAACCAAAAGGGACTCTTTTCCATTCATAGTGGCCAAAAGGTGTAGAAAAGCCACATTTGTGTGTGTCGTCTGGGTGCAATTTCATTTGATAAAATACAGATGTTAAGTCTAATGTAGAAAAATATTTCGCACCACTTAAACTATCAATCAATTCAGTGATATTTGGCAGTGGAAAAATATCATCAATAGTTTTATCATTTAATTTTCTAAAATCTGTTACTAATCTTAATGTTCCATCTGCCTTTTTAACAAACAGTACAGGTGCGGAGAATGGTGAATCACTTTCTTGTATAATGTCATTTTCAAGAAGCTCATTAATTTGTCTATCTAATTCATCTCTTACATGATAAGGAACTCTATAAGGTTTCTTTTTAACAGGAATATCATCTTTTAAGTTAATGTTATGAAAAACTGTATCACACCCCTTTAAATCTGGAATAGAATTAGCAAAAATATGTTTATAATCATTAAATAAACTCTCTATTTGTCTTTTTTCATTATAGTCTAAGTGTGAAAGATCAAAATTTCCTCCCCAAACATCAAAATTATCACCACTCTCTGCACTTGACTCAGTAATATTGTTAACTGAAAAGGAAGATACTACTGTGATAGGAACAATTTTTGCTAAATTTGAATGCTTATTTATGTGCAACTCATCAGTTGACAAATTCAATACTTTTACATTATATATATTAGATCTAGATACATTATTTACTGATCTAGCGACCAGAATTTTACTGTTGTTTAAAGGCTCAATCATCACAGTAGGTGAATTAAATTTAACAATCTCTTTTAATTTTAGTTGTATGAAAGCCTCCGATAGAGGAGGAATTGTGTATTTCCTAAGTGCATAGCACAAATTATCCCTATATTTTTCAGAATTCAAAGTATTTTCTCTGTTAATTTCATAATTATTAAAGAATTGAGTTGCATTAGATAATGAAAATGGTGCAGATTCATCCTTAATTGCAAAAGGCACAGTTATAATATTATTGTATAAAACATTATTACTAAAATCTATTGACATCTTATAACCCTTTAAAAATTTCACACCAAGTATTGCTGAATAATTACAAGAATCACAGTCCATAATATAAAAATCAACATTAAATATTTTGTTATTTAAATTTAAATTAATATTCAATTTTTTGGAAACTTTTATAATATCACTAGAGATGCCTTTTAAATTTATATTACATTTAGTTAATTGACTGTCAGGTATATTTAAATGAGATAATACATTTGTAAACAACACATTAATAGAAGCACCAGAATCAATAAGTATAGGAATATCAACATTATTTATCATACCAGAAATCACTGGTAGAGACAAATTCTGTAATGAAATCAAATTTGAATTTTGCACCACAGGTAACACCCCAAGGGCTTCAGAAGGTAAGTTAGAGTGAAAACTCCCTTCACCCTTACTTAGTTTAAATTTTGTTTTTCACTGTCATTTTTATCACTCCTAGGTGTATAAAAAGTGTTGTAACTCATTTTAGGTTTAGTTTCATTTATGTCAGGCTGAAAGTTTTGATTTGGCTGATGGTAAAAAAATTGAGTAGGTTGTTGAAATCCCTGCGTTTGTTGTGGAAAACCATATAGATAATTTTGTGTAGGTTGTGGAAAAGAAAAAGGTTGTTGATACATTCGAGTAGGCAGAGACCTAGAATTTCTGTTGAACCTGTGTGATTGAGGAAATTTCCTACAATCCACACTTATGTGACCTAATAGACCACATGAAAAACACCTTCGGCTATCCTTTGTCACTCTAGTTTGAGGCAGCTGTGGTTTGGTGTTAATCTGAGTTTGCAACTCAGCAAGCCTTTTAGTGAGGTTCTCTACCTCCATTCTATTTCTCTTAAGCTCATCATGGAGCTGCTTATTTTCAGATTCTCCAAGACTCATCACATATTGGGGGTCATCCCCATGTTGCTTGCTCCACACCTCTTCCTCTGCCACAGCATGCCTTTTTGCAGAATCAAAACTCTTGTGGTTTTGAGGTAGGATTAGCCGTTTGAAATGAGGCTTCAAGCCTTCAATGAAAACCGAGCACAAGACATCAAGTCTTTGCTAGTTTGCCACTCTGTCATTCAGTAAGGCAGGTGAAACAGTTTTATATGAGGAAGCCTCAACTCTGGCAGCAAACTGACGCACAGATTCATTTGGTCTCTGATAACTTTGCGAAAATGCTCTCAAGTTACTGTGTAAACATTCTATTGAGGAAAATCTGTCGTGTAAAGCTTTAAGAATTTGAGAGAAAGATTTCTCTTCTTTTAACTTAGGATTATCTCTAATAAATCTTGCAGCTATGCCTGACAGTTTTAACTTTAAAACTAAGACCTTGTCTGACTCTGACCAATTTGCATGGTCGGCTAACATTTTAATCCTATCTATGTAATCCTCTAATGGGAGGCCAGATTCCTCTCCTGAAAACACTGGGATTGAATCTAAAAAGTCTCCTATTGAAGAGACTGTTTTAAAATTACTCATTACATTACATTTAGAAGAATCCATTTTTAATACCTGTTCATTTAAGTCATATTGTTTACTATTAACATTTGAATCAATATTTTTGTTACAAACAGAATTTACATTATCAGAGGTTGCCTCAATGTTTATTTTAGAAGGTAAATTTCTTTCCAATAAGGATAACCAAGTTTTCTTCGTACTAGCAACCTGACTTCTGGGAATTAAATCCCAATCTTTACCATCGTTTGAATTTGTGAGAAATGAAGGAAATGGCTCTTTACCAACAGAGAACATTGCATATAATAAAGTTTCAAAAGGCTTATCTTTAGAGCCATCTCCAGTTTCGTCTGACCCAAATACAGAAATATACATACAGTTATTTTCTCTAACATCATCCATAATTGCAATACAATTGAAGGTTTAATACTACTAATAAATATTATAAAACATGAGAGCAATTTCTAGACTGGTAAACGGCACCAAAACTACTGTTGTGTTTGACAGATAGAATAAAACCTGCTGTGTTTAAAAAGATAAATGAAGACATAATATTTAGTTTAAAGAAAATTAGTTTATTAAATAGTACTTCAAATTAATTCAAATTAACAAATACAAAAACACTGCTCACAGGCAGGCAACTCAGGGAGAATTAACATTAGAATTTTAGAATTTTATCAACTTAGTTAAAATTAAGAAATTAGCATAAAAACTTTACTCAAAACAATCTATATTAAATTCCATCAGAAAATCATTAACAAAAAATATTAAATTTAAAAGAATTTTAGAATTTTCCCAGGCTCTTATAAATTTATGAAGGTTTAGAAATTTGCTCTCAGAATAAAGTTTTAGAATTTTAAATTTACAGAATAAAATTTGATTAAATACATCTCAAATATTGAGAATTTAAGAAATTAGGAGTTTAAATATAACAGCAATATTCACCAGATGGGTCATCAGACAGGGGGGAAAAGTTCCAATTTATTAGAACTTCACTGGTAGGAAACAAATTTTGTAGACTGGTTTACTGGAAATCACCAAACTTGAAACAGGAGAGGATTCAGCATTTTTCTTGAAAAGGATTGTAAACTCAGGAGATCAGACCTAACAGCTACTTCTGGTACACTCGGATCTTCATAGAACGTCCGTCCTCGGCAGAAGCTACGTTCACGTAGCGCGCATAAGAAAATTTAATACACACTTTTCCGGAGAGCTACTTCGTGACTTTCGCGATAAAAGCTCGAAAAAACCATCATTTAAATTAAAACAACTAATGTAAAAAAAAATAACGCGAGGAACTTAACGTTCCATTGAAAAGCTCGCGTGGAACATAAGTTCCATTCGAAAATAAAAAACGCGCTTCCTGTGCTAACACCGACGAAGGATTTCAACAAAAAACTGAAACTGAAAAGTTCTACGCGCGTATTTATATGTGCGGCAAAAACACGGAGTTTAGATAAACGGCAGCAATTAAAATTCGCTTACCGAAATTAGAATTGCCAAAATAATACTCATAATTCCGAGAGCAGACGATACGTAAAAATGCGAACCAATTAAAATAAATGACGAATTCCAAAGAGGCGCGAAAACGCTTAGGTGGCGTTATTAATCGCAGTAAAAAGCATGCAAAACAGAATTCCGAAAATGGCCGCAACTGAAATTTTTGAATTGCAGTGAGACATGGAAATAACTTGAAACTGAAGAACAAACGGAATTTCTAACCAAAAATGGGAAAATGGGATATCAAATTAAAGGGAATTTTAAGGGGAATCAAATAAATAAATAATTTCTAAAATTTGCAAATCAAAAGTAATATTAATTTAAGGAATGGAACATTTTTAACTAAGAATATTATAAAGAAAATTAATTTAGAAGATTAAAAATATTCTAATTAAAGAATAAATGAAAAAGCCAATAAATATTATTTAAATATTACCAAATTAAGAATATTGAGCCAGAGAAAAAGAAATAAAAGTAAATTTTCAAACCTCCAAATTACCTAAATTCTAAAGCAACCCAACACATTCACACGGACCTTACCCTCCTTCCCCTACCACCAACCTCTCGGACCCACATGTTCATGATCGTACTCCGTGTGAACACGGTGGCAGTTTTGGCAGTGGCAGTAATCGAACTCGGACCTACCAAGTGCAACTCCCGCGTGCTAACCACAGGGCTACCGTGCCCCGGAACAAATATTGTAGAATAACTTTGCGGAGATGTTTGGAGATAGAATGTTAATTGAATATTTTCTTACTATTATAACTATTTTGTAAATAAACTTGTTATTGTTTTATATTATGTTCGCTGTCGTCATTATCTATTAATATTTTATTAATTGATTTATATGTATTTATGTTCGACATGGCCAATGTCGAGATTCACTTTTATGGGGAGAATTTAAAATACTTGCTGTTGGCAGAGTTTTATTCGCATCGTGATGTCCTTATAACTTAGCGTGCTGATGTAAAAAAAATTTTCAACATTAGCAGAGTGGTAGTTTAACAGAGGATAATAGCAAGTGCAGTTGAGAAATGTTCTTCAATAAGAAGCCAATTTGTCAAACACAAAATCACTTTTATTGACGTGATATCCATTCCTATGACATGGTTACAAAAACTTTGTAACGTCGTGGCAAAGTTAAACAATATTTACAAAAATGAGCCAGCAAGCTCATAAAAAGGTTGTCAGATATAGTCTATGACTAGGCACGCACTCTCGGTAACTTTTATCGTTGCCATAACACAGGTAAGTAGAGAAAATTACCTTATCACAAATGCTGTGTTCTTTCACAAAGCCACCATTATCAGGTCACACGTCATGGCATTACACTGAGTCCAAAAACCGCCAAAATTAACTTGGTCTCTTTAAAATTGAAAGAGCCAACACTAGAATCATTTTACCGCACCTTCCGAACTAAACTATCGGAACTAGACGCATACTTAGTTACGCAACTTAGCTGGCAACTAAAACATACCGCAACATACTCAAACAGAGTATTTGCAAAGTATCAGATCATTCGATCTCGATCTGTCAATCTATCGAACTCCAGGTCATCTGTCATGATCCTGACAGGTCATGAACCTCTAAAGTACTGAGAATGTGTCCTATCATATATACACAGTGATGGGTACGCTCTGGAACACAACCATTGATAGCAGCGCCTTCACAATATGTAAATCAGGATGCGCTCGTGGTGAGAATGCGATTTGCATGAATGGCCTGTTCTGTTCTCGTCACGAGTCATTCACGGGAATGGAAAAACCATTCTGAAAATGAAAACAAGTTCCCGTGAAAACGAGAATCACGACGAAAACAGAACTCAGTTTCCAACTGACAGCCCCCTCATGCAAAACCCCAAATCTCGGCGCACGTGCTATCAATTAATGAATTTACTCTAAATAACAGGACAGCAAAAATTTCAAGTTCTTCAGTATACAGCTAAACCATAAAGTACATATACCACTTAAATGTTAAGCAAAAAAAAAATTATCATTGAAAAAAAATTTAAGATACTATCACAGAAACACTAAGTTCCAAAATTTAAAAATTTAGTATAACTATCAAAATTTAAGTTTCAAGAAATTTGAGTATAACTATTAAATTTAACATTTAAGATTAAAAATTTATTATAAATATCAAATTTAAGTTTCAAGAAATTTAAGTATAACTATTAAATTTAACATTTAAGATTAAAAACATCAAATTCAAGTTATTAGAAATTTAAGTATAACTATTGAATTTAACATTTAAGATTAAAAACATTAAATTCAAGTTATAGAAAATTTATGTATAACTACTAAATTAAATATTTAAGATTAAAAACAACAAATTCAAGTTATAGAAAATTTTATGTATAACTAGCAGCATACCCGTTCTTCGTACGGAATATATAATATAAAGAAACTTATAATTCGCAATCATGTGCAAATTCTGTTTAAATATTAAATTTATTGCTCCTAAAGAGAAGTTTTAGAATATCTGTTCTCACTATGCAAAATTATCTTCACGGGCAGATCTGAAGAATAAAACATCCTGGCCCCTTTTGTAAGCAAATTTACAAAAAAAGAAAAAAAAAGGGAATTGAATCAATATGTGCAACCCCGTACTACTTATATTGTTGCAGATTAGAAAATATGCCAGTGTGTTAGTAGAAGATTCCCTGTATTACAATATAAGCCTAAAAAATATTTGCCAAAATAAAAGAGATGACGTAATAAATTATAAATATCAATAATCCCCGTAATCTTTATACCAGAAGGTCGTAATTGATTCCAATATATGCCAATATATATCAAAATATATGCCAATATACCTGTACTACTTATATTCTCGTAGATTAAAAGATATACACGTGTATTTGTAGAAGATTCGTACAACGTACAATATATGAATTTCAACCACTTTTGCCGCAATAGAACAATGGCATAAGAAATTGAAAATATCAATAATCTCTGAATCAATAATCCCCGAAAACATCAATAATAATAATGTTTAAATCTGAAGATCGTAATTGATATTATCCAGTCAAAAATATGATGGCAATGAAATTTATTTTATATACATATCTTCATTATTAAAATCGGAAAATATTTAATAAAGATCTTCTTCCTCATAAACACACTGGATTTAAATCCGTTGCTAAGGGACATGTTATGATTTGCTTCAAATAAATTGGTGGTCAAAATATCGTCTGAATAATGCGATCTCTAATGAAGGTTTGGCGGCATTTTAAAAAATCGCCAAATTTATCGCCAAGTGGGACTATAGAACTGACAGTCCCACTTGGCGATAAATTGACGAACCATCATCAAAATACTATCCCCTAAAATATCAATGATAATAATGTTTAAACCTGAAGACCGTAATTGATATTATCCAGTCAAAAATGCAATGTCAATGAAATTTATTTTACATACATATCTTTATTATTCAAATCGGAAAAGATTTAATAAAAATCATATGCCGCATAACATATTGGATACGTTGCTAAGCGACATGATATCATTTGCTTCAAATAAATTGATGGAAATCATATCGTCTGAATAATGCGATCTTCATGGAAGGTTTGGCGACATTTTCGTCAATTTAGCGATAACTTGAAAAATCGCCAAATTTAACTTCAAGTGGGACTGTAGGACTGATAGTCCCATTTTGCGACAAATTGACGAAATATCATCACAATACTATCCCCTAACAAAACACAATTAATTTCATTTATTAAGTATTTTAATTTATCAATTCCATGATCTTTTTATGGATTTACAAATATTTTTATCAATTTGGTGATATTAAAAATATTCGTTAAATGTGTTACTAAGTAGGATGGATGGACTGACTGACAAATACTACCGAAACATCATTTCCGTACTCTTTTCTAAAAAAACAAATTTAATTTCATTTATTTGCGACATTTTTATCAATTTGGAGACATTTCCGCTAATTTGGTAAAATTTAAGAAAAGAGACCTAGAGGTTATTTAGAGATATTCCGCTAAATTCGTAGCTCTGAATTTGCAGATCTGAAGAATAAAATATCCTGATCCCGTTTGTATGTACCAAATGAAAACACTAAAATTTTAATAGAAGATACGCCCATTCTACTCTTTTTCTGCTTCAACAATCGGCTAAATGAATTTATTGACTAAACACGATGAGTTTATTATCTAAACACAATATATGAGCTTGAAACCTCTTTTCTAAAATAAATGAAAATAATGTACACAGTCCGTAATTTATATAATTAAAAGAACAATCAAACCGTTCATTTATAAAATATATTTTTACATCCATTTATTTATTATTCAAATTGAAAAAATAATATTAAATATTAACAACACATTTAATTTCATTCCGTTGCCGAGCAACATGATATAAGGTAGAATCGTCCTCATAAAATGCGAAATTAAATAGCCATTTTGATTTGTTTATACTTTTCATCGTTGAGTAAAAACTTGTGAAAGATAAGCCATGGAGGTAGATTTTTCCATTTAAATTCATGTTTCAAACAATTCATGCTTTCCGATAGTGACTAATTAATGCAAAAATCCTGCACCAAACTCGGAAATAAAGTTTTATTTCATTTTGACATTTTAAACAAACGATTTTCATCCTTTCCGTTTGGATAAACCACGGAGTTGGAGAGTAGATCTCCTAGGAAAAAGTTCCGTTTTTCATTAATATCTCGTCAACCCCTGGTCTTAGAAACTCGAAACTTGGACTAAATTTATGGGGGGCTATTTCAAGGCTATCCACAAAATTTCATTAAATTCGGTTCAGCCGTTTTCCCGTGATGATGAGACAAACGAAATATTCGTTTTTTACTAATATCTCGAGAACCACTGGTCGTAGAAACTCAAAACACAGACTAAATTTTAAGTGGGGCTATTTCTGGGCTACCCACAAAATTTCATCAAATTCGGTTCAGCCGTTCTCCCGTGATGATGGGACAAACAGACAGACAGATTTTCAATTTTATATATATACTAGCAGCATACCCGTTCTTCGTACGGAGTATACAATATAAAGAAACTTGAAATTCATAATCATGCCCAAATTCTTATAGTATACTAAATGACATGTTTAATCAAAATATTCTGTTAAAATATTTAATATAATGCTCATAAAAAGAAGTTTAAGAATCTCTGTTCTCGCTATATAAAATTATTTTCATGGACATATCTGAAGAATAAAACATCTTGGACCCCTTATGTAAGCAAATATAAAAAAAATATGGAATTGAATCAATATATGCAAAATAAAAGCGTTAAAATTGTATAGGACACGTACTAATTATATACGCGAATATTAGAAAATATAACCTGTATTAGTAGATTACATGTATAAATTGAAAATACCAATAAACCCGTAATCTTTAAATCTGAAGACAGTCATTTATTCCAATATATGTCAAAATTAAAGTGCTAAAATTATATGGGAATATATACACGTACTACTTATAATGTCCGATTATTAGTAGAAGATTACCCGTTTTGCAATATGAGTCACAAATGTTTTTTGGTAAAATACAACAGACGACGTAATAAATTGAATATATAATTAATCCCCTTAATCTTCATACCAGAAGACTGTACTTGATTCCAATATATATGCCAATATATGTCAAAATATATGCCAATATACCTGTACTACTTATATTCTCGTAGGTTAGAAGATATATATACCCGTGCATTTCTAGAAGATTACTCGTACAACGTACAATATGCGTGTGTCAGCAATTTTTGCCGCAATAAAACAATGGCGTAATAACTTAAAAATATCAATAATCCCTGAATCAATAATTCCGGAAAATATCAATAATAATAATGTTTAAACCTGAAGAGTATAATTGATATTATCCAGTCCAAAATGAAATGGCAATGAAATTTATTTTATAGACATATCTTCATTATTCAAATCGGAAAGGATTTAATAAAAATCGTCTGCCGCATAAACACATTGGATTTAAATCCGTTGCTAAGCGACATGATATCATTTGCTTCAAATAAATTGGTAGAAAAAATATCGTCTAAATAGTTATATTTCTATGGAACATTTGGCGACAGTTTCGTCAAATTAGCGACATTTTAAAAAATCGCCAAATTTATCGCCCAGTGGGACTGTAGAACTGACAGTTCCACTTTGCGACAAATTGACGAAATATCATCACAATACTATCCCCTAACAAAAAACAATTAATATCATTTATGTAGCGCAATTTTATCAATTTCAAGATATTTTTATAGATTTGAAAACATTTTTATCAATTTGGTGACATTTTAAAAATTCGCTAAATGTATTACTAAGTAGGATGGTTGGTCTGGCAGATAAATGCTAACCAAACATCATTTCAGTACTCTCTTCTAACAAAACAAAAAAAAATTTCATTGATATGTAGAAGACCCAAGCCACACGACCAACCCGAAGGTTTATGGCAGCTGTTTGTGTGTCGTTTATATCAATTTGGTGACATTTCGGTCAATTTGGCAAAGTTTAAGAAAAGTTGTCAAATTAGCGATATCCCTCCAAATTCGTAGCTTTGAATTTGCAGATCTGAATGAAACATTCTTATCCCGTTTCAATATACTAAATGAAAACACTACAATTGTATTAGAAGATACACCCGCTCTACTCTTTTTCTGTTTCAACAATCGGTTATATGAATTTATTGGCTAAACACAATATACGAGTTTAGTAGCTAAATACGATATAAGCTTGAAAACTCTTTGCCAAAATAAATGAAATTGATCGCAGTCAGCAATTAATATAATTAAAAGAAAAATCAAACCGTCCATTCATAAGATATACTTTTATATCCATTTATCCATTTATTTATTATTTAAATCGAAAAAAAAATAATAAAAACATTAACAAACACATTTAATTTAATCCGTTATTCGTACGGAGTGTATAATTTAAAGAAACTTAAAGTTCGCAATCATGTGCAAATTCTGTTAAAATATTAAATTTATTGCTCCTAAAGAGAAGTTTAAGAATATATGTTCTCACTATGAAAAATTATCTTCACGATCAGATCTGAAGAATAAAAAATCCTGCCCCCTTTTGTAAGCAAATTTACAGAAGAAAAAATCGGAATTGAATGAATATAGGCAACCCCGTACTAATTATATTGTCGCAGATCAGAAAATATGCAAATGTGTTAGTAGAAGATTACCCGTATTACAATATGCGTCTCAAAAATATTTGCCAAAATAAAAGAGATGACGTAATGAATTGAAAACATCAATAATATCCGTACTCTTTATACCAGAAGGTCGTAATTGATTCCAATATATGCCAATATATATCAAAACATATGTCAATATACCTGTACTACTTATATTCTCGTAGATTAAAAGATATACACGTGTATTTGTAGAAGATTCGTACAACATATAATATATGAGTTTAAACAATTTTTGTCATAATAAAATAATTGCATAATAACTTGAAAATATCAATAATCCTTGAATCAATAATCCCCGAAAATATAAATAATAATAATTTTTAAACCTGAAGACCGTTATTGATATTATCCAGTCAAAAATGCGATAAGAAAAATCAAATCGTTCTTTTCTAAAATATATTTTTATATCCATTTATTTATTATTCAAATCGAAAAAATAATTATTAAAATTAACAGACAGCTTTAATTTAATTGCGTTTCTGAGTAACATGATATAAGATAGAATCTTAGAACATGTTAAATATGTCATGTCTTATAACATAAACTGCGAAATTAAATAACGATTTTGATTTCTCTATACTTCTCATTGTTCCGTAAAAGCTTGTTTTAAATAAACCATGGACCATGGAGATAGATTTCCCCTTTAAATCATGTTTCCAACAATTCATGTTTTCAGAAAGTGACTAATTAACGCAAAAAATCTCCCATCAAACTCAGAGATTAAATTTTAATTCATTTTCAAACGATTTTCAAGCTTTTCGTTTGGATAAACCACGGAGTTAGGGAGTAGAACTCCTAGGAAAAAGTTCCGTTTTTCATCAATATCTCGACAACCCCAGGTCTTAGAAACTCGAAACTTGGACAAAATTTATGGGGTTATATTTGAAGGCTATTCACCAAATTTCATTAAATTCGGTTCAGCCGTTTTTCCGTGATGATGGGAAAAACGAAAATTTCGTTTTTTACTAATATCTCGAGAACCACTGTTCGTAGAAACTCAAAATACGGATATAATTTTAAGTGGGGCTATTTCTGGGCTACCCACAAAATTTCATCAAATTCGGTTCAGCCGTTCTCCCGTGATGGTGTGACAAACAGACAGACAGACAGACAGATTTTCATTTTTATTTATATAGATAGACTAGCAGCATACCCGTTCTTCGTACGGAGTATATAATATAAAGAAACTTGAAATTCATAATCATGCCCAAATTCTTATAGTATACTAAATGACATGTTTAATCAAAATATTCTGTTAAAATATTTAATATAATGCTCCTAAAAAGAAGTTTAAGAATCTCTGTTCTCGCTATATAAAATTATCTTCATGGACATATCTGAAGAATAAAACATCTTGGACCCCTTATGCAAGCAAATATAAAAAAAAAATATGGAATTGAAACAATATATGCAAAATAAAAGCGTTAAAATTGTATGGGACCCGTACTAATTATATACGCGAATATTAGAAAATATAACCTGTATTAGTAGATTACATGTATAAATTGAAAATACCAATAAACCCGTAATCTTTAAATCTGAAGACAGTCATTTATTCCAATATATGTCAAAATTAAAGTGCTAAAATTATATGGGAAGATATACACGTACTACTTATAATGTCCGATTATTAGTAGAAGATTACCCACATATTGCAATATGAGTCTCAAATGTTTTTTGGTAAAATACAACAGACGACGTAATAAATTGAATATATCATTAATCCCCTTAATCTTCATACCAGAAGACTGTACTTGATTCCAATATATATGCCAATATATGTCAAAATATATGCCAATATACCTGTACTACTTATATTCTCGTAGGTTAGAAGATATACCCGTGCATTCCTAGAAGATTACTCGTACAACGTACAATATGCGTGTGTCAGCAATTTTTGCCGCAATAAAACAATGGCGTAATAACTTAAAAATATCAATAATCACCGAATCAATAATTCCGGAAAATATCAATAATAATAATGTTTAAACCTGAAGAGTATAATTGATATTATCCAGTCCAAAATGAAATGGCAAAGAAATTTATTTTATATACATATCTTCATTATTCAAATTGGAAAGGATTTAATAAAAATCGTCTGCCGCATAAACACATTGGATTTAAATCCGTTGCTAAGCTACATGATATCATTTGCTTCAAATAAATTGGTAGAAAAAATATCGTCTAAATAGTTATATTTCTATGGAACATTTGGCGACAGTTTCGTCAAATTAGCGACATTTTAAAAAATCGCCAAATTTATCGCCAAGTTGGACTGTAGAACTGACAGTTCCACTTTGCGACAAATTGACGAAATATCATCACAATACTATCCCCTAACAAAAAACAATTAATATCATTTATGTAGGGCAATTTTATCAATTTCAAGATATTTTTATAGATTTGAAAACATTTTTATCAATTTGGTGACATTTTAAAAATTCGCTAAATGTATTACTAAGTAGGATGGTTGGTCTGACAGATAAATGCTAACCAAACATCATTTCAGTACTCTCTTCTAACAAAGCAAAAAAAAATTTCATTGATATGTAGAAGACCCAAGCCACACGACCAACCCGAAGATTTATGGTAGCTGTTTGTGTGTCGTTTATATCAATTTGGCGACATTTCCGTCAATTTGGCAACGTTTAAGAAAAGTTGTCAAATTAGCGATATCCCTCCAAATTCGTAGCTTTGAATTTGCAGATCTGAATGAAACATTCTTATCCCGTTTTAATATACTAAATGAAAACCTTACAATTGTATTAGAAGATATACCCGCTCTACTCTTTTTCTGTTTCAACAATCGGCTATATGAATTTATTGGCTAAGCACAATATATAAGTTTAGTAGCTAAATACGATATAAGCTTGAAAACTCTTTGCCAAAATAAATGAAATTGATCGCAGTCAGCAATTAATATAATTAAAAGAAAAATCAAACCGTCCATTCATAAGATATACTTTTATATCCATTTATTTATTATTTAAATTGAAAAAAAATAAATAATTATTAAAATTAACAGACAGCTTTAATTTAATTGCGTTTCTGAGTAACATGATATAAGATAGAATCTTAGAACATGTTAAATATGTCATGTCTTATAACATAAACTGCGAAATTAAATAACGATTTTGATTTCTCTATACTTCTCATTGTTCCGTAAAAGCTTGTTTTAAATAAACCATGAACCATGGAGATAGATTTCCCCTTTAAATCATGTTTCAAACAATTCATGTTTTCAGAAAGTGACTAATTAACGCAAAAAATCTCCCATCAAACTCAGAGATTAAATTTTAATTCACTTTCAAACGATTTTCAAGCTTTTCGTTTGGATAAACCACGGAGTTAGGGAGTAGAACTCCTAGTAAAAAGTTCTGTTTTCCATTAATATCTCGACAACCCCAGGTCTTAGAAACTCGAAACTTGGACAAAATTTATGGGGGGATATTTCAAGGCTATTCACCAAATTTCATTAAATTCGGTTCAGCCGTTTTTCCGTGATGATGAGACAAACGAAAATTTTGTTTTTTACTAATATCTCGAGAACCACTGGTCGTAAAAACTCAAAACACGAATATAATTTTAAGTGGGGCTATTTCTGGGCTACCCACAAAATTTCATCCAATTCGGTTCAGCCGTTCTTCCGTGATGATGGGATAAACAGACAGACAGACAGACAGATTTTCATTTTTATTTATATAGATTATTAAATTTAACATTTAAGATTAAAATTTTATTATAAACATTCAATTTAAGTTATAGCAAATTTTAGTTTTCATTATCTCTGTCCAAGACCAGTATACATTATCAATACTATTAACAATGACACAGATAATGAAAGATTTCTTTCTGTATTGTTTTCATATGAAATTCAAAGAAAATATTCAAGTAGTTTTTATCAATGATGCATAACCAGGTGTATAACAACAAAGATTAAACACACATACTATACGATCAAAAAGATTAAACATACATACCATAAGCATAATTGTCTTATGTGGGAATTGTAAACATGGATATATATATATATTCAGTGTAATGTGCAAAAATTTAAAAAGTTCATTGTAATAGTACACATATGTATACTCTACATACAAGTATCCATATCAAAGAGGGAGGAGTAAATTATACGATAGCCTAACCATATTTGAACACACACAAAAAAAATTTTAGAAGTTAGAATTCAGAAGTTAGAAATTTAACTTTCATGCTTTGAAAATTTGATTACAAAATTTTAATGCCCTATTCTTTGTCATTGGCTTTGTGAAATAATCTGCTATGTTTTCTTTGGTATTTACAAAGTTAATTTTAAAAGATTCATTCTCAACTAAGTTTCTCAGAAAATGATATTTTATGTCAATGTGCTTGGTTCGGTTATTTTCAATTGGGAAATTTGAAAAATTTATTGCAGCTTGGTTGTCACAGAAGATTATGTGTGCTATTATTTCTGTTAAATTTTAACCCTAGCTTCATACATTCTTCAATGATATTTTGCAGCCAAATTATTTCTTTCGCAGCTTCTGTCAATGAAACATATTCTGCCTCCATCGTTGACAGACTAACACACTTGTGCTTAAATGTACGCCAAGAAATGGGTACTCTATCTATTAGAAATAACATACCCCCGAGTGACACTCTGTCATCTCTATTGGCAGCAAAGTCCGAATCCGAGTAGCAATTTAAATTTAAGTTACCAATGCCTGATAAATTCAACATGTAATCCTTCGTTTTTTCAAGATATCCCAAAAGTTTAAGTAATGTGTCCCAATGTTTCATGCCTGGATTCTCTTGGAATTAAGACAGAATATTTACAGCGTAACATATGTCTGGTCTAGTTCTACTTGATAAATAGGCTAAATATCCGATCAAACTCTTCTATATGGGAAATTTTGCATTTGCTTTAATTCTTCATCATTCATTGGGCAATCATTTTTGCTCAATGTGATTCCTTTTGTAATAGGAAGTGAAGAAATGGGGTATTTGAATTCTTTAAACATCTGGCAAACTTTATCAATATACTGCCTTTGATGTATGAAAAATTTGTTATTGGTTTCAGTAAATTCCACACCTTACAGCTTTTTAACTTTTCCTACTATTTTGATATCAAATTCTTTCTTTAGTAATGAAACTGCATGATATCAATATCACCCTGATGTTTTGAGAATTATACTATGTCATCCACATAGACCAACATTAATACTTTGTCTTGGTAAAAATATGCACAATTGCACCATTTGAGTTTAGAACTTCTTCTGAGGAGAGAGACCCTAGTGCTGGAGCTGTTAAGGATGGTAGAGACCTGCAACGTAGGTATCTATAACTATTTACCTCCTACCCCCCCTGCTGAACCCGAGACTCCTAAAGTCTCATCTATTTCAAGTCCCTTTTCAGGGCCCATTTCAGATAGCAACAGCAATCAAACTTGCAGCAATTCTAAGCCTATAGGAAACGTGGATTCCTCGACCCAAGAGGTCACTGAGAAAGTCAGTAATTTAAACATTAGTACTAATCAAATTAATAATAGTGAACTTAATAATCTGAGTAAAAAACGCCGTACTGTTGAGCAGACTTCATCTGACTCTGAATCTGAAGGAGAATGGACCGTTGTAGGCGGCCAAAGAGTTAAAAATAAGAAAAAAGTAACTTTTGCTGAATACCAGCATGCACTTAAACTCAAAAATAGATATGAAGGTTTAAAAAATCAAGATCAAATGTGTACTGGAAATGGAATGGGCACCGAGGCCAACGTGCCCCCCCCCCCCCCCCCCCAGCCACGCCACCGATACTTATCAGCGCCAGCCAGCCTGACTGGCCTTCAATTTTATTCAGCCTTAAGGCTATTGCCAAAAATATCAACCCCAAGTTGGAAGGCAGATTTTTTAAGGTCTTTGCCGACAACTCGGACGAATTTAGAAGATGTACCGATTTCCTTAAGAAATCGGGCGTCCAATTCAAAACTTTTAATCTGAAGGAGGACCGACCTATTAAGGTCGTAATCCGAGGATTACCGGTGGCGACAGAGATAGCAGCAATTACGGAGATTATGGAAGCCATGGGCTTCCCCGTAATTAGCAACGTCCGATTGACTAGGAGAGGCTGCAAGTATCCCTTGCCCCTCTATTACCTGCAGCTTCAGCCTGGGACTAACCCAGAAGACGTATTTGCAGTAGACAAAATATTAGGCACAGAAGTGAAGCTGGAGCCCTATACTGGTCGCAGAGGCTATGCCTCACAGTGTCATGGATACTGTGGTTTCTATCACAGTAGCCAAGTGTGTACACTGCCGCTGAGATGCGTGCGATGTGCAGGGCCCCACTCCGCCAGTGATTGTAAAGCAGAGTACCTTCTCTGCTGCAATTGTAACGGCGATCACGCCGCTAACTGGTGCGGTTGCCCGAGAAATCCGGACAACTCGTCTCTGCCTAATAAGCGTAGGGCACCCCCTGCTAACCAATTTAGGCATCCAAATCCTTTTAATCAGGCCAGGAACCCAGGCGCCCCAGCATACAGAGCTGGCAGTCAAGGTAGCCCATTCCAGTCAGCTAGCGTTAAGCCCAACGTAAATTTCTCTTCAGTGGTGTCTGGACATACCCAGATAAATGCTAACCCCCCTGAAATTGTAAATATTCGCTCCCAAAAAGGTAGCAAGAGCGAAACTGAGGCCATCACATCTGGAGATTCCAGATCGGCCAATAGAAATTCAGAACACGGTTCCAAATCAAGAGCCAATCAGAGCGCTCCTACCCAGCAAGCAAAGGATGTGGACTATGCCTCTTTTCTATCGTCATTACTGGCCATGAGGCAGACCCACGATAAGGATATCCTTTTAGAAGCCTTTAAACAGGCCTTACCTGAGCTTCGTACTGCTACGACCGAGATAGATATGGTATTCCATATCTATCAGCGCTATGATGCGCTACTCAGGTAATTTTTACCAGCTTACCTCCCTCTTCTGGTCTTACCGTGTTCTCTCTTTCGGAGTCCTGTAACTTGCAGTCCCTTAAAGTCGGTTTCTGGAACGCGTTCTAAAATCGGCGAGGTGCGTGATTATGTTGTAAATAATAATTTTGATATCTTCATGATTAGTGAGACGCACTTGTCTTCGCCCACTGCTCCTGCAATTTGCAACTATACAGGATACTTCTCGTATAGACCCGTGGCCCATTTTAGGAATTTGTCTGGTGATACTGCACTCTACATAAAAAATAGCATCCCGCATCATCGTCTGAGCGTCCCGGTCTTCACGAAGCTTGAAGCCACGCTCATTAAGGTTACTATTCCAAATTTAGTCTCGATTGCATTTGCTTCGGTGTATATCCCTCCATTAACGAGATCTACTAATAGAAATTTTCCTACTTCAGAGCTCGAAGCACTTTTCGGACTTTGCAGTAATATGGTCATTGCTGGAGATCTAAACGCACGCCACACTAACTGGGACATAGCTTCAAATCAGTATGGTCGTTCTCTAAATCAATTGGCTCAGTGCGCCAACTGCAGGATCGTAGCTCCGCCCACTCCAACTCATACTACCGCAGGAAGGTTCCCCACTATCATTGATCTGGCTGTTTTTCGGAACATTCCTTTTGACTTCACGATCAGAACAGACAATAATCTGGATTCTGATCACCTTCCTGTGGTACTGACCTTAAGTTTTGATAAAATCACATTAGACCATCCTTCGGAGCTACAAACAAATTGGGATGATTATCGTCACTTTCTTGAAAATTTTAAAGCACCCCCCCCCCCTCAAAATTACTAGCACTGATGACATAGAAAACTGTGTCATCAAAATGAACCATATACTGCTGGAGGCAGTTGCTGCAGCCTCAAAACCCAAAAAATCACGCCTTAATTATCACACTCTTCCAGGTGATATTAGGAAAAAAATTAAGCAGCGTAACTGGTTACGGAAGGATTGGCAGCGCACCAGGTTCCCGGATTACCGCGCACAATTCCGTAAACTCCAAAACGACGTCAAAGCTTTGATTAGAACACACACCCAGCAACGCTGGCGTACACATCTTGAGGGACTTACACCCACGAATCACAGTCTGTGGCGTACAGCTAAATCTCTTCGAACCAAGAAAATCTCAATTCCGCCCATTAATGACCTGCACGGACTTGCCCAGACTGCGGAGGAAAAAGCCAATGCATTCACAGACAGCTTGGAACTCCAATTCTCACCACACATAGACCATAACTTCAGCCACACATACACTGAATCTGAACAACAACTACAACAGACCAATCACAGAGCACTACAAGTACAAGCACCCAACGACTTGGAGAGAGTCTCTCTGGCTGAAATACTACATATCGTCGATGGATTGAATGCCAAAAAATCACCCGGCCTTGATAATATCAGTAATCGCATCATCAAGAATTTACCAGATTTATATTTATGTTGGATAACCATGTTCTTCAACCATATGTTGGACCATCGCTTTTTTCCCCAAAGCTGGAAAACTGCCGTTGTTTGCCTTATTCCAAAAACTTCTCAAAATCTCTCAGCTCCTGAGAACTACAGACCAATAAGCCTGCTTTCTAGATTTTCCAAAATTTATGAATTAGTGTTGCTTAGACGTTTGAATAGTTTCTGCCAGACGAATAACGTAATTTCAGCCAATCAGTATGGTTTTCGTTCTAAGCATTCTACGCATTCCCAGCTTATGCGGGTTGTAGAAACTATTCACAAAAACTCTACCAACAGGCAGTATACTACTATTGTTTTTCTGGACGTGGCGAAAGCCTTCGATAAAACGTACTTGCCCGGGCTTATTACCAAGTTGGTGCGACTTGGCATTTCGACTCAACTTTTGGCTATCATCAACTCGTATCTCACTAATAGATTTTTCCGCGTACAGGTTGATAAATTCTCTCTTCTATTAGACCAATCAAGGCCGGTGTTCCTCAAGGAGGAAACCTCAGTCCACTGCTCTTTAACATCTTCATCAACGATATACCAAGCATACCACAAGTTAAGCTGGCCATCTTTGCAGATGACACAGCGTTAATTGCACGGAGTTGTTCACCGCACAACTCCATTAACACACTCCAAAGTTACATTACTCATAGCTTTGAGCACTGGCTCGTTTCCTGGAGAATCCAAATTAATGCTACCAAGAGTGCAGTAGTTATTTTTAAACCCAACTACCGAGAATTAAATCATAACTTTGTTTTAAAAATATTTAATCAGCCTATCCCTTTCTGTCACTTCGCTAAGTATTTGGGCGTCACTTTGGATGCCCATATGACTTACGGAGATCATATTGATAATAAAGTAGCTTCAGCCAACAAAACTTTTCGTGCCCTCCTGCCCATTCTCGGTAGTAAATCCCACCTTTCCCTTAATAATAAGCTAATTATTTACAAACAAATCATCGCACCTGGATTTTTGTACGCCAGCCCAGTTTGGGGGTCGGCGGAAAACGTCCACATTAAGAAACTGCAAGTTTTTCAAAATAAAGTTCTGCATTGCATCGTTAAGGCACCTAGGTATGTCCAAGACGAAGTTATACACCATGATCTCAAAGTCTCGGGAGTTATCGAGCAAATCTCGACCCATTCACTCAAATTTAACAAGATAGATTCTAGTAGACCCTGTTTGCGAGATGTAGATCAGACGTATAACCCTATCGCGCCTTCCTATTGCAGGAAGCGCAGGCCTAGGCATCTTCTGTTTAGCACCAATGGTACTAAATGGAAGAAACGTCGTTTTGTCATTCCGCAACCAGGAGTCTCGTTACTCTGAACACCGGCAGATGGCGGCACTTGCTGACATACTGCCCGTTCACTCTCATGGCCCAGCCACTGGCCAACCCTACTGCTTGTTTTTGCCCGTGTTCTAACTGCTAGACCAGTACACTCTCCAATCCACGTTTCCACTTGTTTAAATTGTAATTTAAAAATGTAATTTTAAAAATTTTATGTGTCACTGAAAAGAGCCTTTTTTATCTAGAGCTATGGTACCCTGACTGCATTGCAGTCTTTAAGCTTAAACTTAAAATCTTAAACTTGTTAGTTAACTTAGAACTTCTTGCTCTTAAACTTAAATTATTTTATCTTATATTTTTTAACTTAACTTTAACTCTTATTGCTTATTATATTTACTTATTTTTAAATTGTAATATTTTTAACAGTAGTAATAAGACTTCATCTTCCTCAGAGCCTGCTCTATTTCTATTTGCTGCCCTTAAGGCGTTGGCCCCTCCCCCTTCCTCCTTAGATTCACCGACTTGCAGGTCGAGGCCATCCAAGACAATTTCTACCTCATCTCAAGCAACTTGCAGCAACTGACCATCCAGCGCCCTCATTGGAGGAGAGCGCCAAGGCATATTGCTATACACATGCTAGATTCACTACCAGTTTACATTTGCTATTTGAGATGTGGGGCTAAGTGCTTCAACACAGGTTCCCCGAAATTGATTCGTCTTGGCTTGGCATTTGAGTTTAAAGAATTAATTTTCTCAAAGTGGTGTCAAGCTCATTATACCACTCCCTGCCGGTCTGATGTAGGCCATATATTGCCCTTTTTAGCAAACAGACATAATTTTGTTGGTTTGAATCGACATATACAGGTGGTTGTTTCATGAAAATTTTGGCATTCAATTTAGCATAAAGGTACCCTGACTTAATGTCTAATTGAAAATGCTTCCAGTTAAGCAAACAAACAAAAATTGCAAAGAGCACTCTTATCAAGCTAAAATTTATAACGGGGCTAAATACTTCGTCATACGAGTCCCCTTTTTCTTGAGAATATCCCTGAGCCACTAAACGAGCTTTGAATCTCTTCACTTCCCCATTTTCATCCTTTTTGATGGTATATACCCATCTGGATCCGATTATTTTTTGTGAGATGGGCGCAAGCACTAAGTCCCAGACACCCCTCTCTCACATTATAGCTATTTCATTATTCATGGCGTCTTGCCATTTTTCTGAGTGGGGAGATTCAATTGCCGACTTATAGCTTTTGGGAATTACTATTTCAATATTGCTTGCCTCTGATCTGGATTTGATATCCTTCTTTTCCCTGAAGTTGAAAAAAAAAATTTCATAATGTATGTTAGACTTAGCACAAAACTTTTTAACGTCATTATGACTTCTCAGTCTTCTTTTATCACCCTTTACTGAATAATAAACATCAGACCTACTTCCATTTGGCCTAGGTACGGCTTTCCGTTCCCAGTCAATGTCTGAGCAGGGTGTCAGACCTGAATCAGCAGGAGAGTCCTCTTCCTCACTAATTTGTCTAGTGTCATGGCTCTCACCTGCTTCTTCCTCTAACTCACCACCCAAACATTTCGATCCTGAATCCATCGAGCGAGTAAATCTCTGTCTGTGGGGTGACGTTTCTAGAATAACTAGGGTCCAGGACGTTTCTAGAATAACTAGGACGCCTTCCGCTGCTTCCATTTCCTCAAAATGGACATTGCTTGTCTCTATCACTTTTCTATCCTTTGCTAGAAAAATTCTATAGCCCTTGGTATTTTCAGCATATCCTACCATAACTCCCAGTTGAGCTCTTAGGTCTAGCATTTTCCTAAGCTGTTTTACCATATCAATATAAGCCTTACATCCAAACATTTTGAGATGAGATACAGCAGGCATCTTCCCATAATACAACTCGTGTGGAGTTTTTACTTTAAATTTATGGCAAATCCTATTCTTTGTGTAAGTGAAACATAGGATTGCGTGTGCCCACATTTTGTCACCAATCTTACTTTGATTAAGCATCGCTTTAACACAATCTAAGGTTGTCAAATTGAACCTTTCTGATACCCCGTTTTGTTCGGGTGTATAAGCGTTAGATCGCTCATGCTTAATTCCTAACTGCTTCAAAAAAGCTTTAAACTGATTGTGACAAAATTCCATGCCGTTATCAGTACGGATGCACAAAATCCTTTTGCCTAATT
The DNA here is from genome assembly GCA_951213105.1 of Amaurobius ferox. Classification (NCBI taxonomy): domain Eukaryota; kingdom Metazoa; phylum Arthropoda; class Arachnida; order Araneae; family Amaurobiidae; genus Amaurobius; species Amaurobius ferox. The sequence continues at coordinate 1,950,509 of OX578138.1, forward strand.
GTCTTTCCTGACATACTTGAAAATATTGAAAAACTTTGAAAACATCTGATTTTTGTTTTAAAACGAAAACAAACACCTTACGGCTAAAATCATCCGTGATAGTCAAAAAATACTTGTTTCCTCCCAATGAAGCTACAGGCATTGGACCACAAACGTCCATGTGCAGTAATTGCAAAGGTTTTGTCGATCTAATCCTGTCTATTGGTTTATATGAAACTCTCTTAGATTTTGCAAGTTTGCAATGAATGCAATTTACTTTTGCATACTTCAACTTAGGGAGTTTGTTTGCCGCGGAAACTTTACTCGTTTAGTGCAAGTAATCTGAGTTAATATGACCATATCTTCTATGCCATAATTTAGTTTTACTCAAAATTTCAACAGTTGAACCACCAATTTTATTTGACTTTGATTTTAAATCAGCTTTGTTTTTACTATTACTCAAGCTAGGCATAACTTTGTTTTGATTTTGACTAGTTCTTACAGGGGATTTTCTATCCTTTTTAGAATTTTTATCCCTATCCTGATCTGTTTTAATTATTATTTAAATTTTTAGTTATATACTGAGGTTTTAAAAAATACAATCCTTCTTTATGTTTAGCGTAAAAGAAATTTTCTCCCTCAGGAGTTTTAAACCATAGTACACCTTTGGCTGCACTAAAAGAATAGCCCTGTTCTAAAACAGATGCGGCCAACAAGTTTCGCCGTAATGTTGGTGAATACATGACATTGGTTAAAACAATATTATTATGATCTTTGAATTTGACAAACATGTTCACCGTTCCACTAGCCTCAACTGGGCTCTCTATATCACCCACTGCTAGCGACATAGACATATCTTTGTATTTACTGAATTTTGAAAACATTTTCATGTCATTGCAAAAATGATGCGTAGCAGTGGTGTCAATCACCCAGCTGAGCCTATTGTCAGGATCATCTACTGCATTTCCTTCAACATTAACATTTTAAAACACTTCAATAATGCTTGAACTAGTCAACATCTTTAACTGTGGGCATTTTGCCTTTAAATGACCAGTTTTCTTACATATAAAACATGTTCCTATGACCTTAACAGATTTCTTAATTTTAGTGACATATTTGCATTTAGCATTAACATTAGAGAAATATACAGAAGAATTTAGACTTACATTATTTTGGTCTTTCTTCAATTGCTTAATCCGACCTTCCTCTTGGGATATTGTCTCCTTTTGGATATTGTCCAGTTTGAACTCTTTATCGCTCCAGCGATAGATGATCTGGATAATACTTTGGAAATCATCTGACAAGTACCGGATAACTTGGAACGCCACGTACACGTCCTCCACGGGATGATTTACATTCTTTAGCTTGGTGACTGCCTTTCTTATTCTCGTACGGAAGATATCCACGGGCTCATCTATTTCCGGACGAAGACTGAAAAACTCGTCGAGAAGACGCACCAGGTTTGCGCTCGTTGGAGCTTCAAAATTCGCCTCAAATTTCTCCCACGCATCTGCTGGGCTCTCATTGATGTCGAGCAATTCTCAGTATTCCGCTGATATGTTCCGGAAGAAGATGGATAGTGTGCGGTCGCTGCACACGAACTCCTCGCATTCACGTCGTGATGTGGTCTCGTCGACTGGCAGTGCTGTACAGTTAACATGCCCGTAACAGCCTTCTCCTTTTAAGAGAAAAGAAATTTCGTTTCGCCAGGTGACGTAATTGTCTCTGCCTAATGCTACAATGCCGTTGCCTGCTTCCATGTTTGGAAAGTCTCTAAACTTTAAGTTTGACTAGAGTGCACTTTTGCTTACCTTTTCTGTTTGATGTAAATGGTGCCACTCACGGCCCCCGTCGATGGAATTCACAACACTTCACTGCTTGCTCCTTCGCTGTATTATAAGGACTTTAGTCTGGCCCATAACCAAATGTTTGGCAGAGTTTTATCCGCGTCGTGATGTCCTTATAACTTAGCGTGCTGATGTAAAAAATTTTTTCAACATTAGCAGAGTGGTAGTTTAGCAGAGGATAATAGCAAGTGCAGTTGAGAAGTGTTCTTCAATAAAAAGCCAATTCGTCAAACACAAAATCACTTTTATTGACATGATATCCATTGCTATGACATGGTTAAAAAAACATTGTAACGTTGTGGCAAAGTCAAACAATATTTACAAAAATGAGCCAGCAAGCTCATAAAAAGGTTGTCAGATATAGTCTATGACTAGGCACACACTCTCAGTAACTTTTATCGTTGCCGTAACACAGGTAAGTAGAGAAAATTACCTTATCACAAATGCTGTGTTCTTTCACGAAGCCACCATTATCAGGTCACACTTCATGGCATTACACTGAGTCCAAAAACCGCCAAAATTAACTTGGTCTCTTTAAAATTGAAAGAGTCAACACTAGAATCATTTTACTGCACCTACCGAACTATACAAAGGTGGTATTCCGGTCTATACAAAGTGTTTGCTTTAATTAAAACTTCCATGGACAAAAACTTCAGAAGAAGGCAAAGAGTACGGACTTTCATAGTACTACAATGATGATGCAGTGACATGGTCCATGTGCAAAGTTCGCAATTTCCGCACTTCCATGACAGTGAGATGATGCAGTGGCGTGCTTTTCACATAAACGTTCAAAGTTCACAATTTTCGCACTTCCATGACAGTGAGATAATGCAGTGGCGTGCTTTTCACATAAACTTTCAAAGTTCACAATTGTCGCACTTCCATGACAGTGAGATGATGCAGTGGTGTGCTTTCCACATAAACATTCAAAGTTCTCAATTTTCACACTTTCCTGACAGTGAAAGTATGCAATGGTGTGCTCCATTTACAGAATTCCAAGTTTTAAATTTTTGCACTTCCATGAGAGTGAGATGATGCAGTGGCGTGTTTTCCACACAATCTTTCAAAGTTCTCGATTTTCACACATTTCTGACAACGAAAGTACACAGTGGCGTGCTCTATTTACAGAATTCAAAGTTCTTAATTTTCACACTTTCCTGACAGCCAAAGTACGCAGTAGTGTGCTGTATGTACAGAATTCCAAGTTCTCAATTTTCACTTGTTCCGGACAGTGAAATACGAGGCAGTGGCGTGCTATAGCCACAGACTTTCAAGTACAATTTTCCACACGGTTCATGTCATTGAAATGATGCACGACACGTTATACATGTAAACTTTCAATTCAAAAACTACTCGTGAACTATTGCTACAACATAAAAACTTTTGTGCTATTTCTGCAAATTTTGAACTATTGATACTACCAACTTTTGAACAATCGATTTATTGGACATGGAAGCTTTACAGCATGTTGCGTATACAACATAGACTGCGATAACAGACATTTCGGGCAGAAAATTTTTGTGCTTTTTTTTTTTCAATATTTAGATGGCATTGTTTTATTTTATGGTATTATTATGTTTTATATGTATAGATGAATATGATTTGCAGGTTTTAGGTGAATCCCCGGTAACTTCAGGGAAGGGGGTGAATGTTACATGGCAAATATGTAATATTGTAAGTTGTGGAGGGATTACAATCTATAAAGATGGTCCCTGTATCACATTTGCAATAAATATATGTTTCCCCAGAAGAACACCTGTGAAGGAAGTGAAAACAACGCTTCTTCGACTTGGTAGACAGAAACGTCTCTATTACAGAGGGGCTCACAGTAGGGCACCTTGGAAAAGGTGACTCTTGACAACCACTGGTCGCACATGCACCCAGGTGCGCAGGAGTTTTGGACCAGCTGGTACATATTAATTTTCGGGTGTTAACCAACCCTCCGAAATGATAGCACCCAATAACTGAGATGTAACTCAATGCCGTCCAATGAAAATACGCAGGGGCTACAGTGTCAGGCCAATGACAACCAGGGGCGTAGTCCTTGAAGGTGTTGATTATTTTCAGATGTCCGCGAGATAGTCAGTTTTTGAGATAAGTTTTTAGAACACTCGATATTTTGATTCCGAGGAGGGAAGTCAGCAGATTTGATTTTGATGAATTGGAGGAGAGAAGTGTCCTCAAACTATGGTTTCAGATGATGGGCACCCTACTCCTTTCAACCCAATGATGGGCTATGCGACTAAGTATCGAGGTACGCAAAGCATGTCTTTTTACATACATTTTGACGGCACGAATTTCATGCTCTCTCTCGACATTTGGTTAGCCTTCATATTTGAGAATTGTTTCTTGTGTAAATTAGTTTAATCGTATTTTAAGGCAGTATATGTTTGAATAAGAATTAACTTTAATCTTAATGAAATTTAATCATAATGGAGTTTAATTGTATGTTTTAAATAATGATAATTATAAGAAAAGTTCTTGTGGAATGGAACAAATATTCTAGAATAACTTTGCGAAGATGTTTGGAGTTAGAATGTTAATTAAATATTTTCTTACTATTATAACTATTTTGTAAATAAACTTGTTATTGTTTTAAATTATGTTCGCTGTCCTCGTTATCCATTAATATTTTATTAATTAATTTATATGTATTTATGTTCGACACGGCCAATGTCAAGATTCACTTTTATGGGGAGAATTTATAATACTTGCTTCCTGACCGGACGTGTGGCGAAGGATCAATTGATGTCTGTAATCAGTGAGAACTTGTAATAGAAATTGTTTCTGGTTTTCGTTTTTTGTTAGTATTTTGTTTTCTGTCAACTTAATCCCTCTTTCAGCTGTGTCATTGACCCCTTTTAATTATTGCACAACTGAGGCTTTCTTATACACTTCACTTTTAGGCAAGGACGCTGGATCTATATTAAGGTTTCAAGGTTTCAAGGACTAACCAATTACGAAGTGCCCAGGCAGCCATAGACTGCCTTTAAACTCCAATCTTAAGGGTCGGCTCGGGAATAGTAAAAAAGGTAGTTTAAGGAAAAGAAGTTTCAAAAAAAGAAACTGGTGATGCTCTTGGATCCCTATTGTGACAAATCGCAATCGAGATCTCTTGAGTCGCATAATTTGGAATAAGAGGAGAAATTTTCCTCGAGAAGTAAAGGTAAACGGGGAAGAAATTTTCCTTGAAAAGTAAAGATCCTCCGGGAAGTCCTGGCAGAACGCATACAAATCGTCATACTCTGTCCAAAATCCACTGATTTCCAGTCTCTTTTTCGTTTCGTACAACACAAGGTGGAGAGCTCACTACAGTCGAAGCGAATAATTGCTCTTTGTATCTATTATAATCTGATACACTCTTGTTGTTTCCAAACATTCTCTTGAACTCTTGAGTTTCATTACTCCACGTGGTGACTGCGACATAACATTAAATCAGTTGCAGACATGTGGTTAATCTGCGGAAATATTAAATCTTTCAAAAGTTGTTTACTGTCTTCTGAAATAGATTTATCTATTAGTCTAGGAATGCCCCCATTTTTAGTATGATTCGCTTGTTACCCTTTTCTAAGTGCCGTCTTTCACTAGATTCTGTTCCATTTTTATTTTAGTTTAAACAGCTAAACCTTCATAAAAACAAAAGCTAAATCCCAAGCTTCTGGAGATAGATACCATAAATTATTTTTGAAATTGTAAACTGTGATACTAGATATATCTACGGTTACCTTACACCTTTCTGGTAGGTTGGACGGTTTGGGTCTCAACAACTAGGTATATCTAGATCCACAGATTCATACTCAATGAGCTTTTTCAAAAATTGTATATCATGGTTTGGTGCCTCTCGAGCCAAAGATGCTATGAACCAAGCCTTAATATATATTCTTACAAGAAATATGCATATGTCAGAAATGCCTTTTCTGTCCTTGAAGGTAAACTTAAATTCCTTGCGAGACAGTATTATTGTGAAGCAATAAAGTGTTTTTGTCATCTATCGTGCTTGACAGTCGAAGATTTGTGTCGTTTCCAATGAAAATTTCTGCAAACTCTAAGAATTCTTTATAATCATCTCGAGACCATCACATTTGTAGGTGCTGCATTATAATAGGTCGGATTTCTGTTAGGTTTGAACATAAAACTTTTCGAACATTTTTTTCTTCTGTACCAGACTTTAATTAAGCCATGCCTTAGACTTCAATTATTTTTTTTATTAATTTTAGCTGTGCCTTATGGACAATTTGCACATCTGGACATGAAGAAGAGAGCATTTTTAGCTTATGATTTCAAATATATAATATCTGAAAATAAGATATAAAGATACCTTTCCAACATCTGCTCTAAAGAATTGCCGCTCTTTTAGAACTTTTGGAGAATCCCTCCCCCTCTCCAGAATTTTTTTTCGGCTGTAGCACTGTTACCGCCACAGGTTAATTTGAAGTTATTACATTGTAATAGAAGCTTTAAAATTTGTATTTTTGGCATTTTGCCAAGAATGTTGCATTAAGCTAACAGTGAAATAATTTAAGGAAGGAGAAAAACAGGAGTGGCGTAAAAACGAAAGATGTTCGTTGGCACGTGTTTTTAACTTTCGATTGCAATAAAATTTTATAGATATTATTTTTTCACGAAATAGAACAATTTTAAGGGGTGAAATGAATGATAATTGAAAAAAAAAAAAAAATTCCTATACAATTTTGGACCACTCTAATATATATATATAATTGCTAATAATGAATATATAACTATTACAGGTGTTACTGCCGTAATAATGACTTATCCGCTGGATGTCGTTCGTGCCCGTCTTGCATTTCAAGTCACTGGTGAGCATGTCTACTCTGGCATTGTGGATACTTTGTCCTGCATTTTCAAAACAGTAAGAGTCAATTCATTATTAAATGTTTTGTTCTTCCTCTAAATGGAATTTTTTAAAATTTGCTACTGTTTTGATTTGCTAAATAAATTTCCTGTGTTAGTATATTCTTGGATATTTTATCTGCGGGTCATTCCGTGACAAATCAATCAATGGTCTGAACCTTAACATCATGGAAATTGATAATTTTTGGTGCAGTGGTAGTACCAGTGCTGACAAAAACTGTAAAATATTAGATTTTTTGGGCTCTTAGTTTTTCAGTTATGGACTTTCAAAAAAGCGAAATCTGCAAAATTTGGCAAAGTTTTGAAATTTTTAAACAACTGTGGATCAAAAACTATTTAACATAGAGAGCTCAAATTCGTGTCATTATCTTTTGCTTTTAATGAGTCTTAATTTAATATATAACATGCCTATGCTATTTCAAATTTGATTTGAATTTTTTGAAAAACTTAAAAAAAAAAATTTTTTTTAAATCTCGAAAACACCCCTTTTAATATTTTTGAAAAAAAAATATATATGCTTTAAAGATGTTAATGGACTACTTGTATGTCATGTTTCATAATGGGATGCCAATGGGTTCCAATGAAAATTATTTTTTTTATATTAAACTATACATGAAATTCGCTAAATTTAATTACAAAAAATACTTTTTTTTTTTTTCTAGATTTTCTAAAATAAAATTTCTTTTTTGGTTTGTAATTTTTTTAAAAACTCCAATTTAAAAAAAAAAGAGAGAATACCATAATCATGTTGTATATCAAATTAAGGCTCATCGAAAACAGAAGAGCAGCACCAATTTCAGCTCTCTGGGCCAAATAGTTTTTGATCTACAACTGTTTAAAGATTTCAAAACTTTGCCAGATTTGGCTTTTTTATAAAAGTGAATAGCTGAAAATCTAAGAGCCCCAAAATTTGAAATTTTACAGTTTTTATATACTTTACTGGTACTATCACTGTACCAAAAATGATCAATTTCTTAGGTATCAAGGTTCAAACCATTAACCCTTTCGCGACGAGTGGCACGCCCACGTGCCAGCTGTGAAGTTGCATTCAAGGACAAATGGCACTCCCGCGGGCCGGAGGAAATTTTACCCTAAAGGACGACTGGCACATATGGGTGTTTCTATGTGGAACGTTTTAGTTTGAATGTATTTGTCTCCTAGATGGCGCTAAATGCCCGTGGAAGCAACTTAAATGTATTTTGTAGATGTTTGACCTTGGCACAAGGAGAATCCAATGAATTATTTCTCCATTTGGAGCGGTGAAACACATGGTTCTGTAAAGTAAACATAGCACTTCTCGTAGCATCAACAATTTTATAATTGAGTTCCGGGTCTCATTCTGATTTTGTCTTTTATTGATTTGGTTGTTGAATTAGAGGAATATAAGAGAGGGTTTTTTTTTTAGTGGGTGAGGGAGGGGGGGGTGTAAAGGAATGTGCGGCAATGAAATGATTAGGTTATTTATGTTCTCATGGAAAGGAAGGCTGGGATTTCGTTAATATATCCCATCGAAAAGGTCCAGATATGGAATAAAAATATATAAATCGTCAGAATCGGAATGAGGCCATAAATGGAATTTCCTTGTGTATACTGGAAAGGACACGGGATTATCAAGCTCTGATGGTGGGTATGGAGAACGCGTTGTGAAAACACTTCTAAGTGAACTTTCAGGAAAAGGATATACTTTGTATTTGGATAAATTTTTTACCTCTCCTGTACTTGCAAAGTATTTGTTGTCTAAGAATACGCATATATGTGGTACAGTTTTAAAAAATCGGAAGGACATGCCAAAGAATTATCCATCTGTACCTAAAACATATATACACTAAAATTTTTAATATTTTGATAAAAGAAAATTTGAATAAAAAATATACATCAAATAGAAAATAAGTATTTCCTTTCTTCTTGGAAAAAGTAGAATGCTGTGTTGAACGGGTGATTTTTAGTGAATTTTTTTCGAGAGTAAGGCTTAGCGCAAAAAAGTAGCCGTCTTTTACGCACATTTCGGAAATGAAGCGCTTCGTCCTTTGGGCCACGGTAGTTTCGGAATGCCGCCGTCCCGAAAGGGTTAAGTGATTTGACACAGAATAATATACATTTAGTACATAACTCAGTAACCAGTTGTTTCAAGCATTCAGCCCACATATGTTCTTTTCAATTTTAACAATTTGCTACACACTTAATATTTCACATATGTCACTTAAAATTTAATTTTGTATTTACAATTATAATTACAAAATCTCACTTTTTTCAAGAACTTTTAAAATAAGTACTTCTCCAAACTGAGTGAAGACAATTTCATTTCTTCCTTGCTCAGAGTACAAACTCTCCCAGTTGCAGTAACAGGCTCTACTTTTTGCAAAATGGTCTCACCTGGCACATTCAATACGTCACTCGGTTGAGGATGAAAGAAAGAAGGAGAAGGTTCCTTAGGATGTAGGAAGCTTACTTTACAGTTGCTCATAACATTATTCTTCTCAAGAATACATGCAAGCCACCAAGATCCTTCATAGACTATAGTGGCAAATCCAGACTCAATTTTTGCTAAATTAATTGGTGTAATATAGTCTAATGCTGTCACACATTCAGTAAATTGATCTGTCACACATTCTGTAATTAATACTTAACAAGAAGCCGATTTTCAGAAATTGGGTAAAAAGAATGAAGTTTTTGAGTACATATACTTTGAGTACTGCACAGTTGATGAGTACGAAGAAGTTAAAGAAACACTGTCATCACGGTTCAATGATTCTAAGGCAATCATGGGTACTCAAAAACTTCATTCTTTTTACCCAATTTCTGAAAATCTGCTTCTTGTTAAGCATTATTACTGTAGTGAACACCAGTTTCCTGACAGTATTAGACTATATTACACCAACTAATTTAGCAAAAATTGAATCTGAATTTGTCACTATAGTCTATAAAGGATCTTTGTGGCTTGCATGTATTCTTGAGAAGAATAATGTTACTAGCGACTATAAAGTAAGCTTCCTACATCCTAAGGGACCTTCTCCTTCTTTCTTTTATACTCAACCGAGTGAGGTATTGAATGTGCCACGCGAGACCATTTTGCAAAAAGTGGAGCCTGTTACTGCAACTGGGAGAGTTTATACTCTGAGCAAGGAAGAAATGAAATTGTCTTAACTTAGTTTGGAAAAGTACTTATTTTAAAAGTCCTTGAAAAAGGTAGGGTTTTGTAATTGATTTTAAATACAAAATTAAATTTTGAGTGAAACATGTGAAATATTAAGTGTGTAGCAAATTGTTAAAATTGAAAAGAACATATGTGGGCTGAATGTTTGAAACAACTGGTTAATGCAGTGTTTTCCAAACTTTTTAACTCACGGTGCACTTTACAAAAAATGAAAATTTTGCAGCGCACTTATTATATATACCGGGTGGTCAGAATTAAAACAGCCCTACTCTGAGCTCTCTATAGATCGAACTACTCAGTGTAAAAGCTCCAAAATTGTTGAACATACTATTCAAGACATGGGGAAAGGGATTACTCGAAAAAAAAAACCAATTCCAGAAACACCGATAGGTGGCGCTGTACAACAGAAAATATGCTGAAAAGACACAAAATACACATTTGTAACACATTTTATTCGAACGTACCAAACATTCATATCACAAGGACCTTATCGATGCAGAGAATGCTGCATATAACGTTATCCATTGATTGTTCAACAATAGCGGTGGCAACATCGTCAACGACATCTGAACGAGTCGATTTGCATCCTCGACCCGGCTGAACTCCAAGATGTCCAGTTTTCTCGAATCGAGCGATCATTCTCCTGAGAGCTTGTGGAAGTAATGGTCCTTTGCGCAAATTCTTAAGTCGATGAAACTCTCGAAGTGCAGCTGCAGCATGTTCTTTGTTTTCATAAAACAGCTTCACAAGCAAAGCACGTTCTGGCAGTGTGACAGCCATCACTGATAAGAATGAAAATTTCCCAGTTTTATCCCCTTTTATGCCCAGAACATAGTAGCTGCAAACCAAGGGTTTATGCAAATTTTTGTGCTTGCAGTGTGAAATTGCTGTTACAATGACAGTTTAAGTTTCTTCACTTCTTTATCTTCTTTTTTTTTTCATATCAGCGAAAGAAATTAAAAAGGAAAAATTCCATATCGCATGTGTTTGTTTTTTTGTTATTATTTTGTGTCTTTTCAGCATATTTTCTGTTGTACAGCGCCACCTATTGGTGTTTCTGGAACTAATTTTTTTTTTTCGCGTAATCCCTTTCCCCATGTGTTGAATAGTAGGTTCAACAATTTTGGAGCCTTTACACTGAGTAGTTCGATGTATAGAGAGTTCAGAATAGGGGTGTTTTAATTCTGACCACCCGGTATATACACATATAAATATATATATATATATATATATATATATCAGAGTTTCCCCCAGGATTAAAAAAGGGCAGGGTGCTGTTACCAGAAAAAGGGCACTTCTTAGAAAAAAAGGGCACATATTTTTTTATGTTTGAATAACATTTATGCTTGGGATTTTTATGACGAAAATTAGAGCATTGCAAAAGAATGTAAACACTTTTGTCGCGTATACGTCCAAGTCTAACAGACAAAAATGTAAATATATTTTCTTGTTTTGTAGAAAATGCGTCAAGATTGTGAATATATAAAATTAATTTCAATTTTTTAATATTTTGAACTTGTTTTTTGAAAAACATAAAGTATCTGTCCGAGCAAGTGTTTTTTTTTTTTTTATTTTGCTTATTTTCACTCGAAATATCTTCAAAACCATAAAAGACAGATATAAATAGTAAGGGATAAAAATATGTATTAGGAAACTTAGTTGCTAAATCTATATTAATATTTTTTAAAAGTGCTTATAGTTTTCGAGTAATCGTTTTGACGAGTTGAAGAAGAGTGAAAATTTCCCCTTTTCAAGTTTGTAATGCTATCTCAAAAACTAGACCTGTAAACAATTATGCAAGAATATAGCTCTTTGAAATCCCTACAAGTGTATATAATTGGATTTTGGATGAGCTCTTTGTTTGCGAAGTATAGTGGTTATAATTTCGATATTTTAGTATTTTAACCTGGGTTTTCCAATGTGTGGGAAAGCTTTAATTTACTTAAAATGTTACTATTGTTTCAGCTGAATCTGTCACTTACTCCTTGGGGAAATATTTGTGCATAAGTATGAGATAATCTTATTTTGTTTAAAAAATCAGGGCATTAAATGAAATTGGAGATTGTAAAAATGTGTAATGATTGGTTAGGTTTGAACAAAAGAAACGAAAATATACGTATTCAAGTACATATTTATGTGCTGCCAGGCACGTTTATAGATGATAGGTCAGGTTGATTTCAGGTCCGATAAGTTTAATTTATATACTGAAAAACAAGTTCGTAAAATAATTTTATATTTTAACCTGAAGTCTATGGTCTAAGCATCCAGATAAAATCATTGTGAAAACTAAAGTACTAACTAGCTATAAACAGTTAGCGAGTCATTTATAGCACTTTGAAATCCTGTAAACAATATAAATGAATCTGAAAAAATCGAATAGCTTTATTGAACTTTATTTTACAAAATGTTATTCATTCCGAAGCATTTTGGCTTCATCGGACTGGAGCCACCACCACTGAGGTATGAAAATGTTTCTCATTGAATAAATGCTATTTTTACATCAAATGCAATCATAGTCTTGAGCAGTTGGGTTTATTAGCAATTGCAATTATTGAATTTATATAAATTTAGAGTTTATTAAATTTGAAAAGGAGAATATTAAATTTTGATTTATAGTATTTTCTCATGAGTCAATGAAGTTAGATAATATTAAGGGATAAGATATATTTAAACATTGAAAATATTTATTAATTGCTTGTTATGCATTAATTAAAAAAAAACAAAAAAAAACACCTGATTTAAATAACTAAATAAAATTCTAGAAAGTTCCATAAAATCACTATAAAGAAAGTATTGAACAATGGATTAGCAAATGTTTAGGTGCTAAGTTAATCATTATTCCATGGAGCATAGTTATTAAGAGTGCAAGAAACGAATGTTCGTGTGTCCGTATCTTTAGCCGTAAACTCGCGTAGCGGGCGAGTACTACTGCATACCTCCCTAAAGCGGGCGCATCGTTATTAAATGACCTTTATTATTATTGCATGCGTCCGCGGAGCGAGTCAAAGACGAGTCCGCTGATATGAGGGGGGTTATTTTGTGTTTCAAATCTGCTATGCGGATGTCGTGTCAACGGGCTAATCTGTTAATCCATAAGCCCGCATAGTGCACGTGTTCATAACACAATGTCACACGATTTGCACGCGTCTGCACAAGGTATATATCGTTATTGTATGCGGATTACATACACTTGTTAAAAGAAAGCGCTTAATTTTGTAAATTCGCTACGCGAATTAAATATGACGAATCGTTATTGCATTTAGCGGAGTTATCATTATGTTATATATAACGCGTACTACATCCGTCTGCGTAGTAGTCGGGTCAGGGCCGCTCATACAAATTTCTGGGTTAGCCTTCATATTTCGTTTTCCTCTTTTGTGCATTCTTCATGTCATCTCCTCCCTCAAAAAATTATTGGGTGCCCGACCCTTCTTAAAGGCGGCCGTGGTCAGATACACAGCCAATAGCTATTGCATGACCTGCATTGGGAGTAAATCCGCTACATGAATTATATATGTCCGCATATCTTTATTGCATGGAGCGGAGTTTTCCTTATATTGTATATAACGCGTAGTGGTCAGATCAGGGCCGCCCATACAAATTCCTGGGTTCCTTTTCACGTTTCATTTTTCTCATTTGTGCATTTTTTATGTCTTCTCCTCCCTCAAAGATTGGTGGGGAGTCCGGGTCCCACCACTTGAGTGGTGTCCGATCCTCTCTAAGGGCGGCGGTGGACAAATACACAGTCGATAGCTATTACACGAACAAAAAATAGGAGTACTTTTAGCCGTGACTTTCGCGCGTAGCGGAGATACGCAGTCTGCAGCATAAGAAAAGCATATTAAGCATGAAGAAAGCATATTAAGAGAATTTTCAAAAAGCCACTAGGCTGGTAGCTAAAGGCAATTACTAAACAATATAAAGAAAATAAGCTCTCCCATTCAAGCCGGCTAAAATCACCGCGCTAATCTAACAACTTTTCACCACACCCTTTCTAATTTCTATCATCCTCGGGTTTTGACTGAATCGGCGGAATCAACGTAAACATCTTACCGCAAATGGCGCAAAGAACCCTAGTCCGGAAATCTATATTTTTAAATATTTGTTTTAGAGCAAATATGCGTAAGGGGTTTACATTTACAGAATTTTATAACTCAAATGCATATCAAACATGAAATAATTTAACAAAAGATTAAGTTAAAAAAGAAAACTGTTTTGAAAGTTTTCATTAGATGGAAGAAGGAATGTACGTGCTTAATATTCCCCTTTCCGTTTTGTTTCTTTCAGTGAAGGAAAGAAGTGATATGGGGCTGTCAATCTTCTTTTTATTGGCACTAGATCACCCTTTTTCTTTCTTTGAAGGAGGAGGGAGCAAAGGGGGGGGGGGAGAGATAGACACGATCAAAACTTACGGTAATGAACGCAGAGAAAGGGTTCTGGGACTTATCTGAACTGGTTGAATTTTGTTTGAGGACATACATTGCTCTCTTAACAAAAGGCTAAGCAGGGGATCTGATCTGCTAACAAAAGGGCAGGGAGGGCGCTTTTCCCGTACAAAGGGCAAGGAGGGCGCTGTTCTGGTAAAAAAAGGGCAGGCAGGGCGCTGCGCCCTTCCAAAAGTGCCTGGGGGAAACTCTGTATATATATATATAAGATTCATATGAAAAAGAGGGGAAATGACCAAATGCAAGGCATAAAATGGTAGAGGGGGATGGCGACCCCTCTTTCCCGTTTAAAAGACTGCTTTTATGCCCGGGCAACACTCACGGTACCAATGCCATGCAGTAGCCATACTTCCGTAAATGTGTCAAATCAAAAACACTCGAAAAAGTGCAAAGAAAACAAATAGGAATCAACCAGGATCGCAAGGGAAAGAATGGAAATGCAGCAAATGCCCCTGTCGGTTAAGATGGAGTGCATCATATATAACAGCAGTCCACGCATGCGCAATTCGTTATTTTCACTTTCATCGTTCTATACCTCTGCCATATCCTTTAAGTAAGCATTTTCTCCCTTTTTTAACACTTTACAACAAAGTTGAAAAGTGTTTATGACTTTGTTCATTCTGTCTGTCTGTCTGTCTGTCTGTCCGTTAGCACGATAACTGCCGTAAAAATGGCTTAATCAAAATGAAATTTTAGTATGTTGTTCAGACGGTCTATAGGACCTATGGGAATATAAATGAATAATCTCACCCAATTAGTTTTGGATTGAACCCGGGTTGAAAAAATGGAATACATTGAACCCTATGGGACCTAATTTTTCAAGCATTTTTTAAGCGGATTTAAAATTCACAAATTGCTTCGAAAATTTTAGGCAGTATTCAAATTGTTCCATAAAATATATAAAAAAAAATTCAGCGAAATATATTCAGTAGTTTTTTAAATAAAAATTAAAATAATAATAACACCTTTTATATGAAGCGATCACGTGTCCATGATATGAAACGATCACATGACCCACTTCAAAATGATATATGGCATCCATCTTGTGTCAAAATCGTGATTTTTAAAGTTCTTTTTAATTCATATTGAGTGTTGTATCCGTCCTAAAACTACTTTATTTCTGCCTAAATTCTGTGCATCTACATACTGAAACAACGCAATGACAATATATTTCAGTTTAAATGCTCATCCAAATATGATTATTTCTACTATTAAGCCTATTTTTCACCTATGTAAAAGGTAAACAACAAAATATGTAGAATGAGTTGTATTAGAATCGCTGTAATTCTTTAACACAAAATCATTTAGTCCATGGAGTCTGCTTAGCTGATATGAATGAAGTATTCATTGATTGTAGAAAGAGAAGGACTTGTAGCTCCATGACTTATTTAATGACTTGTAGCTCCATGGTCTTAATTTTTAAATAAAATAAATTATTATAGTATTCTGATGAATGACATGAATGGGGGAATTATTTATGAATGAAATATTGCTTTTATAGAGAGAGCCAGGCGTGTTATTTTTTTATGACGTCATTTGAATCAATTTCAGTTGTTTTCGATGAAGTTTTCAAATATAATAAATTATCGTAGTATTATGATAATTCTAAAATTATTACCGAGGAATGTATCAAATTTTAGAGATGTTTAAACCAGGCAATTTATACTTTAATGCCGTCATTTGAATGAAGTTAATTTTTTTCGATGAGGGTTTAAGGTTTCAAATATAATAAATTAATGTAGTATTGTGATAAGTTTTAAAATATTACCGAGGAATGTATTGCATTTTAGACATGTTTAAATAAAATTGCATTGAAGTTGGAAAGTGTTTCATAATCAATGCTTTAAGCATGATTGATCTTTCTTGTTGTATTAAATAGGGAATTATAATAACATGTCAGGAAGCCAATTGGATAATTCCGTTTTATTGCCTCCTTCATAATATTCCTATTATGCATGATGCAATCCCCTTGCGATCCTGGTTGATTCCTATTTGTTTTCTTTGCACTTTTTCGAGTGTTTTTGATTTGACACATTTACGGAAGTATGGCTACTGCATGGCATTGGTACCGTGAGTGTTGCCCGGGCATAAAAGCAGTCTTTTAAACGGGAAAGAGGGGTCGCCATCCCCCTCTACCATTTTATGCCTTGCATTTGGTCATTTCCCCTCTTTTTCATATGAATCTTGTATGTTACTTTAGGAGAATGTGCTGCATTGCGGCAACTTCTGGAGAAAAATTGGATAACTGTGAAATAATTTTATTTTAATATGTTTACTATGCTATATATATATATATATATATATATATATATGTATATATATATATAATTGAAGATTTTTATGATTACTTGTAATATATATATACCCGAGAAATACCAAAGAAAATTGCTTGTAAACTGAAGGTAAAGGTAAAAAAATTGCAAATCAGAAGCCAAGTGTAGCACGATGAGCTAGGCAAGAAGTTTGGAAATTGAATAAATGGAATCTAGTGAATATAAAAGGAATAAAATGAATATGAAAAGCATTTCTGAAACCATGTACGTTATCAAGGGCCATACATGTTTCATTAATGCTGATTCTACGTTTTTGTTTACACAACTGTAAAATGTATTACAGAAATAATGTAAATGGCCCGACGTAGAAGAAAAGACAAAGTGGATCAAATACACAAAAAAATCAAACATGAATATAAGATATTCTGTTACACCAGCTTGTGGCTAATTATTGAATTGAGGATGCAAAGTATTATAAAGTAATATCAAAAGAATATAATGAAAATAAAATGAAAATATATCTACCCCTAGTACTGTGGTACTTCTGGAAAAGCATGTTGTTGTTGTTGAGACCCAGACCGTCCGACCTACCAGAAAGGTGTAAGGTAACTGTTTGGACGGCCGGGAAGTGCCACCCAATTTAGACCGGAATCCAGTGGGGGAGGCATCCACAGGGACCGTATTACCAATCATCTCAGAACAGGTTACAGTGAATTTTTAGTTACTGACTAAGCAGTTTTCGCAAAGCAGGTTAAAGTGAATTATACGAATAGTTTAACTGTTAGAAGAAGACATGGAGATTATGAATTATTTAGAAATGCTAGAGTATGATCTGTCAATATGTTGCTGTAATTGTTGCAAGTTTTTGAATTTAAATTTAAAATGTGTTTTAATAAAAGAAAAAATAAGATATATATATATATATACATATTATATATACGGTATATAATTTTTTTAAAGGAAACTAATATTCGTACTGAACCAAGCACTACACAACAAATATGGAAGATTTTATATTATTTTAATATTAATGATTTATATTAAGAGTTTTATTTCATATTTTACTCATTTTTAATATAATTTTAATTCTTTCTCGGCGCACCCAACTATACTTCGCGGTGCACCAGTGCGCCGCGGCGCACAGTTTGGGAAACTGCTGGTATACAAGGTACATAATATTCTAATATAAACAAATTAGAATGTATCTCGTTGAAGTTAATAAGCTGTGAGAGCAAATTAAAAATTTGAGTTGAACGACTTCGCTGGTATATTCATGACGTTGATTAGGCCCATTAGTTGTAGATTGGCCATGAAAAATTTAAAGTAACCATGAAGGTATTTAAGCAGAGTAGCAGTAGTAACAACGTCAATGACAATTGTAAATTAATACAAACTATTTGTAGAGGTGTAGAAAAAAGCAGTTCCAATTTAATTGAAATCACTTTTTATTAAGAAGCGAATCCATTGCCTTTGCTTACATGATATTTCTGGCATTGTAACACAAAGCAAGCATACTATGTACAAATATTTGAGCTCTCAAGCTCAAGCATAAGATTTCAGTATAGTTCCAAGCTCAGACACATTCCAGGTTTAAGCAATCCTTGAAATACACGGGTAAGTAGAACAAAAGCTTTTTAGACTTACATAAGCTTCGTGCATTTCACGATGCCACCAATAGCTGGTCACACGCTATGGCTAAAACTTTAAACTTCACGGATTAACATTGCACAAAGTCCATAACACGAAACAACATGGTCTCCTTGACTGAGAACCATAAAAACATAAGATCCACCATTACTTGGATCAAACATCCGCGTCTACAATAAACATTATCGAAACATTCGACATCTTCGAACTAGACTCTAAATTAGGCAACAACCTTTACAAGTTCTGAATGTCGATCGATCCGTCTGCCGATATCATCGATCTGTATATCGATGTACTTAAACCAAAAATGGGTCCAGCATTTATATCCGATGATGGGTGCATTCCGGAACACAATCGTTGTCGGCAATGTCCTCTGGATATGCAAAGCAGGATGCGTGAGCGGCGAGAAGGTGATTTGCATGATAAGCCCAGTTTGTTCACATCGCGATTCGTTCACGAGAACGGAAAAGTCATTTATGATAATGACGTCACGCTCTCGTGAAATGAGAATCGCGACGTAAACAAAACCAAGTTTCTAACAGAAACACTGGGTTAATGAGTTATGTACTAAATGTATGTCATTCCATGTGAAATCAGTTAATGGTTTGAGATACCTGAGAGATTGATCATTTTTGGTACAGTGATAGTACCAGTAAAGTTTACAAAAACTGTAAAATTTCAGATTTTTTGGGCTCTTAGATTTTCAGTTATTCACTTTTTTAAAAAAGCCAAATCTGGCAAAATTTTGAAAACTTTAAACAGTTGTAAATCAAAAACTATTTGAACCAGAAAGCTCAAATTGGTGTAGTTCTTTTGTTTTCCATGAGCTTTAATTTGATATACAATATGATTATGGTATTCTAACTCTTTTTTAAAAATTGGAGTTTTTAAAAAATTACAAACTAAAAAAAAATTTTCTTTTAGGGAAAAAAAAACTGATTTCTTTAAAAAAAATATATATGTTTCAAAGACATTAAGGGACTATTTGTGTGCCAAATTTCATAGTCGGTCGTTAAGGGGTTCCTATGGAAATTAAATTTTTTGTAATTAAATTTAGTGAATTTCAGGTACAGTTTAATACAAAAAAAATAATTTTCATAGGAACCCATTAGCATCCCATTGTGAAACTTGGCATACAAGTAGACCATTAACATCTTTAAAGCATATATTATTTTCAAAAAACTTAAAAGGGTTGCTTTTAAGATTTAAAAAAAAAATTTTTTTTTTTGAAGCTTTTAAAAAAATTCAAATTTGAAATAGCATAGTCATGTTATATATCAAATTAAGGCTCATTAAAAGCAAAAGAAAATGGCACCTATTTGAGCTCTCTAGGTTAATTAGTTTTTGATCTACAGCTGTTTAATGATTTCAAAACTTTACCAAATTTGGCAGATTTCGTTTTTTTGAAAGTCTATAACTGAAAAACTAAGAGCCCAAAAAATCTGAAATTTTGCATTTTTTGTCTTCTTGATAGTTACAATAAATTAACAAAAAATCATAAAAATCTGAATCGTGAAGGTTCAAAAAATTTTCTTTATTGGTTGATTTGACATGGAATGACCCCTGCTTTATATTGAGCATTTTTTTTCTCTTAAAGAAATAAGTTAGTAGCTGCTAGTTTTTTAAAAAAATAGTTGATTTAAAATGCTTGGCGATTAGCATCAGTCTACAATCAAGTGTGTATGAATTGAGTTTTTTTTATGAATTTCCATTATGTAACTTTATATATATATATTTTTAAATACGTAATATCTCGTTCATTCTTTAGTAGATTGCATAATTAAATAAGTGCTATTCACTTTTTTAGGTTAACTTAAAAATAAAATAATTGTGACTGAGTAAGCAATTAAAAGTAACATAATTTCTCAGAGTCCCACCGTTGATAAACAGGCATGAGATTCTTCTACTTTTATTCTTTTCCCCAAAATATCTGCTTTATCCAAAAAATTAATTTATTTTTTTTTAAATAAATTTTTCTCTTCAGGCAAAGTTCTGCTTTTCAAAGAAAATCTGCACACTCCTTCTGTCTACAAAACCCTTCATTTGTAAATTTAACTACCATACACCCTACATACATTAATAAATTGAACACGCCCTGTCAATTGAGCGAACTCTGAATTCCTTCAGTTTTATTCTTACCCCCTGTAATGTACTGTACATTTTCTCCAAAACGGTCCAAACATCTTTTTTAGGTGGATTGGGTCTAAATTGAATTTTTTTTTTTTCGAATGACCCCTACTTCCACGAAGTCATTAAGAAAGGGTATCAGCACTTATGATCCGCATGGGTTGTCAACGTCCAAATCCCATTAGTGTACAAAAAGAAGGCTTGGACAATGAGTGATTCACAGTTGATGAGCTGTCTGTCAAGTTAAAGTAGCCAATCATAGAAGATTTTTGACACGTTCTCGCTGAAACCATGAGGTCAAAGTGAATTTAGAATGAGATGTTACCCCGGATTTCTAGCATTGGAAAACAAAGTAAGAGAGTACACATGTGTAACTGTGAACTCTCTTCCTTTGTCCTGTGCATTCTCTCCTCATTCATCCCTTTTCTTTTTTATCATTTCCTTCTTGTCTCCTGAGCTGCACATTGGTTAACAAAGAGCAATGGGGGAGCCAGCAAAGTATGGAGTTTTGCTATCAAAGTTCTAGGAATCTGTCTTAATCCTCCTGTACTGGTAGGACTACAGGGAGAGGGATACAGATAAGATTTATAAAGGGAGGAGAAGAAAGAAATGTGTGCAGTAAAGATGCCAGGACAACACTTCTCCAGGGAGATAAACTACTAGAGGATGGGGTTAACTCCTGGGATTTGCAATTATCTGTGAATGGAAGGTGATTCAAGAATGGGGGGGGGGGGATGAAAGGAAAAGAGGTTTAACCAAAGAGCTTGATTGCTCCTCAATGAGTTTAACCCATAAAATTCCCATAGAAGGGAATCAAAAGCAAGTCATAAATTGTTGTCCTGTTCCCTAATCACTGAAATAAAAGTGTATATGTCATTATTATATATGTTGATGTCACTGGATTCAAAGGGAAATAGGGATAGTGAAGTTAGTATCTTTCTTCATACTGGGAGAAAACTTTGTGCAGCAATTGTTATTGTATAATATTCTCAGAGTCTCACACTTTAACATGTGTTGGATTGCTTTAGAATTTATGTAGTTTGTGGGCTTTAAATTTACTTTTATTTATTTTTCCCTGGCTCAATATTCTCAATTTGGTAATATTTAAATAATATTTATTTATTTTTTCATTTATTCTTTAATTAGATTTTATTTTAATCTTTTAAATTAATTTTCTTAATAATATTCTTAATTAAAAATGTTCCATTTCCTAAATTGATATTACTTTTGATTTGTAAATTTATAAAAACGATTATTTATTTGATTTCTCTTAAAATTCCCTTTAATTTGATGCCTCATTTTCCCATTTTAGTTAGAAATCGCATTTCTTCTATAGCTTCTAGTTATTTCCATGTTTAGTACGTTTCAAAAATTTCAGTTGCAGCCATTTTTGAATTCTTGCCTTAGCACATTTTTTGATGCGATTGATGCGACGCCTAAGTGAATTCATGAATTCCTTCGTGAATTTATGAATTATTTTTATTGGCTCGCATTTTCCTAGATCAGCAGAGTTTTGAGCTTTAATTTTGGCAACTCTGATTTCTGTAAGCTGATTTTAATTGCTGCCGTTTTTCTAAACTTTTCTTGATTTCCGATTTTATAAATACATTCACAGAATTTTTTAGTTTCAGTTTTGCTGTTGAAATTTCTGCTTATTTGCGCAAAAAGTGCACTGCTCACTTTTCAATGGAACTTACATTCCACACGATGTTTTCTTTGTAACTTTCCGGTCCACACAAAGTGTTTTCTTTTTATAATGCTTAATTTAGTTGTTAGATTGTTCTTTATTAGTATTGCATGATCGTTATGGTAATTCGTGTTTGAAGTTTACCACACACACACGTGCTATGTGGAAAGAAGCGTCTGAAGATGTTCAGTTCGGGAATTTTTCTTGGGTCCATTGTTTAGAGAAATAATGCTAAAAGAGACAAACATAAATTCTTTTCTCTGCAGTTGGATGAGTGGTAAAGGAAAAAAAAAACCTCCAGATTAATGTAAAATTGTGCACCAATTCCAGAAATGAGACTATTATGCATCATTTTGAAACAATCTTCATATTATGTTCAAAGATGGTTTTGTCTGCCTCTCTTCTCAGGTGTGTAGCCTATTTACCTGTACCAACTGTATGCTGAATAAAAATTTTCCTGATCAGATGGTGTGATAAATATTAACTAAGATTAACTTAACTTGGATGGTGGATGATACTTAAGTATTGTAAAGCAGAAGCGCAGTGAATAAATAAATGAGTTGCAATAGATGATTCAGGAGAAATACTTAATCTGCAATCCATCTTTACCAAATGTGTACATATAAAGAGACTGAAATAGTGTTAGCATTTCTGTGTGCTGGTGGCCCCTTTACTGTTCAAAACTTTTTGATAAACTGATGAACTCGATATGATGTAATAGAATGTATTTAGTCGAATTTATCACCAAATGTCCAATTCATTCGATTGACGCACTAATGCTGTGTCAATCCTTGTCGAAAATCATGATAAGTCTGAATTTCTGGTAATTGTTAATTTTCAGAGTTTTTTTTCAACTTCATAGTTTCTAGAAATTTTTGCTTGGAATAAGGTCTTAGTAATGTTTTTTAAGATTTCTAATAAATGACTGAGCTGTTGAGCATGATTTAATGGAATTTTAATACATAGTTTGAATGTTAACTTGATAAAAACATCATTTCAGTGACACATGTTTTTTTGTGTCCAAAATATCAAAACACTAGATTGTTTTTGCACACCAACTCAAGTAAACAATGCAAACATATAATTTCTAATGCATAATTATTATGTAATTAGTTTGCAAAAATATAGTTTTCTTGTAATGAAATTCCTCTTTATGTGTAAATTTTTAGAGATAACTTACTTTATCATAGCTTTTCTGTTAACAGATTTTACTGGCCTTTTGCAAATAGATAACATCATTCAAAGTTAATATTTTTAGAATATCTTAGAATTTTAGTAATTTAATATATTTTTGAGGGAAAATATTCATGTTACCTGAATAGCACAATGCTTTTTTGCGGTTTTATGACATCAAAACTATTTAACATTATTGAAAAATATGTAGAACAGAGTGTATTCTAAACGAATACTGCAAAAAATATATGTTTTATTTATACTTTTTTTAAAGCTCAAAGGACCCAAAATTGACGATTATCAAAAATTCAGCCATAAATCATACCTCAAGAATCCCTTCGATTAAAATCCATCTTTTATCACTATTTTATTAACTTCAAAATGACACCGTGAAAATAATTTTATAGCATGTCTTTTTCTTTTACAGCCAATGTTCACGTGAAAGTTCAAATTTAAAAGAAAAGTCTGCTCTGAAAGCTGTTATTTTTGGTGTTGCCACATTCTAAAAACTGGAAATATAGGCCCTCGTATTATTTCCCATGCCAAAGCCGAAGTTTTTTTGTTATTGAAAATAATAGAATGATGCCTGCTCAATGTTGTAATCATCACTTATTTCAGTTTTATGAAAAGTGAAAAGTTGAAAAAGAACAAAACGGATAGTAATTTAGTGGATGATTTTTGGGCAGAAGCCCTCCTCTGTTTTACGTATGTAAAGAATAGAATTTGCCACAAATTCAAAAAGAAAACTTTTCTTGAGTTGTACAATGGTAGAAAACCCTTAGATAAACCCTATCACTTAAAGGTCTTTAGAAGCCAAGCTTTCGTTGGGAAACCAATATAGCTAAGGGGCAAGTTAGACATGAGAGCTCAGGAAGGGATAATGATTGGGTGTGCACTTAAAACAACAGGATTTAGATTGTGGTTATTAGATGAAAATAAAGTAATTGAAACCAATAATGTTAAATTTAAAGAAAATAGTAACACAGAGGAAGGTGGTCTGGGACCCAAAGAAGTAGAAAATAAACATAAAGTTAAATTTGAAAAGGTTACATTTAAACCTCGAGAATTGAAATACTTCAACTGATGAGGGTAGGGAGGCAGATGAGGCAACAGAGGAAGATGAAGGCACTGATAAAAGCAGTGAGGAAACGGAGTCTTCTGTTGATCACCGCCTGGTTTCCTATTCAAGTGCTCCTTGGGTCAGACAAGCAGTTCCAAGAAAAACATGATCTAGAATAGACGCCTACTACTATTATCAGGGAAAACACCCTAGACTTAGATCTCTAAATGTTAAAACTTTCTGTTATAAAAATAAATTGAAGTTTGAAGAAAATTTATTTAATTTTAATGGAGATTAAGGCACGTCGGGTAACTAACCAGAAGCAAATAACGTGGAAGTTAGGATTCCCCAAAACTTCAGGGAAGCTGTTAACTCACCCCAATCCAGAGAGTGGAATACAGCAATGGCAGATGAATTAGGTGTCATGAAGGAAAGAGGTATCTGGGACTTAAGTGCCTGCACCTATTTCTGATAAAGTAATCGGCTGCTGTTGGGTGTATACACTCAAAAGGGATGAAAAGGATGAAATTGGCAGATTTAAAGCAAGACTTGTTGCCCAAGGATTTAATCAGGAAAAAGGGCAAACTTATGAAGAAGTTTTTAGTCCTGTTATAAATTTTACTATTGTCAGACTATTTTTCACGGTATTCGTTTGTATGTTAGGATGGTTACATTTGCAACTTGACGTAAAATGTGCATATTTATATGCAAAGTTAAATGATAGAATATATACGAATCAACCACCAGGCTTTATTGATGAGAGCAAAAGAGATTATGTTTGTCTATTAAGGAAAGCAATTTATGGATTACATCAAAGATGTCGAGAATGGTATTTAGAACTAGACAATGTGCTCAGAGAAATGAGTTTTGTAAAATTTAAATGGTGTAATTGTGCATATATATTTAATGATAATGTTTTACTCGTATATGTTGATGACATAATTGTATTTGCTAAATATCAAAAGAATGTACAACATGTTGTTTCATTATTAGAATCTCAATTTGACATTAAGTCTTTAGGAAAAATAAAAATATTACTATGTAGTTTAAGGAAAATCAAAATGAATATTTCATTCACTAAAATCAATACATTAAGAAAATATGTGATACATTTTGTAAATTTAAATACCCTATCTCTAGTTTGCCAACAGCAGAAGGAATTGTGCTTAGCAAAGCAGACTGTATCACTTTGAAGAGGAACAAATGAAGTACTTACCTTATGGAAATCTGTTAGGAATGCTTTCTTTTCTTGCTAGTAGAACTAAACCAGACATATGCTATTCTTCCCCAATTTTAAGAAAACCCAAGCATTAAATGATGTTTAGGGATGTTTTACTTAAGTTGTTAGGGTATGTGGGTCAAACTAAAGATTTTAAATTAAATTTATCAGATATTAAAATAATAAATCTAAATTGTTTTTCTGATTCAAATTTTGCAGCCAACCGCAATGACAGAGTGTCATTAGGGGGCATGTTCTTTTTGATTGATAATGTTCCAATTTCATGGAGGACATTTAAACATAAATGTGTCAGTCTATCTTCCATGGAGGCAAAGTGTATTTCATTAACTGAATCTGCAAAAGAAATGGTATGGTATCTAAATGGTATGGTAATCTAAAGTAAATCTACTGTGATAATCAAGCAGCAATTAACTTTTCTAATTCACCCATAGAGAATCCTAGGACAAAACATATGGAGTCAAATACCATTTCCTCAGAAACTTAGTTGAAAAGAAATGAAGTTAAATTTATGAATAGTAAAAATAATAGAGCTGATGGTTTTACTAAACCTGTTACTAAAGAAATGGTTTTTAAATTTTGTGATAAAATTTTTAAAAGATAAAAATTCAAGAAAATTTTAAAGTGTAAATTGAAATAGATATAGATTGTTTGAAATTATAGCCAAAAATTGAGTTAAATACAAACTTTATCAAATCCCTCATTGTGTAGTTTAGTTACAAATGAGTTTCAACTGTGTGGCAAGTTAAAGTTTAAAAATTTTTCAATCTACAAAATACAAACTTTTTCAAATCCCTCATTATGTAGATTAGTTACAAATGAGTTTCAACTGTGTGGTGAGGAAATAAAATTGAATTTGTAAGAATCTCCTGCTATATGCATAGAGATAATTTTTGTATATAATTCTTAATTTTTGTCATGTAAGTCTTTCATGCATGTGTTTATACATCAGATTTTACATTGTTTATAACCTATGATTATGCACTAAAATTTAGCATGATATACCTTTTGCAAGCTAATTGCATTTAAAAGAAAATTTTTTAAAGTTGAATATTTTTCTGTGTCTTTTGACGACACAATCTGCAGGAGGGGGCCGAATGTTGGATAATATCATATAAACAAAACATGTATTCTCATTCCAACATGGTTAAAAGTTAAATTATAATTTATTTGCAGTTAACTGTTTTAAAGTCTAGATCATTTGCTTTGAGGCATATCCGTTTTCATTTGAGATCCTGCAGATTGTACTGTGGCTGAACCGAAATATGCTGATTTTCCTTATTACCGGAAAATTAGCATACTCCGGAAGCCTCATGAAATAGAACTTGTATAAAAACCCATTTTAGGGAATGTCAGTTAGAGAAAGAGTAGTAGTAGATATTATATCTCTCCAATTG
Source organism: Amaurobius ferox (assembly GCA_951213105.1). Classification (NCBI taxonomy): domain Eukaryota; kingdom Metazoa; phylum Arthropoda; class Arachnida; order Araneae; family Amaurobiidae; genus Amaurobius; species Amaurobius ferox. Next base: position 1,977,407 of record OX578138.1, read on the forward strand.
AGTCGATCGAGCGAGTAGGTTTGCAGTAAGTGGATGTAATGTATTGATAGCGGATTGTGACTATGCTCAAATAGTGGAGCTTTGTTTGTATATGTAAATTATTACTAATTGCCGGTTGTGGCCACGCTCTGTTTGATAGAGCAATGTTCCGCTGTTGTTTAACCATTTTCATGAGCTGCATTGCAGTTAAGGATGCAGGCTCTTATGTTTTGTTTTATTGTCTTCATTTTGTGAGTAATAAAACTTTATTATCTTTACTCACTTTGCTTTGTGACTATACTTCAGTCCAGTACAGCTGCCACTCTGCTGCACCACAATGTATAAATTTAACATCCTGGAAATTCGACAAGAATTTTATTCTTATTTTCAACAGTTTTTATAATTAAATGTGGGGTACTAGAGCAGTGAAGTCATTTTTTCTTCCTAATTTAAGTGTAGAACTGAAGGATTTTTTTTCCCTTGGTATTTATTTTTATTAATTTTTTAGGTAAGAAATGTCCATAGTGAAGTCTTTCGGAACAAACTTATCACAAAAACCAAACTTGTGAAATATTTGTGTTTTAATTAAGTACTTTTATTTACACAAATATAACACAAAAAGCAAACATGAGAAATATTTGTGTTTTAATTTTAAGTATGAGAATATATAAAATGAGACATGAAAAGAAAACAAAAATATTTTTACAATAAAATGTAAAATACACAGTGAAAAACTTTGTTTATACACTACAGTGTCATTAACAAGGGCAGCTTTCAACAGTGACAGAATGATAACAAGAACAGCTATTTGCATTCAGATGTGATACAGATGATCCTGTCTGGTGTGAACAGAAGTGTGCTTTGTTAAAGTCGTCTTTTGTTTTTTGGACATTTTGATTTCAAAAAGAGGTATACTACGTTTTTTACTAGTCATTGGAATGGTCTGTATATAAAATAATGCACACAAAATTATCATGATTGTGATTTAACGTGATAAAATGTGACAAAAAATTTGTTTTTGGTTCAGAACATCTAGACTTAACCTAAGTGGGGTCAGAAGACATGCTGGTTGGTTTTGTCATTGGAATTCCATGCAAATGACATTGATCTATTCTAATGATCTGTGTTGTTATAATCTAATTTCTTGCAAGAAAATTTCGACATACGATGTTTATATTTTAAAATATACATCCAACCAAAGTTCCAAAGTTACCAAAATAAAAGCAAAGTCATAATATTGATTTTTAAATGACAACAATAAACAGCAGATTCATCACTTGGTTACAATGATGAAATGTATTTAATGACAGTGTATCCAATGAAACCTTTTGAAATTAATTTTATTGTGCAAAGTTTTTTCATTTAACAAAGTTTATTTCATAATGTGGTTATGCTATAGGTTCAGTTAAATGCTTATTTCAATTTCATTTTATGAACCAAATTGTCTTTAGAATGGGTTGTCGAGTCATGAGCATGGTGGGTAAGGGATTAGCACAGAGGGTAAAAATGTTTTTTTTTTTAATTTACTAAAATGATAGCTCTGCTGGTTATTGGGTTTTTATCTAACATGTATAAGGAACTCATTGAATTTTTTTCCCCAAAATTTTTGATGTGAAAAGTACACCTAATTGTAGAATCCCCCAGACATGCTTTCATAATATTTGAATGCTTCATGTTTTAAAACTGCTGGATGTGTTGCTAGTGAGTTTTACTTGTTTTATTGCAGGAAGGAGGAATGCGAGCTCTGTACAAAGGTCTCTCGCCCACCATCATTGGCATGGTACCCTATGCAGGTGAGAATTCAAATCCCAGATGTGGTCTTTAGAATTGCTTAAATTAGGTGGCTATGCTGTATCTCCCAAATTATAACAGGGTGACCCACAGACCTGGAAAACCAAGAATTATCAGGGAATTTCATGTTTCTGGAAAGATAGGGAATTTCGTTGAAAGTCAGGGAAAACTGCAAATTTCTGCAATTTGTTTTCATTTTCCGATCTTATAGTTTTCTTTTAGCTGAATGGACGATGCTTGTTCATTCCATAATGTCCCATTTTTCATCTCTCGTCACAAGACCCATCACTCATCTCCTACTAAATATACTTCTGAACAAGAGGTGGGAGGGAGAGCTTTCATCGACAGGCGATGTGGCCTCGACAACATCTTTCGAGGGGGAACGTTTCAGGGAGTTAGCAGGAAAGATATCAGGGAATTTCAAAAGGAATTTCTTGTGACCATCCTGTGTAAATAATGCGGCAAAACTCATATCATTTTTGAAATCGACACCTCAAATATACCCCAGCATAGGTTCAACTTTTAAGGCACCAAAATGTGTGTTGGCTAGTGTAATGATTCCCTACAATATATTCTTCAAAAAGGACATCCTGCGTAGGACACTGTGCCCCAATACTGGCCCACCTGCTGTGTAGGCAGGTTATTATGAGTGATTGACAGTAGAGTTTCTGAAATCGGACCTATAGAACTAAAATTAGAAAATCACATGCCCAATCAAAAATAGTTGTAAAACACTTTACAGTTGGTAGCACAACCACGTTTTGAGTACATTATTGATATAAATATATATGTATTGATATAAATATATTTATATAATATATTTCTTATATGATAAGTAGTTTGTTAAATGGATGACAATTTAAGTTTTATTCTTTATTAGATTATATTTTCAGCTGTTTTTTAAATGTGTCAACTAATTTTACTTTCCTCGCTCAGAGTTGGAATTCAGAATTGTATTTCAAATGTTTTTCAAAAATTGAACTGTGCATGGTTCGTATATTTATGAAAATCCTTGAAAACAATAAAAAATTCATTTTCAAGTGCTTAAAATCCTCGAATTTGTTAAAATTTAAAATAGTAGCTTTCAATCGTGGTTGTGAGGAATGCAATCAAAAAATATTAGCGATTGCGAATGTTTTTTTTTTTCCTCTAGAAACTACACTTTAGCACTTTATTAGCTAAATCAGAAGTAGAAAAGAAAGAAGCAAAACCCTTAACCTTTCTTCATGAAAAAACAAAATAGTGGACAGAGAGACTGGTAAATTGTTAAATAGTGCTGCAAAGGATAAATGTCTTACTCTTTCCAAAGTTCACATTTTTCTCAATTATTCTTTGTTTGGTGCGAATTTGGAGTAAAAAAGCTCTAAAAAATTTTTTTTGCTCTAAAACCAATATTTACAAATATTGTTAAATAGAACTAGAATTTCCTTATTTTTATGAATAATGTTTTCATCCATTGCTCAAAACAACTTAACACTTGTGTGAAAGCCCCAGGCCGTCCGGCTCGTCCAGAGGACTTGGAGCAACAGGATGGACAACCGGGTATGTTTCATCAATTAAATCAAAACACAGGAGGGAAGCGAGAGTTGTGTGATTACAATGATATTTTTATGAAATATATTATTCACTGTTGTAATGGGACTGAAAATTAAGTGTGCATATGTGGCTTATACAATTGGCATTTACATAATTTCTTTCAGTTTAATAGTGTTAAAAGATAATATCTTAAATCTATGAGGTGGTGTGCTTTCTCATTACTACACATTGAGGCAAAATGTGGCCGAAAACATTCGTGGATCATGAATTTTCTAGTTATTGTTTCCAGCATGCATAATGTGTACGTATTCCAACATGCATTAGTTTTGAATAATGCCTTTCTAGGTCTTTCATTCTACGTATTTGAGAGGCTGAAGTGCCTGAGCTTGGAGTACATCCCTAATATATGTGGAAAAAGACATTCAGGCAGTAGTGGCGGCCTTGTTCTGACTGTGCCTGCAAAGCTACTGTGCGGAGGGTTTGCAGGTGCTGTTGCACAGACAGTCTCGTAAGTATCTATTTCATGAGAAAATTTTGACATGTGTACTGGCTACATTTTTTCGCATAAGGTGGATGATAATGCATTGTGCTAAAATCTAGGCTGTTTTGGGGGTAGTGTCTGAGTCTGTAAACACATTATGACGACTCAGATTCCTAAATAAAACTATTTTTAAAAAAAAAATTTTTTTTTTTGGAATATTTAATTTTTGAATGGTTTTTAAGAGTAGTTTTAGATAATAAATTAAAAATATTTTTAATGTTTACCAATTGAAAACTATTATTGATATGAAAAATTAAAAATAAATGGATATTTATGTCGGTATCTGAGTCTAATATTAGAATACAAGAGGCGTTGGCGTCAGACAGTAGAAAAACAAAGGTGGAGTTTGGTTTGAGGTACCGACTTCCCAACCCTTGTTGAAATAAGATAAAACAAATTCATTCTGTATATTTTACATTTATTCATCCAACCAGCGTATTTTGACTTAATTATTTTGTGGCTTTGAAGAATTTGCGTCACCTCAGGGCTCTTCATAAGGATTTGAAAATGATCATCAGAACTGCTCATCAAAATCAAAATGGATTGCCAATCATACAAGTTTATATATCAATTTTCAGATTAGTAAAAGATTGAAAAATGACCCACTAGCTAAATTCTCCTATTTAATGCAGATTTTGTTAATTGGCCTATTTAATAAATTATTAAAAAAATTCTAAAAATGCTAAAAATTATTTTTAGTGCATTTTACTAAAACCTTGTAACTTAAAATGTTTTTTTTTTTTTCATAATATTTTATTTTATGCATTTTAGTCTTTTGCAATTTTGTATCCGAATATCCAATCATCTTTTTAAAATCTTTTATTGAATGCGTCATGACTGATGGTTGTTTATTTCAACTTCCTTGATTGTATTTTTAATATATTTCCCTACATTCTAAAGATTGGGCGGATCCTCGAAAAATAGAACCAGCATTTTTTTTCTGAAATGGCCCGTAAAATATCTCCTTTGCTTTACATAATCCCATTGTAAGATAACTAAAGCTTTTCAATATGCGGCCTCACATATATATATATATATATATATATATATATATATATATATATATATATATATATAAATAAAAATTGAAGGATTTTAATCGAAAATTATGCATAAACTACTGTATGTACAAAAAAAACCATCTCTAGCATATCTGTTACAAATGAGTAACTATAGGCCAAGACTAAGGATAAAGATAGAAGGTAACATATCACTACAATGGAAAGGGGGATGAGAAGAATATTAGGATTCAAAAATCACAATTAAAAGTATATAAAAGTAAATAAAAATAAAACTCGGCAAAAATGAGAATAGGCAATAATAAACAGCTCAAGATAAGAGATTAAGAATAGTGAACAATCAATTGAAACTACACAAAAAATGGCGGTTAGTTCGAAATTGCATTCTCATCAGGACAGCCATACAATTCGAATTAAAACCGATAGAATAGCCAGTTTCTGACAATGGCGATAGTATTTAACTATAGACACCATTGGAACTGTCTACTGGCTAGTGGAAGGAGAAAAATAAATCAATTGAATTATACAAATCTGAAAAACAATACCTCCTCGAACAGAAATATGAAATCACAAGCATAGCACCACGTGTAAGATAAACTAGTGACTGAGCATTTCACCTCACTTCGTCAATGCGAGTGGGCACCGGAATGAATACATTTGAACGATACATAATATGTATGGAGACTTTCAAAAATAGTAATCAGTATAGGACTCAGGACAAGTGGAAAAAAGTCATTCGAAAATAGTAAACAGTATTAGACTCAGGCCAAGTGGTAAGGGAGGTGATAAGAATGGGTGAATTTTCAAAAATGAGTTAACCAATCAAAGATAAATAATGCATGTCTAAAATAATTACGTGGTATATTTGAAATTATTAATAATATTATTTACAAATACTTCCGGATAATGGTAATTTTGACAAATGCGTTTAAGATTATTGATGTGGAGAAAGTGAAACTGAGGATCAGAAAGTCGATGTATTCGAAATAGCTGGTTTAAAATGATGTTTCTAAACAATTGAATAGAATTACAAGATTTATATGATAGCAGCTTTATGATAGTGAAGTTGTAAGAATCTTTTTTATCATATAGATTGGTGATTACATGATTATTGAGGGTATCTAAATTTAGGTCTAAAAAATTAACAGTATGACTAACGCAAGGCTCATTAGGAATTAATTCTAGGTTAGACGGGTAAAAATCAATATTAATGGGATAGGAATCATCAATGATAATACAAATTAAGTCGTCAACATATCTATATATAATATATGAATTAGAGTTAAAATGACATTCATAATAATAAAGATATAAGTTAGCGAGTATACTACTACTACAGCCACCTTGTGGTACACCAGATGTTTGTAAATAAATGTTATCACCTTGGATAATATAATTGTTATATATAACCAGTGATTGGAAAAACTACTTTTTTCTTTTTTGTAGGGAACTACAACTAGTTTATGACAAATGGAGTTAACTATAACTACTTTTTTTAAAAGTAGTGACTACAAACTACTTTTTAAATGTAGTCACTACTTAACTACTTTTAAAAGTCAAAATTTGCCACAGCTTCAATTTACACAAAAAATTGAGGATATGGATATACTGTAATAAATTAACATACTTATTCTGAATAAGTAAAATTGACTGATCAACTTATCAATATTTATGCATTTATTCCTTTCTGAAAACGATAAAACAAAACAATAGTATAAAATAAAATAAAAGTAAAAACTATTTATTTAATGACATGTTTGTTCATTTGTAGTAGAATTTACATCTCAAAATTGCAATCAGATAAGCAAAATCTTTTGGGACCTAATAAAAAATCAACTTCAAGAGGCAATAGCCTTCCTACCCTGCAGCATCGAAAATCTTATGTAGTTTCTGGTTATTTTTCCAGAACCGGCCTATGCTTTCGACGGAAGAATGCATCGAGTTCCACCTCGTCTTATTTGGTATTATGAAACGTGCACTTAGCTCTGAAGATATATCTTGTCAGTTAAAACAACCGACATTTTTTATTTGTTTCAAAGCGCTTGTTACTTTGTAAATCGTACATCGTTGCACAGAACACTAAATTTCGTGTGTAAAGGAAAAAAGGTTGATCACGTGATATGTAGAATGGCACATTGTTTGTTTACTGAAGTAACGTTAAAAGTAGCGTCAAAACTCGTTACAAACGAGTGATTTATTATATCACTCTACTTGCTACACTACTTATTTTTGAAAGTAGCATGTTACACTACAAACTACTAAAATAAGTAGTGACTACCATAGTTTCGCTACTTCTGACAACTGTATATAAATATGTCACATGAATGGGATTTTTACGGGCCTTTCTGGGCATGATTCTGGAAGAAGGGGGGGGGGGTCAGAATCCGGAGGGGGAAATCCACTCAAATTGGATGAAATGTCAAATAGTTAAAATTTCAAGAAAATGGACCCAAAATTGATTTCAAGATTTTACCAAACTGAGAAATCAACTAAAATGAAACCGCGTGAAAAAGATAATGGCCTTCATGAGTTCTCACCGTCTGCAGCTGGCCAATTGAGCTTTGAAATGCTCAAAATTATCGTTCCCAAATTAGAAGGGTGTTCAGACAGCTGTTTCATGACACATCTGTACTATTAACAAGAAAGATCGATCATCAGGGTGGAAATCTTGGAATTCTCAGGGAAAATGATTTTTTGGAAATATCAGGGAATTTTGTTCGCGAGTCGCCAATCTTCAAATCCCTGTAAAAACATCTGAACAGAAATTTTCCTTTCTCGAAACTAATTACTGCCCTCATTATGTGGAGTGTTAAACTTTATTCTGATTGGCTGTTGCTTAGATGGGATTATACAGCTTAAAATTCCCACTCACCACATGACGATTAAACTTGAAAAACTGGCGATTAATGAAATCCTAATGACGGGCCAAACTGTGTGATACCGTATTCTATTCTCCCGAAACAAATCCACCTGTGGAGTGAGAAAAATCTGTCAACAACCGCTACAATACTGCTACGGCTCTCCCACAATTTTCCCCCTACGAAGCGATCGTAATTTATTGCATTTGCTGCCGAGTGCAATCTACATTCCTATCCTACCCCTCCCCGTAATCACCGATGGGATTTACGACTTTCTGGGGTGTAGCGGGACCCTCAGGATTCTCTCTTTTCCCCTTCGTTTACTGGGCCTGGCCCTTCAGTTTGGGGCGTTTGGATAAAGGATGGACTTTTCTCCCAGCCATCCCAGCGAAATGACGTTTCTCATAAAGGATTTTGTAGACATTATATTTAAAAATATATGTATGACATAATTTAAGAATAAATCTAGCACACAAATACAGAGAAAGTATATAATACTTAAATAAAAGTTTTAAGAATCCTGTTTTAAGCACTAATTATCATACAAGAAAATGCAATATAGCCGTAGAAAAGCTATATGGGCATGAAAAGAATATACACAGTATGTTAAAAATTGACTTGTGTATAGAATAATCACTGACAGAAAGAGAAATTGAACAGAAATTGACTATAAACGTAAAATGGAAAGGTTATATCGAGTTTGAAAACATTCACGCAAACAAAATGCAATTCAATGTCTTTTAGACTTTAAAAGAATGCTTGAAAATGCAGGTATAATTAATAAAAATTGTAAGGCAAATTGTATCTAAAAATTTAAAACATAACATTTTAAACATAAAATTTTATACATAATTTTTCTACAACTCGAGGAGTTATTATTAAGTATGTCATAAGTTCCAGTTTATCATCAAATATGTTATATTATGTAATAATATTACACTGAGAAAGAAATTCCTTAAATAAGTCAACGTTGGCAGAAAATATTCTTTTATATTTTTAAAATTTAGAAAAAATAATAAACTTGATAAATTTGTTTTAAGTGTAAAATTTTTTTATTGACTATATAGTTGTTTGTCTTGAATTAGAGGCAAGTACTATAAACATTAACTACCAATACATGCCAAAACTTTATATTTTCTCGCTTTCTTTATACGCTATGGAAAAATCCCACAGTTTTAAGTTACAGATTCAATAAATGTTACAATCTCAGGAACAACCAAGAGGAGAAATTATAAATATTTATGCTATAATTTTGTAAAACAAAAATTAAATTCATGCTTACGTTTTATCTTATGCAGTTAATTTTTGATTACATCTATAAAAAAATCGCTATATTTGTATAACCTTAAGCTTCTGTAATTTATGTGTATGATGCCAATAAAATACTGATGTTCATTTTTTGTGAAATATAGACATATAAATAGTCAATTTATCGTTTTTAACAACAAATCGCGTATAGAATTATAGAAATTCAACATATTAGTATTTTACTCCTGAAATCCTGAGTGTTGAATATAAACTCTCATTTAAAATAAAAACTCTCTAAATTCGGTTATAAACACCTTAAACTTTATTAGAATATATGAATTGAAAGTAAATTAAATGTCACTCATAGCAATTAAAACATGTAGCAATTTGTATATCAGTAAAACTGCTCTGTACAACTTTTGCAACTATATTTCATTATGCGAAAGATAAGATATATACATAAAATAATTAGTATATAAAACTTAAGAATAAATAAAACAAAATAAAATGTCATAAATCAGAAAATTAAAAAAAAATGTATAAATGTACGATCCCTGATTTTATGCATTTAAATACAGTTATTCACATTAGAACTATGAACAATAAGTATATAATTTTCTTCGTTTATATCTGTATAAAGAAACAAATTTTAATGTAAGCATATTGACTCCTTTACTTTTTTTTTATTTAAGAATAAGAATTTATAGATATAAATTTGCAAAACATTAAATCTACGACAAATTTTACAATATTTATTTGAAGAATAAATTAAACAAAATAAAATGTTATAAATCAGAAAAAAAATTTTAAATGTATGATCCCTGATTTTTTATATTCAAATACAGTAATTTATGTTAGAACTATGAATAATAAGTAGATAACGTTCATCGTTTTTATCTGTATCAAGAAACTAATTTTAATGTATTGAATCCTTCGCTTTTTTTTCTCATATAAGAATAGGTATTTATAGATATAAATTTGCAAAAACATTAAATCTACTGTAAATTTTACAATATTTAACTGACAATATTGATATAAATGTCACTTTCTTATTTAAGAATAAGTATTTATATATATAAATTTACAAAAGCATTAAATCTACGGTAAATTTTGCAGTATTTAATTCACAATCTCAATATAAATATGAACATTAATGTGTAATAGCATATAATATATCCATTGATATATCTTAGCAATAACCAGTTCAGCCTAATACTCATTAATATAATTCGTAAAAACTACAATAAAGAAGAAAATTCTTTAATTAGCTTACCCTTCTACAGCATTCAGTTTTCTATTATATCCAAGTTAGCACTAAGTTGAAAATCAATTTGATATATTGAAAACCTTGGCCTTCATAATCATTTTAAAACTACATTGCTATATAAAACCTAGTCTTTAATAAATATCTGATTTATAATCTTAATCTACTCGTAGCATCGTAAAACTCTTAAAAATTCGCACATTGTAAAATGTAAACAACGGTCAGTGTCACTATGTCGTATTCAAACTCCCACACAAAGACAAGAGGGGAACTGAGAGGATTCAAAATACCAACGCCTAGCATGACGTCAGAGTGGACACCCCTTATCTAGGGCCAGGTCCAAGGAAGAAGAGAAGAGGAATCACGATAGCCCCGGGTGTAGCGTCTTTGCCGTGCTCTATGAGCATTGCAAATAATAATTACGGCTTAAATGGATTCCCCCATTTTTGCATTTGACTCAAATTTTAAAGGATGCATGAACGGAATTAAAATCACTCGCTAAAATAAAAATGGTGCGTGAATGGTGCGTTCCCGCTATTTCGTGCTTGTGAATTTATTTATTGGTTAAATATTCATTATAGCATATTTTTCACAATGAAAAATTAAAAGAATTAATCTATATGAATGAGTTTTGGGAATACGCTGCTGCTTGGGGCCGGCGCGAGTCATACACTAAATCTGGGCGCCCGGCACGAATAAAGAATATCAACCTTGGGGATGGGCTGAATTGCCGATATTGCAATGTTATATATTACTGTTCTACTTTAACCTACATATGAACGGCCCATAAACTACTATACGGAAATTATGAATGTGTGTAGCATTGGCTAAAATAGCGCGTTTGAAGGATACTATCCTGGACATACTTCGTATTAATTTTAAAACTTGATCGCGAGAACTTCATAATTTTTAAAATCTTGGATGTATGACAGTTTTTCGCTAGGAGAAATTTCAGATTTCCTTTTACAGATTTTACCCTGTTTTAAGTTATTAATCTCTCATCGACGATGTATAAAACAACGATGTATGAATTCCTAAAATGTTTGCTTAGTTGTATTTTCAGAAGTGCTAACTGTTCACAATTATTATAAATTTAAAGTTAAATCGGTTCCATTTTCAACTTGGCCAGGGGCAGTTCACGGACTTTTTCCCGCTGATCGGAAAATTCGGTTTTGCAATAAAACGGCATGTTTCTAGCGATATAAAATGCCATTTCTTAAATTCAAAACATCGAAATGTATTAAAAAAAAATCAAATTTCTTCAAAAGGATAGATAATTTATTTGTTATGAAATAAACATATTGAGGAAATTTTAAAATAAGAGTTCATAACGTCCGTTAATATAACGGGAAAAAAGGCCGAAATATCGCGATCGCGATGATTGAAAAATTAGAGTAAATGATGAAAATATAAAACAAGAATATTAATTTATTAAAATTCGCTCAAAATCATTTGTAAAACCCTCGAAATTAAAGAAACATTAGTGAAGGGGCTAGTAGTGTGAACATGAGAGAGCTGGACCACAGCCATAAACCCCTCATTAAAACCACACCCACTTTTAGAATGTAATGGCTCTATTTTATCCACACAAATGTGATTACACAATGGTGTGGAACCTCCCATTAAAACCACACCCACTTTTAGAATGTAATGGCTCTATATCACCAATAAAATTTCAACCCACTTTTAAAAACAATGGTGTGAAACCCACCCATTAAACCCCACCCACTTTTAGAACGTAATGGCCCTATTTTGTCCACACAAATGCGATCATCCAATGGCTCTCAAACCCTATAAAAACCACACCCCCTTTACCAAAAGTAATGGTCTCAAAACCTCCATTAAAATCGTATCCACTTTTAGATATCAAAGGTATGAAAACAGCCATAATACCCTTACCCCCTTTAAAAACAATGGCTCTCAAAACCTCCATTAAAACAACACCCCTATAGAATGTGATGGCTCTATTTCAACCACACAAATACAATTACACTATGGCTCGCAAAACCCCATAAAAATCGAACCCACTTTTAGAATTCAATGGTTATTTCTTATCCATAAAAATCTACAACCCCTCTTAAAACGATGGTATCGAAACCCCATAAAAACCGAACCCACTTTAGAAAAGTAATGGTCCTATTTTATCTATCGGAGCGAGCAAGCGAAAAGTCGTTGGGAGGGAAGGTACCCCCTTCGGCGAGCACCCCCGCGGACGGCCACCCCCCTTTTAAATGAAATAGGGCCTCAAAATTTTTTTCATTTAAAGAAATGTATTTAGTATATAAAGAAATTCAAAATGAGTACTGATAGTGGGAATGAAAGTTGGTATTATACCACCGACACCGAATCAGAGAGTGATATTGAAAGTACATCATTTGTATATGTATATACAACACCCAGCCTTAAAACAAATAATATCTATATGATTTATTATGATACGGGGGGTGATGTCCATAGCTCTATTCAAAATATTGAAGAGTCTTTAAATGAAAATAGATTTTCACCGGAGCCTCGATTGGTTGAGGCTATATACGACACTCCATCGCCAAACGAACTCTATACCACAATCTGCGAAAAGTTAGACTCTTATATGGAGGAGGAGGACGGTTCCAATCAGCACTTTAGATGTGATATAGACACTATAAAAGAGGCATTCAGAACAGAAGAATGTGTCCTTCGAACTGAGGACTAAAACCATTAATTATCTTTTAATAGTTCGAAAACTGTTAAAAGATTATGATCGCCTACTCCTTTATTGCATAGTGACCGTGAGCCAAGGTATGGATACCATCTTCCAATATATGACGCTTGTCATCTTTTCCTGATAGGGCAATCTTATTGACTTGTATGGAATGAATCTCATGCTTTGTGCTCCTGATGAGATTCATGGTTCTATGCTGTACTTCTTGCTTGAATAGGCAGTTCTTGTAGTCCTCGAAGGATATCCTGTTTTTCACGACACATTTCTTTACTCCTTTCGACTTTTTCACCAGGTCAACCTCAGTTTTACAGGCATACATCTTAGATCTTAAGCCAACGAACTCTTCTAAGATCTTCCCTGCATTTTCATCCTTCATCTTCCCCAAGACCTTTTTATTTACTCAAGGTATACCATACCTATTGTTTTCTGGATAATCTGATGTGTCAAAGTAGTCAATCAATCCTTTCATATCCTCATAAAAGTCCTCGGTCTGTATGTCATAGATGTAACTGTCAGTGTCCATGTACAATAGCTTGATATCACCCCCATATTTAGGCTTCATAAGATTATAATGGAAGTCATACATCAGATGCTTCGATAGATCTAATATACTCATGCCGACGTATATTGGCTTATTAAAAATCACTTTCGTCTTGTTCATATGCACGGCGGCTAATCTTTCGTCAAAAATGGTCCTTCCCTTGAAGTTGGGCTTAGCAACTAGCTTCTCCGCTTTCTGGGGATCGCATACTAGCCTAATATCGAGTCGCTTCCTGATATTTTCCATCGTCTTGCCAAAGACCGAGTTGTTCATAAGTTTGAAGAAGTCTTTCTCAAAGTCGTTGGTTGCCTTGGTCCTCATATCAGTGTTCAGGTCTATGTACCTCTTCAACCAGGGAGACTGCTGAAACTCCAACACTTTGTGCACCTTTTTGAGCTTCATCCCCAACTGCAACAGTTGCTTCAAAACCCTGTAATGAACCACATAATGCTCTTTGTCATAGAGGGTCGTCAGTAGTTTTGGCTGTTTTGAGCCATCGGGCATCCTGCTCTCAGGTGCTAGAGGTATGTCTGAATGGAGGTTGTGCAGATGGGTCGGGTACTGTAGGTCGCAATCTACGATGTATCCTTTGTCTGAGTCATCCTCTACTTGGGTCACATCTGACACAGTGCTCCACTCGAAGCCACCATGCGGTAGGTATTGACTCATGGCCCATCCGTAAAGGTTGTTGGCGTCAAGGTACATCAGGTAGTTAGACTTCTTGTTCTCGTCATAGTCCCTCATGTACTTGTTGTTCGCCCTCCCATATCGGTTACAGCACTGAGAGATGCCTCCTCTGGTCCCCTTTTCTAGCATGAGTATCTTGTCATAGTCTGTCAACAGCTCTAGCTCAACCTCTGTGGTTTTGAGCATGGCGTCCCACGAGAGTCCGGGTGCAGTGAAGTACCATGCAGGATCCAACTTATAGGTCTTTAGACAGACATCTCTAAAGTGTTCCATGATGTCGGCTAGGATGAGTACATCAGTCTTCACATACAAATCGGAATATTCACCCAATGTCTTAATGTTGAAGGCCTTCCATACCCTTTTAGCGTGCTCGTAGTCCTCATCCTTTATGTGTGACTCATTCAATTGGTTGTAAAAGTCTTCTTTTGGGGGCAGCTTGGTTTCTTCGCATTTGTCCCACGAGTCCATGTAATCGTATGGATAGACGCCTTTTCGGGTGACGAGGTCCAGTTTGTCCTTGGGGAAGTACTTGGCTGTCTCCCTGAACTCCTTTACGTTCTTCGCAAGACTGTCGAGGCTAGCGGCCATGAACTTGAATGAGTCGACAAACCTCAACTTTATACCAGGTACCTTTACTTTCTTCCCATCGCCTACTTCTACAGTTTTTGCCCCGACCTCCTTACTGAAGGAAATGTACCTCTCCTCGTTGTTCGGGATGACGTCGATATCACCTTGGTCTCTACCGAGCTCCTTTATGAAGAGATGGGCGTCGTAGCCAGATAAGTTGTGGATAAACACTGGAATGAACGAAGGCTCTTGATACTTTAGGTTGCAAAGGTTGTGAGCAGGTCCTCTGTAGTTCGATTCACATTTCGCCGGATTGAGAAGATGGTCATGATCTCTAACTTTTCGGAAGTCTGGTTCATCCTTGGGTGAATAGGGTGAAGGTTTCTTCCTGATATCTTCGTCACAGATGTGGCAAACATGGGTCCTTTGGCAATGCTCTTCATCTTCGGTGGTCATTTTGATGGGTTGCTTCTTATCATAAATGTTCTTTATCGCTAGCGCCTCAGTCTTCACTGTATCAAAGAACAGCTTGGTGGCATTGGGTCCTCTGTATGTGATTGGTGCCTTATAGTCTGCGTGTTTATATTTGATGTAGACAGTGAAGCTCATAGGTTCATGCTTTTGATATTTATGTAAGAATGAGCTGTCTTTTGTAGGGCAGCAGGTGTTTATCTTGTTTGTCAAGCACTCGAAGTCTCCATACATCACAAAGGGTAATCGTAAAGACCTTTGGTAGTTTTTGAACCGCAGAGATTCGTTCTCCTCGGGCATTACAATCTTTACTGGTGTATTCTTCCTACAATCCGTTTCATGAGCTTGGAGGTCCCCTTCGGAGTAATAATACAGCAGGCATCTCTCACAGGTGAATATCTTTCCGTTGTGTTTAGTCACTTGTCCGCTTATCAATTTGGAGAGGTCTTTTATCCAACAGTAATGACTGTTTCCTTCCTTATTCTTTATGTACAGCAAATCGATGTGTTTGTCTTCCTTATTTTTAGTGATTCTCAATGGGTAAATATCATTACCTTTGTATGAATATATGTTCACCGATATGTTATTCAACTTTTCGAACCTGTTAAATACTCTATCTTCCATCTTCACTGGAAACTCGATACCTTCGAAATTTAGCTCATTATCATATGGCTTATATTTAGAGACTCTATCTACGTGATTATCAGCTGGATAAATAGCGGACAGTATCGCCCACTTAAAGCACTCGTTATCATTTTCATTTTTCACGTTAATGACTGCCTTTTTATCTTTAATTCTTTTCGTTAAATCAATGTAGGATGATCCTCTCAGTGGGTTGTATTTATTGATCCTCACCTCAAGGTTTTTAATTCTAACAAGCGTCCATCCCGAACCCTTTGCAACAAACTCCTCCATTTCTGTCAATAATTTTTGGATAACCGATCTGTAATAAGCTACCAAATCAGTTGATTCTAAGATGACTGCGTTTTCTGTTTTGAAGTTTTTCTCCATTTCTATAATAGCATCGTCTTTACCCTTTTGATAGTCACAGAGGAATTCGAAATTAACCTTCAAACCATGCAGCCTCTTTATGTGTTTAGTGATGAGTCCCCGGACTAGTGATGCCACATCGTTCAAAAAGTCTTTGGGAAGCATCAGGTTGTGTTCATTTTGGATGTCGTACGTCTTCAAGCGAGATTCAAAGGCTGTATTAACTTTGTGGAGGGTGTAGAGCCTTCTCTCTCGCGTATCTAAAAACAGGTCTGAATCAAACCCGAAATGACGGTTGAACAATACGCTTTCTATGTATGCTATGATGTCTGCCCTCCTTCCTAACCTGGAATAGCCTCTAATGCCATGCGTTCGACAAAATTCCCGTAGTTGGGGGAGAGTCATGTGATGTAGTCGATGCTCCACCCTTCCACACTCTGGGAGAGCGGTTGCCTTCTTTGGTATATAGTTTAGGTGCCCTTTAGATTGTAGGTGCTTATTCATGCTTGATCCCTTAAATAACTTACCGCAACACCTGATCTTACACACTCTGTTCTTCTTTGGCTTGCTAAACAAGTCATTGTGGAAACTGGGAAAGCCGTTGAATGAGGTCGACCATATGATATGATATTGAATGAGGTCGACCAGCTCCAACTTTTTAAGTTTCGAGTAACCTCGAATATTATTTTCACGACAGTAGCCTTGCAACTGTCGAACGGTTTTAGATTGAAAATCCATTTTGTCTTTCTATAAAACTACAAATCGTTTCTTTAACTGCCTAAAATATTGTTGGGGTATACTTTAAACGATTCAATTTTTAATGAGTATTTCAATCATTAAAAATAAAGTCATATCTACATCTATTAAATGATGGAAGGGCATGTCATCGATGTCGGTCGATCGCTATCGCTATCGCTATCACTGTCAGCCTGATATATTGAAAAGGTTTCGTAGAGGTTTCGAAAAGGTGGTTTTTTTACCACAAAACCCTCTAATGGTGTACAATAATATAAAACCCTGAAGCCAACATATAATCTTAATAATCTTATTTCATCCCTGGTCAAAATCATACCAACCCTGGGTATATCATTTTTTAAAAATATAATTGAGTTATTCGACAAACGTATTAGGATAGATTTCCCGTGCTCAGTAATGTCAGAAACCAAATATAAGCCATCCACTGACTCAAAGTTATCAGTACTCAAATCGTTTAATTTTTTTACAATACGATCCATATTCTTTATTTAAAGGATAAATATATTCAAACTTGAGGAAGGTAACAAAGGGTATCTAAACATTTAATGGTTGATCAACCATTAAATATTATTATGAATATAAAAATTTATGGTTCATTTTTGTCCAACTCGGGTTGTATGTCGACAGGTTCATTTTTGTCCAACTCGGGTTGTTTGTCGATAGGATCATTTTTACCCAACTCGGGAGGTATGTCGACAGGTTCATATTGTATCACAAATCTATTACATATGTTTGTCAGAAGGATGCAAACCAGCTTTTTAAAATGGAGTTCGTAAAAGGTATCTGAGAGCAAATGGGCTTTATAAGTCATGAGGTGACAAAGATCTATACGAGCCAGATTTTTCATAATAAAATCTTCGTTAAAGGTTTGCCATTGAACAATTCTACCCCATTCAAGGTAATCTGCGAATTCCGTCATAAAATCTTCAGTGAGCTTTTGTTTGACGCAAATGAGTTCCATATCGATTTTGTCTATATGCCGACGAATAAATTCTTCTGAGAGTACTTGGAATTGAGAAACCATTCTCCAATCTAATTTGGAAGCATGTTTATCCAGGAAGGGTTCTGACATTATCTGATATCTGGAAACTACTTCCCAATCTAAATATTCAGTATTTCTGTCCATGAAATCCTCTGATAGAACTTGATATTTGGATGTATAGTACCAGTTTAATAGACCTTTGTGTTTTTCTACAAAAGGCTCCGAAAGCTTCTGATACTGAGAGATGACCATCCAGTTTACCAAACCTTCGAATTCTTCGATAAACTCTTCCGATAAAGTTGAATATTGACTTATGAGCGACCAGTTAACATAATTTTTACTAACTCTGATTTGTTCTTCCGACAAACCGCTTTTTGATATTTCGTTCCACGCCATTTATTATATGTACAATTTTTTACGGCAGCTGGAGTGTCCACTTGATTTCTTCAATTTTTAGAAATGGTTGAACTGTGAACTCAGCATCACATCGTAAGAAAATTTTTAATTGGTCATCTTTTTTAACCTCTCCGAGAATTAACACGAATTCAGTGGCTACTTTTATCTTGTGAACGTACTGCTTGTTATTAATGTATAACTTAACAACGATTAATTCATCGATTATCTTTTGAGGATCAAGGTACAATCCCAGTCTAAAAAAAACGTCCCGAGAGAATTTACAATCTGAGTTCAAAGCATCACCGGAAAACTTCGTAAAAATAACAGCATTCGCATTGGTACTAGGTCTAATAGTTATGTATCCTGATGTGGTGGTTGCATAACATACTTTATTGTCAACATATTTTTCCAAGTACTTTTTATTAACCGCATTCATGTCTTCAATAGGGTCAGCGACATTGCCTATCCTTTTACCTTTAGCGTCAATGGGTCTTCTATCATGTAACCTCAGGTACTTCTGATCTAAATCTTCCAGAATTTTTGCTATCTCTTCTCGGAGTTCAACCCTCAGCGTGTGAGTGACGGTAGTGGAGTTACGAATTAACTCAGCTTCCAGATAACTTTTAGTCGTTACATCCCGACTCTCAATCGGTGTCTGACAGTTTTTCAAGATCTTATTTTCCATATCATAGTTACCGTCGTGTGTGAGTTTAAACCCTATGCCTGGAATACCAGGAGGTCCTTGTTCTAATTCTTCATCGAAAAGCGGGTAGTAGGCAGCCATTTATTTAAATATAAAATAATTTTTATAGTCATGGACTATAAAAATTAAAAATGGACTATAAAAATGGCTTATAATTTCAAAGTCTTGATCATGGTAATATTTTGATTGTTAATATTTAAGAGGCATTTCTTGTGCTCTTTTAAGATGAAGTAAAAAACATAATCTTTGGGGGCAGCGTTCCTTAACCTCCAGTTAAACTCAATCATTAAGTTATTCGTATCGGTATAGTTTTGATGATGAGAGAGATTAAAGCAGATGATTGGATACAACTTACCAAAATTCGAATAATTGACCATACAACCTGTTTCAGACGTGATGGTGTTGAGTCCAGATTCCAAAAAGGCTGTGTATAATCGATTATAATCACTTTTCTCAAAATCCATCATGTAACTGACAGTTGGCACTTTTACATTGTTGATCATTAACCAACATTCCGTCATATCTAAGTTATCAAACAGCATGTTATTGGGCTTCGAATTTTCGTATCTTTCAGTGTACTGAGGAATTACGTACAAAGATAAGACTTCATCAGAAGTAGCTTTTATGGTATAAGAGCCGCTAGCGTTTTTATAGAAAATATTAGACTTTACAATGCTGTGTTAGTTCCAGTTTATTTCTACATCCTTATTCGATAACTTTAATTCGTTAAATATTGAAGCCGCCGCATTTTTAAATCGTACGTAAGGTAGCCAGACTGATAAATCTTCTACAACGACTTTATAGATCTTATGTTGCTCGTTGGTGTACAGCATATTTAGACTGTGATTTCTCTGGAACTCAAATTTGAATTGGAACCCCGTGATTACTTTTTTATATTCACGGAAGAAATCAAACACGTACTTTAGTGGGATCCATATAGTTACAACCTTGCTATTTTTAGTGAATTCGCTTCTTTCTGTATATCCCTGGTTATGGTTCTCATTAATTCCGAATTTTTCGAAAAACTCAGTAATCTTTGTGGTATCTACTAACGTGCCATCATATTTCAAGCGTTCTCTATCAGCTGTGTCCGACGTATCAGTGTAGAACAGCATATTAGTAGCTTCGGCAGAAGAATAGTCAGGCGTAAAATGTATTAAGCCCAACACTTGTCGCATAAGAGCGGAATAATTTATGTTGGATTCTATTTCAGTGGTTCCTAATGTAAACCTGTTAGCATTGATCAAACCACCTCCATTCACGAGAGCTACATTATCATTCACTATGGCAGTACCATCGTTGTTAACAATTTTCAATTTTTGCTGTAAATAACCGTTAGAGTATAAAATGTTGGCGTTGGTGTCTTGAATAAAGAAATGGTAAGAGGCATTTTCCATAGAATTATCACTATTTTCATGCCTTACCTCTCTATATTCGAAACTTTCGATGTCATCATCGTAATAATAATTGGTGCTGTTTAATTCAAATATTTTATTCATTTATTATAATATAATTTTTTTTTCTTCTCCTCAATTTAATAGCTATATGGCTATTAAATCGAATTTAGAAAAACTTTAGTCCAGCTCCATGTTTTTTCTGCTTTGATAATATCTCCTTTATTTTATCCTGCACATACTTACCTTCTAATTCGGCCTCCTGCAGGACTGTTACGTCGGAAAAGAACCCTCTTCCTTGTATCTTCTTACTCTTTCTTTGAAGTCTGTGTTTATTCATTTCTTTATTATAGGGCGATAAAATTGTATTGTACTTCTTGCTTATTGAGCGGAATTAAATCACCTCTATGATTGGTTACTTGCATTCTGATTCGGTAAACACTATCCATTCGAACAGGGTAAAACAGAGGTTTGTCAAATGATTTTATAATCTGACTACCTGGACGATTACTGTTTGTAAATGAATAGATGACGTTTGTAGAGTTGAAATCGTTGATATACGCCCCCTCTGCGACATCGCAATGTATATAAATGTTATCGTTTCCCCCAGATAAGTCAGCAATGTACTTTCCTACTTGTTCAAGCTCTTCGTGGATTTTAGGCTCGAAACCTAAAAGTTTATGCAGGTTTTTGGTTTTCGTTAAATCGATCTTATACCCGTCTATTAACTTAATGGCTATTCGTTGTCGTTCCTCCACTATACCGAATTGTATCGGCGGATCGCTTCCAAAAAAATTAATCATGTAACGATTCAGCCCCTTGATAGTGTAATTTCCATCTGGTATCGTCAAATTTAACCACTGCTGACCATCAAAGTATGATAATTCCTCATCTTTGATATTGTCCCATGAAACGTACATCGAAAAGGACTGAAGGGCAATCTGTTTAAAGGTGAAAGGTCTAGTGTATTCAATCGTAAAATCTTCTGATTTTTCCGCGTTTTTAGAATCTAATATCAATAGAACCATTTTATTTATAGAGAACATTTTTTTCATTGAAGTCGCTGGGTTCTTGGGTAAAAGAATATAGCACATCTACAACTGGCTTACCCTTGTTTCTTTCACGAATGTACTTCATACAAAAGTAGCCGCATTTGACGGAAGCAGGGTGCTGTAGAAAGCTCGAGTTACACCCGATATTTTTCTTTCCAGAAGTCAGTAGATACTTCTTAATGTTAGGATGAATTTTGTAGACGTGTTCGCCAAAAGGATCAAAATACTCAACAAAGTTATTTTTAGGATCGTTATAGTAGCAGACCCAGTGCGTACCAGGTCCTGTGACAATGTCCAGATTAATAATACCGTTTTCAAACCGACTCATCTTTTTAGGCAACAGATCGGAAGTAAAGACGCCCCTAAACCCCTGCTCATGTTTCATATTTTGTTTAATTACTTCGTCTGATATTCCCAGTTTTGATAGACGCCCTTTCCAATGGGTCTTTTTTTTACACATCCAGATCCTGAAATTTTTTCCAAAGCTTTCTTTGCTCCATATCCAGCCGCCCCACTTGCAGCACCTAGTGCTAAAGCCTTGGCCCCAGCAATTAACGCAGGTAATAGAAAAGGTAGAAAACCACCCGTTTTCTGGAGCTGCGTCTTACTGATAGTGATACGCTTCCCCTTCCCAATTTGAGCTATCTGTGTTCGAGTTAAATGTATATCTTTGTTGGGGGCTTTTGTCTTATCTATTTGTAGAGATACTTCTTCTCCTTTCTGGTATGCAGATTTTAGCTTAGCAATCTGATGATCGCTTAAATGTATTTTAGTTTTTATGTAATTACTCATTTATTTAATGAAAAATTTTTGTAGTATTGTTTTACTTGCTCGTTGGTCATAGTTCCTTCTCTCAACAATGCATCCAATAAATCAACGACTTGATTGTGTAACTTTTTACTTTTGGACCCTTTACATATCTTATCAGTCAATCGGGCTAAAATTTCCATTTTGTCTTCTACTCCTTTACCGATATAAATTTCTTTTCTTTGCAAGTCTCTGAGTCGATCCCGATAATCTCCTAACGTAGTCATATGATCTCTCAAATAATCAGCCTTAGCTAATAAGCGATCTTCTCTTTCTTCATCCTTTTTAGTCATTCGAGATATCTGACTCATAATGTTTCCTTTTTGACGAGACATTTTTAGGTAAGTATCATTTACTTTACTCATAATTTCTTGCAAAGTTTCCTTGGTCTCATGGTACAATTTTGAGGGTCTTGGAAAGTTATTTTTCTCTAAAAACTCTACATCCAATTTTTTATCAAAATCATAGACTTCTAAAGGCGGTTCAATAGCTAGAGGAATGTGATCAACAGCATCTTTTATAGCCTGAATATTCTCCTTTCGATTAATTTCTTGTTCTTGTAGCTTTTAAGTTACAGGCTTGTGAAAGTCCGATAGTGCTTTCTGGATACCTAATTTTTGCTCTAGTTGTTGTTCGTTGTTTTTTCTAATTTCAGCCTGAAGCTTATAAACTTTAAGTTCATATTCAACTTCCTTTCTTAATTTCTTATTTCGTTCTTTTTGTATAGCATTCATCTTTATTATTATGCAAAAAAATTTTTACTTAAGCAAATTATATTTTTACTGAAGCAAATTTTTAACATTAAATAAAGATGATTCAAATTAAAAATTATACAGAAGCAGAAGAACTTGTCGATGCAAATCAACATTATTTATTACCTAAACACCCTTTCAGACTTCTAATCGCTGGAGCTTCAGGTACTGGTAAAACGAACTTATTGCTGAATTTTATATACGACTATCTCGAATTTGATAATTTGTTCGTTTGTGCAAAAGATATGTACGAACCCAAGTATGGTAAACTGAAAGAAAAGTACACAATGTTTGAGGGCGTGGATATTGACTCGATAAAGTACCCCAAAAAGAAGAAGAAAATTATCCTAGAGTTATATGAAAGATTCGGCAAGAAAGGAACTTTATTCTCCTCTGATACAAAAGAATTTATAAAAGTGGATGACCTGGACCCATCTTGTAAAAATGTTGTTGTCTTTGATGACTGCATGACTGACAAGGACCAGAGGAGCATAGAAGATTTTTTCATCAGAGGTCGGAAGAAAAACGCCTCAATCATTTATCTTTCTCAATCTTATTATAGAACACCCATTGTTATCAGAAGAAACTGTAATTACTTGATATTTTTTAATATTCAACCGAGGGAGATTCAACAGATCATAAGAGAGATAGATGGTAGTTTGACAAAAGAAGAATTCAGTAGATTATATAAAAAGTGCATGCAACAGCCGTATGATTTCTTTATGCTTGATTTAGTTAATCCGGCTCTGAGATATCGGAAGAAATATTTCACCCCTATAAATAAAGATGGAAGAATACTTGCAAAAGAAAATTTACGTATATAGAAAGAGCTACCACCACTACCATAAAATTAGTGTCACTATGACCGTTAGCAAGTTCGTTTTAAGTTCATTGGGTTTATCAGCTTTTGTACTTGTTCCCTTAGCTGCTCTGAGCTTAAGCGTCGGTATTGTTGAAGTTCTTGATAAAGCTTTGAATATCGCGGAAAGGAAAGAAGAGTACAAACAGTCTTACAAGTTTTACAAACAGCTGCTCAATTCATACAAATCGAATACCCTATCAGAAGAGGAAGTGTATAAGCGAGAGGAGGATTTCATCAATAATTTAGTCTACTTACCCAGAGAAAAATATATGAAACAAACCCTGCTGAATGGATATCAATTTGTGAGTAAATAATTTTTTATATATAAATAAATGTGTGGTAAAAAGACTTGCAATAAAGGAAAAGGTGTTGTTAACGCAGCAATTAATAATTTACCGTTTGAAATGCATCTGCCAGGGCATCAATTTACAGGACCAGGAACTCAACTGCTCAGAGGAAAAACTAGACTGAACCCCGATTTAACATACAAAGAATGGAGTAAGCCTATTAATAGGGTTGATGATAGTGCCTATAAACATGACGTGTGCTACATTAAAAACAAAGATACCGAAACCAGAAACAAAGTGTGTGACTCAAACATGATAAAAGAATTGGACGACATTCCCAACCCAAGTTTTCGTGAAAGGCTAGATAGAGCTGTTGTGAAGCCTATTATCAAAGCAAAGAAGTCATTTGGAATGGGCTCAAAAATATATTGTCTCAAATGTAAAACACACACCGACACTAAAGATGAACAGCATGTCACCTCTAAAAACGCTAGACCTATGTTGAAAGGTATTTGTGTGGGTTGTGGTTCTAAGAAGTGCCGTTTTTTACCGCTGAAGGGGTAACTGAGAAGGGTTGCCCCGAAAAGGTTTATTACGATCCCGAAACAGGATTTTGTGGTATAAATGTACTGAGCAGAAAAACTGGTTTAAGTCGAAAAGAAGTCTCGGATTTTTTACACCGACAGGATGTATACACAAAGCATAAACCACTTATCCGTAAGTTCAAAAGAAGGAGAATTTACGTGTCACATATCGACGACCAATGGCAAGCTGATTTACTGTTTGTCTATAAATTTGCGAGAAGTAAGTTTAATGATGGTATCAAGTACTTATTAACAGCTGTTGACTGTTTCAGTAAATATGCATGGGCTGTTCCTCTAAAGGATAAATTAGCAGAAGAAGTAACTCAAGCATTTAAAAAGATCTTCAAAGAAAGAATACCTGAAAGGGTTCAAACAGATAAGGGTTTAGAGTTCGTCGGAAAAACAACTCAAAAATTATTCAAAGAAAATAATATCCAATGGTTCACTACAGAAAATGTTGAAATAAAAGCTGCTATGGTTGAAAGATTTAATCTCACTCTTGGTAATAAAATAGAGCTCTACTTGTGTGCAAATAACACTGAAAGATACATAGATGTATTGGATCTATTAGTGAAGAATTACAACAACTCATACCACAGAAGTATAAAAATGACTCCTGTTGAAGCCAGTCTAGAAGAAAACAGTAGTGAAGTCTACCACAATTTGTTTAAAGAAAAGGTCATACGTAAACATAAATACCAGGTAGGCGATAAAGTAAGAATATCTATATATAAGTCTACCTTCAGAAGGGGTTATCAAGCAACTTTTACAGATGAAATATTTGTCATATCTGAAGTATTAGAAACCGACCCAATCACTTATAGAGTACAGGATTTAAATAATGATGGGGTTATAGGCACTTTTTATGAATATGAATTAGTAAAATATGATAAGAAAGACAATGTGTATAAGATTGAAAAAATCATCAAAAAGAAAGGGGACAAATATCTAGTTAAATGGTTAGGTTATCCTGAGACTAGCTGGATTGATAAAAAAGATTTAGTTAATTAATTTTTAATAGCCGAATAAGCTATTAAAAATTATAATCACTTATCGGGGTCATACCTCAGCTCTTCGTGACATGTTGTTCAGACGTATCAGCCGTTTTTTTTTAATTTATAGGGTAAAAACTCCAATTTAATGCTTCGAAGATGGTTCTGCAGATTTCTTCATTCTGAATAAGCGTCTTCTTGAGTTTAGGTAACTTAACTAGAAGGTGTGAAATATAGATGTCGTAACCTCTTTTCCGTAATATATGGTATAAGATATAGTCTTTGCTGATTATGTTTTTTCGCTCTGGGTACATCTCCTCATATTTATGGATATAAGAAGAAAAGTCGTTCAAAAGCTCTTCTTCTTCAAAGGGTAGGTTATGCAAACCTAACCATTTAGCCAGATTTTTCATTCGATGTTTTCTGTTATGCCGAGATTTGACAGCTCTAAATTTAATTAATAGTTCAAAATTTGTAATAGCTTAAAATTCGTTATTTTCCCCTTTCCCTTCAAAATTCTAAATTTATTTGTTGTTTTGGAATATTTCGGCGATTTATTTCCCCTTTAGCGTAATTTGTTATCTTTTTAATGTTTTTATTATTCAAAATTGTGCGCATTGTGCCTTTAAACGTTAAATAATCTTTTGTTAATTCTCATAATCTTCGTTTTCAGCTGTTAACTTCTTTTCACTTCATTCATGAGTTTGCAGAAAAAAGGCACTTTTTAAGACAAAATTTGACTTTCCCTCGCCTATCAGTGAACACCTGCAAGTAGGGTTGCCTCACGACATCCGGTGACCATGCGTCACCGCGTGGGTTCGTGGTTGCTGTTTGGGAGAAGTGATCTTTTTCTGATTCTTGGCATAACAGCGTTTTATTTCCGCAGTGTATGCGTGGGCGCTCGGCGCGAAGCGCAGAGTTTCGCTCACCAAGTTTGGCGTCTCCTGGGAAGGCAAGCGTGTGTTGCCGGGGGAGTTCGATTCTGAGAAGCCGAGCAGAGAGGTGGTAAAAATTTGGAGTGCCGAGCCGGGGCTCATGCTGAGCGCCCGGGCTCGCCCGAAAGAGGTTTTGAAGACCGGGGAAAATTCTCACGCAAGTTTAGTTTCTTTGAATTTACGAACTGTTGGCCTTAATAAATCCCGATGCAACAGAAAATCCTTCGATTTTACGAACTGTTGGCTTTAATAAATCCCGATGCAACAGAAAATCCTGCGGTCGGGATGACTCTGGGAGGTACGGCTAAGATCTTAAAAATGTGCTTCTATTGATGACACAGTGGTGTTCGTTTTTCTGTAAGTGTCACATCCACCAATATGCCTACTGCAAGTGTTTTCTAGTTTAATTGCCTGTACTAAAGATGGTGTTCGTTTTTCTGCAAGTGTCACATCCACCAATATGCTTACTGCAAATGTGTGTCCAAGAGTACTAGTTTTCGTAACAGCCCTTTTCAAATCTACATCTTCGTCAAAAGTGTTTTTTTCTTCCAAAGTGAATCGTTGACCTAGACAGGGCCCTTTAAATTTGCATTTTTATCACAAGTGGTTGTCAGAATACCACTGATCATAACAGGCCATTTCAAATCTACATTTTCATCAAACTGTTACATGTTTTTGCAAGTCAACAATTAACAAGTATATAAAAAAAAGGAGTGTGTAGCTTTGTGAGTTTTATCGTTTAACAACAGTCATTCTAGCTCCTCGCCTCTGGTGCTGACATCTAGTGAGAGTGTTTTAAATATCTCTCTATGATAGAAATTTCACGCAGTAAATGGAGAAACACAGTGTTTCCTGTTTACTCTTCCTTTTAAAGATGTGAACATATATGTAGAAGGTTTTGTCATTTACAATTTGTATTTGTTCCTATTATTTTGGGGGTTAACGTTTAACATTTTGTGGACAGCTCAGGCAGACCAAACTCTGGTCTTCAGACCAGAGTGGATTCTGTTCCCAGGGTTATTTTTATTAAATTACAAATTTAAAGGATTTAAATTGTGAGCAATGTACTAACTTAACTTTAAACCATTATACATTCAACTTAAGTGAAACTTTAATGAATAGGATGATATAATTTTTTTTATTGTTGAAAAATAAAAGTTAATTTTTAATTTAACAAATGAGTTGTGAATTCTTTAGTTGTTGTTGGCTGTGCTAATTTTATCTATTTATTCATTTAAAGGTAAGTGGATCTTTTAGAAGTTATGTGATATCGAAGTGTTTTCAAAAGTGTATCTTAGTTGGGCACAGACCAAGCTGTGGGTAATAGACAAGGTACATAGAGAAACAAAACAAATAATAATTATAAAAGTAAACTTTATTGATTTGAAAATACTATACGATCACAGGTTAAAAATAAATATAATAACTTAGAATAATGTAATTAAAAATAATAAAAAGAATAATAATAGTTAATAATTATAAATAAATAAACTTGTGTGTGAATCTAGAAATGAAATAATAATTAAAGTATAAAAAGTATATTTCCAAAAGGGAGAAAAACCCTCATAACATTTCGCCTCTGTTGTTTCTGCATGTTTAAATACATATCGAGATTACTGATAGGGGGTTTATTTGGATTATACCTCAGCTCTTCGTGACATGCTTGGCAAATGTACCAGCCATCATCATTTTGAATTACATATTTGTGTTCACATTCATGAGTTTTCAAGTCTCCGTCTGAGGTAACTTTATTGTCCAGACCTAACATTCTTATTAGTTCCAACATTTCCTTCGATGTTTTGTCTTCGATCATTATATTCTTTTATAAGTTTGACAATTTTTTCAAACTGATCATGCAACTTTTTTAAAGATTTTTTCACTTCTGAAATGTCATTGCTATAAACATCTAATTGAACATACTGATAAAGAATTCTATAGCAATATATCTCAGTCTTAATTTCATTCATTTATCTATATCTTTTGTTTTCTTTAACTCAGATAAAATACGAAGCAGTATTATTTTCCGCTTGGAGAGTTTCGACCTTGTTTTCTACTTCCTGCTTTCATAACGTCTGTAGCGAGCGCTGACCTTGACTAACATCTCTTCCTCTTTAAAGAAGCGTTCTCTCAGAGGTAGCGGTAGAAAAAAGCGGAGATTACGAGAATCAAAGGGAGATGGCAGCACTATATGGAGAGGAATAGTATTTATTTTTCGCGATTGATTTTAAGCGTTTTATTCTATATTTTTTAATCAGATAAACAATAGTGATAGATATTTTGAAGAATTCTTACATTATAAGAGGGAAATAACTTGTTTAAAGTGCTATTTTTGAAGATTTTCGTCTGTGGTGTAATGGTTAAATTAAAGGTATGTTTATATTTTGATGGGTACCCATGGCAAAACGGTTAGCGCGCAGACCTATTAACATCTAGGTCCTAGGTTCAAATCCCGACCTCTCCCAGGTTGTTAATCAATCCGGGTTGATGGTTTATTGAACTATACCGAGCCAAAAATGACATGTCAGCTTGCTTTAGTCGTTGTTCCAATAAAGCAGCACTCATCGATAATAAGTGGTGGGCGGGCCCGACGCTAGGTGTCAAAGTCTTACAGTGTTGTCCTTATATGTTGTTTGTAAGCCTCAGTGGCGGTAGGCTCAGAGTGTATTTGGTCTTGAATTCGGCTCATCAAGAAGGGCCCCTTGGTGGGTCGAATTTGAGATTGAATATACTCTGAGCCTACCGGGGGGCATTTTGCAAAAATTTTTAGGAGTTATGGTGGAGTCATTAAAGTAAGTTAAAAATTTAAATGGAAAAATAAAAATGGATGCACTTATTAATTATCTGCTGGACAAGAAGTTGGTACATCCTGAAGATCCCAACTTTTTATGGCCCTTCAAAGACACCCTTACATATCATGAGGGAAAAGCCGTTTACACCTTCTTTTCACCTTCATTAAGGGCAAACCGGTGGCCATTGACATCGACAGCGACTGGTTCGAGGAATTATGGTGGCCATTGTCTCAAAAGCGGCATATTCTCGGGACTATGCCGCTTTTAGATTTTCTCACTTCCATTAGAACACCTCCCACCTAATGATTGTTGTTGTTCTCTCTTATCTCGTAAAAGCTGTCGCTGTGATCACAGCGGCAGCTATAGTATTCGAGGCTTGTCCAATTGTGAAATCACCAGCCTGAAGCCGCCTGAAAATCGGTGTATATTTTTTAATGGTTATGATACCATTAAAAGAAAATTTATTGTTCAAATTTAAACATTTGCCCTGGTTGTGCTTTCCCGACATCTTTAGCTCCCAAATATACAAAGTATAGAGGTTTTCTCATTAAGATCTCATTAAGCTCCATATAGTCGGACGCTTTTTTATCGCATCGTTTCGGTAGATACAATTTTGAGCCGTCTTCTAACTCCACTACTAGTTTGTCACCATATTTGGTTTTGACCTGTTTAATTTCCATGACAGGGTATTTTTCGTCGATATTGAGCTCATGCATCTTCTTGAAACTTCCTTCCAATGTACTAATTGCGTTTAGTTTGTCCAACAGTTCCATGGTTTTTGTTCTTTCTTTACATTAGAATTCTTTTCTTTAAGTGCTTAAAATGTTGTTGGGTTATCATTTTATAACGGACCCGCAGATTCTAAAAGGGGTCGTGGCATGCGTAGGGCTCAGCGACTTTTTGCTTGTTCGGAATGTATGCATACTTTTGGCAGATGATGGTTGCAAAACAACGAACCCATGTCGGTGCAATGCTTTTAGAATCCTTAGGGTCGCGGCATGCTTAGGGGGTGGCAGCTTCCGTCCGCGGGGGTGCTCGCCGAAGGGGGTACCTCCCCTCCCAACGACTTTTCGCTTGCTCGCTCCGATAGATAAAATAGGACCATTACTTTTCTAAAGTGGGTTCGGTTTTTATGGGGTTTCGATACCATCGTTTTAAGAGGGGTTGTAGATTTTTATGGATAAGAAATAACCATTGAATTCTAAAAGTGGGTTCGATTTTTATGGGGTTTTGCGAGCCATAGTGTAATTGTATTTGTGTGGTTGAAATAGAGCCATCACATTCTATAGGGGTGTTGTTTTAATGGAGGTTTTGAGAGCCATTGTTTTTAAAGGGGGTAAGGGTATTATGGCTGTTTTCATACCTTTGATATCTAAAAGTGGATACGATTTGAATGGAGGTTTTGCGACTATTACTTTTGGTAAAGGGGGTGTGGTTTTTATAGGGTTTGAGAGCCATTGGATGATCACATTTGTGTGGACAAAATAGGGCCATTACGTTCTAAAAGTGGGTGGGGTTTAATGGGTGGGTTTCACACCATTGTTTTTAAAAGTGGGTTGAAATTTTATTGGTGATATAGAGCCATTACATTCTAAAAGTGGGTGTGGTTTTAATGGGAGGTTCCACACCATTGTGTAATCACATTTGTGTGGATAAAATAGAGCCATTACATTCTAAAAGTGGGTGTGGTTTTAATGAGGGGTTTATGGCTGTGGTCCAGCTCTCTCATGTTCACACTACTGGGGCTTCTTAAAAATAAAAGAGGAAAAAATAATAGTGAATGCTTCATAAGCTTGGAAAAGTAAAAAATAAAAAGATCAAGATGGGAAAACTTAAATGAATTTAAAATTGCCACAAATTATATTTGAATGCTTCATGATAAATGAATTTTTTTTATGATGTGTTGGAAAACAAATATTATAAAACACCTGAAAAGGTCTATAATGAAAATCATTGGCAAGATTAATAAAAATTACAAGGTTAAAAAAAAATTAGTGAATATAAATGTTTAAAATATTTAAACAATGGATAAATGAAAAATTTAAATTTGACAAACCTTTAAAAAATGGGGAAAATGTGAACTTATAGAAAAGAATTAGTTTTAGAAGAAAAAAAAAAACCACTTAAAATAAGTTTTGAAAATTTATTAAATGTTAAAAATGAGAAGATAGCAATAATAAATGCATGTTATGAGAAGATAGCAATAATAAATGCATGTTATGAGAAGATAGCAATAATAAATGCATGTTAACAACATTACTCATTAGTAAATTAAAATATTTCTGTGAATTTGTCTTTGTTACTGTCAAATAATAATAATAATAAAATTTGTATTTTGCCAATATCTTAAATGTTCCCCAATTTAATTATCACAGAATCACAATTATTTATTTTACTTAAGAGGAAGATTTTATAAGAGTGAGGCAGGTCATTATACACACCATTTTTGATTTTGCTGAAATTTTTATGGTGGTTTCTTCTAATGATTTTAGAAGACACGCAATAGGTTATAGGCCTACTGTACAGCTAATTGTATGCTTTGTTATCATATATTCCATTTCCACAATGTCTTGAAGTAAGCCCTATGTGCTCGCATGGCCATTAGCCAAAGTTCTGTCAATTGTCTGTTAAAAGACAGGTCTCATACTATGAAATACAATTATCAAGTTCTACAATGACCCTCAGTGCATTGAGATACAGGACCACCAAAAGGATCCTTTTTCGGCAGCACTGAGGGTGAGCCATGCAACAAATGAGCTAATTAAGTTAATACTGGGTAGTACTACACAAGTTAAACCCGAAAACTATGGCTGACCCTCAATGCATGGGCCCATGAGGTCCCAAATGTGGTGCTTTTTCACTTTTCGCAACAAAGTTTGGCCAAGCCTGCCAGGCTGCACTGAAGGTCAGCCATGTGAAATTTACAAAATAATTCAATTTAGCTACTAAAGGTCATGTTGTAATCACAAGAATTACTTTGGTTGATGCTCAATGCACAGAGATAATAGAATAGAGAGATATGTCGGTTTGAGAAAAATACTGAGTCGCGACCCGCTTTAGGAATTTTTGTGGGTCACAAAAAAAAATTTTGGGGGGAAAAAAAATTACGTCTTCTAAAATCATTAGAAGAAATCACCATAAAAATTTCAGCAAAATCAAACATGGTGTGTATAATGGCATCCCCATTTCTGCCTCATTCTCATCATCTGCCTCTTAAAAACTTAAAATCATGAAGTACTTTCTAACTCCATGCTTAAAATTTCATCGAAAAGGCAATGCTATAAAATCTTCTTCTCTATGTAAAATCAATTAATATTTCATTCATATCACCTTCATTCCAAACTCCAGAGCTAAATCATTTTGCGCTAAAAAAATTTCAGCCATTCTTATACAACTCATCTACAATGCTTGACTTACACTCTTAAGACAAAAAAAAATCGATGCACAATGAAACAATTATCCAAATGCGACAAAATTTGGTACGTGTAATGTGAATGTACAGAAAAAGAAATTATTAAAATTTCAAAACAATTAGATGATTTACTGCATTGAAAGATCTACACAAAGTGAGCATGTTAATATGGCGTTGGTCCACCTCTGGTCTTGATACAAGCTGTTATCTGACATGGCATTGATGCATAAAGTTGTTGGATGATGTTCTGAGAGATGACGTTCCAAATGGCCTCAAATTCATGAGGTAATTAATCTGCATTCTAAGATGGTCACAGGCGACGTCTCATCTCAGCCCAAATGTGCTCAATAGGCGAGAGATCTGGCTGGCCAAGAAAGCGTGTAGTAAGCACGCAGACTATCAATAGAGAAGCATGCCGTGTGTGACCTGGCATTATCTTGTTGAAAAATTATCCCGGGGTGTCGCGAAAGGAAGGACAATATAGCGGGTCATAAAATGTCTGCAACGTACCACTGTGCTGTGAGGATGCCACAGAAGACTATCAAAGGGGTCCGGCTATCAAATGAAATGGCACTCCAGACCATAACTCCCTGTTGTCGGGGTTTGTGATGTGTGACAGTAAGAGCAGGATCCTGACGATGTCCGAGCTGTCTCCAGATGCGTGGATCACAATGGTACCGGGCCATGTAGAATTGTTCGGGCGTGAAACAACGTGGAATTGTTCGGATTGGGAATGAATTGTCTTCCGTGATGAGTCCCGACGACCAGCACAGATGTGTGAGGATCCTGCTCTTACTGTCACACGCCACGACAACAGAGAGTTATGGTCTGTGGTGCCATTTCGTTTGATAGTAGTACCCCTTTGATAGTCCTCTATGGCACCATCACAGTACAGCAGTACGTTGCCGACATTCTACGACCCTGTTGTATTGCCATTCCTTTCGTGACACCCCGGGCTAACTTTTGAGCAAGATAATGCCAGGCCACACACAGCACACCTCTCTATTGATTGTCTGCATGCTTATGACACACTTCCTTGGCCAGCCAGATCCCCAGATCTCTCGCCTATTGAGCACATTTGGGCTGAGATGGGGTATCGCCTGCAACCATCCCTGAATGTAGACAAATTAGCTCGTCAATTGGAGGCCATTTGAAACGATATCCCTCGGAACACAAACCGGCACCTTTATGCATCAATGCCATGTCGGGTAACAGCTTGTATCAAGGCCAGAGGTGGACCAACGCTATATTGATATGCTCACTTTGTGTAGATCTTTCAGTGCAATAAATCATCCAATTATTCTGAAATTCTAATCATTTCTTTTTCTGTACATCCACATTACATGTACCAAATTTTGTCTCATTTGGATAATTCTTTCTTGGTGCGTCGATTTTTTTGTCTTAGAGTGTATTTACATTCTGAATACTTTAAAATTAGGCTTCGTTGTAGAAATAATCAAAGTTGGATGATCATTTAAATTAAAAGATATTGTAATTGCATTGACGCAAAATATAGATGCACAGAAAATATGCAAAAATAAAGTGGTTTTAGGACGGTTGGAACACTAAATATAAATTTAAAAGAACTTAAAAAATCACTATTTTGACACTGGAAAGAAAAATAGATGCTCTATTTTATTTTGAAGTGGGTCACGTGATCTCTTCATATTATATGGGTATTATTTTTATACTGAACCTATTTTGCTCAATTTTTTTTATATATATTTTATGGGATCATTTGGATATTTCCTAACATTTTCAAAGCAATTTGTGAATTTTAACTTCGTTTAAAAAATGTTTGAAAAATGAAGTCCCATAGGGTTCAATGTATTTCATTTTTTCAACCCGTGTTCCATCCATAACTAATTGGGTGATATTCTTCATTTTCATTCCCATATGTCCCACAGACCTTCTCAACAACCTACTAAAATTTCATTTTAATAAAGTTATTTTTACGGCAGTTATCCAGCGAATGGACAGACAGACAGAATGAACAACGTTATAAACACTTTTCATCTATGTTGTAAAGTGTAAAAAGTGATAACATAGCTGCATTTTGCATACCTGAGTTGCCCAGCTACCCAGATTGTTTATAGACCAATTTCATAAGCCCCGACCTAGCTTTGAAGCGTGTCGTTTGTATATCAAACCGAAGATTCCACAGATTTTTAAAAATTCAAAAAATTTGATAGATTTTGAAATGTTTATAAAAAAAAATTCTCATTTTTTGAGGATGAAGACATGGATGTGTGGTAAATCAGTTTACTCATTCAAAAATTAAGTTAGAACTTCAGTTCTTTTTTTTATATGGGCTTTTTAAAAATTATGAAAAATGTGATGAGTAACTCTAAAGTAAATGTGGTGAAACTGATTTGAACTCATGAAAAAAGCTATATTTCTGCCAAAATGTCTTTTCATTCAGTTAAACATTATTTGTTCCAGTGTTTCAAAATTTGCAGCTTCATTAGAAAACTTGTTATAATGCATTTGATAACAGAATCTTTTCTCATTTGATGAATTTGAGAAGACATCCAAAGTCCAGTAACACGCTCTTGCCTTTTCAGTTATCCAATGGATGTTGCTCGGAGAAAGATGCAGCTGAGTATGATGCGACCCGAGACTCACCGATTTGGGTATGTTTTTTTTTATTGCATGTTCTTCGGAGAGAAAAAAATTCCCACTATTTTATGTGCTACACTACAGTGTTATTGCTGTCCATCACATGCTTTTTACTTTCCCTGCAATACATGGTAATGTAAAGGGAAAGTATTGGAATCATAACAAAAATCGTAACTCAGAAAAACAAAGTCGCGAAATTGCGACAGAGCCAAACGTTTTGGAACCTCTAGCTAGAATATGAAATAATTATTTTTAGCATGACATCTGTGCAATATATGTATCCACTCAAACTCAAAAATGAATGGACCAAATTTCATAAAATTGGATTGGTAAGTCCCTTGTGGGTGACTGGTGCTGATTAGATTTTGGTTCAATTCGGGATAAAAGAACCTGCCCTTTTTTTGTGTGAAATGGCCAACAAAAATGGTTTGTATCCACTCTAATTGAAAAACTTATTCACCCAATTCCATAAAATTGGGTAGATAAGTCACTTGTAGGTTAATGTCCCCCGCAAGAATTGTAAAAATCTAAGATGAAAGACTGTATTCTCAAATGCATTCATTAAATGCTTGTTTTATATGTAATTTTTGACGCTGAAAAAAATAAGATCCACTCCATCCATTACTCTAGGACTAGTCGTTCTCGAGATATTTTAGTTTTTTCACATTTTTGCTACATCTGTTTTTAGAATAAGTCCAGTTACCCAATGGAAATGAAAGCTGAATTAAAAGTGTCCTTTCAGTGTCATTTCAAATAATTATGCGTGTTATTTAATGCAGTCAAACTCAATTTAATTAAGTATTAAAATAAAGAGGAAATGCATTTGAGTCTGCAGAGAAAATCATGTGCCACAACCGATTTTTATTACATTGAATTCAAATTCTTAGCATTGAGTCAACTCAAAGAGGACCCATCACGCTTTCAGTGTGTTTCAGGTCATCAATACAGGGTGGCTACAGAGAAATCAGGGAATTCCTTTAAAAAAATCTGTAAAATCAAGAAAATTGGAATTTTTTTGGTAATCGCAGCTTTTTTCTAACTCACGACAATACACATGTGGAGAATTCACGTTTCATGCGACTACGTGTCATATGACACATGCACTGTGTGGTTCTGTGTATTCGCTAAGAGGAGGCTTATTAACAAAAGGTGCTTGCAGATCGTGTAAAATTGGATGCACTCACATCCTTAAAATGTTCAAAAACACCTTTCTTTCATCCTATGTGACATGATAATCTAAAATGATAATGGGTTGCACAGCTTCCATGTTTTCTAGCGTCATAGCAGTTCTCGGTCGACAGAGATTCATCACCGAGACTCCTACGTCCAAGATAGAATTCTCTAAACCAGTTGTAAATTGTTGCTTTGGATAGTGCTTTATCACCAAAAGTCAAATGAATTCGATCGGCACACTCTTGCTGTGTCAACCCTTGTCAAAAGTTATAATAAATCATAGCTCCAAAATCTCGTCGCAACCTTATTAACTTCAAAACGATGCCGTATAAAGAATTTTATAGCTTTTCCTGTTTTTTAACATACGATGTTGTCATGAAAGTTAAAATTAAAAAAAATTGTCTGTACTGAAAACTGTTATTTTTGGTATTGCCACAAAAACTTTGTATGCTTTAAGTTTTGAATTTTGGGTAAAATACAGAACTCTATTAATATTGAGTAGTTTGCATTGTTTGATATTTTTATATTCTATTCTTGCAGAAAAGGTCTTGTGACAACTCTTACTTTAACATTCCGTGAAGATGGCATTAGCAAGGGCCTCTACAGGGGGATGAGTGTGAATTACTTGAGAGCCATTCCAATGGTTGCAGTCTCATTCTCCACCTACGAACTGACCAAACAGATTTTAGGACTGGACACTGGCATCGAGTCGTAACTTCTTCTGCATTTCAACACGATGCACTATTTTGGTGACTCTTCAGCTAATTTATTTTGTCTTACGTCCACACATTGGGTTTGGGAGAAATATTGACTTTGACTTGTATGAGTGAAATGGGATTCTTTTAAGCATAACATTGAATATTGTGTGTCATGCATTTATTTCCACATGGGTTGTCTGCTGCAGTACCCTTATTTTTTTATTTAATTTATACCCACACATACTTGTGTATGTAAATATGTATATGTATGTAGATATATCTGATGAGAAAAATGTTTTTATTCATTCCTATAAATTAAGACGCAACATTGAACAAGAGAATATAATATGCAGTTAGTTGATTTGGATCCTCTAAAAATGAAGGAATGAATCTCAAGTGCAATAATTTATTGACATGAAGAAAGCAGGAACATATATAAGCACAATAACGCAGCAGTTTTGAGGATACGTTAGATCCCCTTTGTCAGTGCAAAATACTCAAAAATGGTGAAATAGAAGAAACAGAGAGGGTTATATATACCCAATGAAGAACAGTCTAGCCAATCCAAAATGAGAAGTCCACCTTTCTAGGTTATTTCACCAAAGATCCTACAAAACTGCATGATCTTGTCCTCTTTGAAGCCTATCCAGAAAAATTGTAATAATTTATTGAATGACCTGTCCAGTACTCCATTTTTGGCCACAGTCTGGCAGAGTGCCCTGTAAATTTTCCATTTCTGGACCTCTTATTTTCCATCTTGTTGGATTTCATTTATTCTTGTTTGGACTTGACTTGTCTTGTCAGACTATTCCTGCAGTGCTATTTCTCATTTTAGATTGGCTAGATTGTTCTGCTTTCTGATTGGCTCTCCTGGGTGTGCTTTTAATCCAGGTCTTGGTTATATATAACCTCTCCCCTGATTTTTGTATTCGTGCTCATTTCGTCTTTCTGATTTTAGGTTCGTTGTTTCTCTTGCACTGACAAAGGGGGATTATTGTGTTATTTATGTTCAAATGCATTGCTCAAGTTTACCACTTGTTTTTCACATCTTTTCAACAATGGTTATTCATATTTTGTACTTGAATCATGTTTAAAGAATTGTACTGGGTTGATTTGATGTTACCCTTGTAATTGATATATATTGAATATATATATAATCGATACTATGCAGATATGTACATACTATACTATGCAGAGCTTTACTATGTGCTATACAGAGCTATATTATGTACATACTATATTATGCAGAACTCGGATACACTCGCAATTGAATTAATCAGGACTCTTCTTTTAACTCTATTTAAAATCTCAAGTCAAATGGGACTCGCAAAATTCACCTCCCATTATTTTTTTTCCTCTTCTCTTTCATACGAGTTTTCAATGTCTCGTTTATATGCCACAAGCATTAAAAACCTATAACTATGTTCAAAAAATGCATGTTGTATACCTGTTAAACACAGCTATGCAAAATGCAATAATTAGTCCGATAACTTTAATAAAAACTAAAACTGTTTATCCATTCAAAAATTTATATTTATTACACCATTGTTTTCAGTATAAATGTATGTGGTTAGGTACGCATGAGACATCCGTTCTTTTTCGTTTTTTGCCATTGTTGAATTAAAATTACACATGTTAATAAATAGCGAAAAATGAGTCACAAATTTAAGATTTTAACTCACTCTCGAGTTGTAAGAGTCAATCCAACTCACAATTTTACATACTAATAGTATGTAAAATTGTAATGTAAACTCTGCTATGTTATACTGTATTTATGATGTATAAATAGATCTTTCTGAACACAATTAAAAGTAATAGATTTAAAGTCAATCATTCCCGAAACATTGGTCCTTTTCATATCAGCTTCTGTGGAGAAAAAATAATTAGGATGGGAAATATTATTTTACTGCATTTATATCCAATTTGTGCAAGAAAAAAGACTAAATATCTGTTAATTTAAAGATTTTAACTTCTGTTTTAACTTTGGAAAACCAACATTATTCTAGGTGAATGATTTCATATTTGCATTTGAAATGGATTTCATATTTACAGTTATCTGTTTTTGAAATCATTTATCAGCTGTTTTAGAAATGGGTGTATTTCCAACCTGTATATCCATTTTATGAAATGACAATTTAGATCCAAGTGAACATGTGCTATTTATTTTTGCAAATGAATGTACAGTATTTTGTCAACTTTTATATAGGTTTATTTTTAAAATTACCTGTGAA
Organism: Amaurobius ferox; assembly: GCA_951213105.1. Classification (NCBI taxonomy): domain Eukaryota; kingdom Metazoa; phylum Arthropoda; class Arachnida; order Araneae; family Amaurobiidae; genus Amaurobius; species Amaurobius ferox. Next base: position 2,017,024 of record OX578138.1, read on the forward strand.
TAATACTATTTGTATAATAAATAGATTTGTCATAGTTTTCTTTATAAACCAAGTTCTTTCTGAGTTGCATACACAAGAAACAGGGCAGCCTAATAACTACTTTGATAGCCTCTTCATGCAAAAGAGGATCTAAGAAATCAATAATACTTTTCCATATTTCATCACAGTACCTGTCACTTACACTCTATCAATATCACAGTCGAGATCAATATTATTGCGAATGCATAATGTTCTGTTTGGAGCCTCCTCTTGACGGTTGCCAGATTTGGTGATTTATCGCCAATTTGTCGACTTCCCGCGTGTTTCAGAGACTTCTTGACAGAACGATTATTCTTTGAGATATAGATATTTCCAGAAGCTTCTATGGAGGCACTATAAAGAGGACTCGCCCCTCCATTGCAGGGGAGTTGATGAATGGATGTGGCATGAGCTACATTGGACTATGGTTTTTGTCAATGTTTTGAGAATAGTAGCGGCTGTTTGGTGAAATTACTTTTATCAACATTCTGTGAATAATATGAGTTATTGTGTGAGAGATTAGTGGAGCATTTAAGTGCTGTTTGATTGTGTATAGTGTTCCTGTTTACTTTGTGCTTGTGAATATTAGTATGTAAGTTATCCAGAAACTTGGACTCATTCTTGTACCCAGTGTATACACCCATGATTCTAGAGGATGCATTTCATAACACTATAATCTTTCGACAATGTCTAGATCTAAATTTAGTCAACCCTCGAATAACACAGTACTTTAATTACACAAACATTCATATAATACTGTCAAAAATTGTACCAACAATGGAATAGCACTGTACTTAAAATGCACGAAAATTCATATAACACAAAAAAATTGTGCCAACCCTCGAATAACATGATACTTAAATGGCACATTTAAAAAAGTTCCCCCTTTAACAATTTTAAGAATTATTTTTCAAATTGGACTCAAATTTTGTAGAGTTAACAACATACAAGTGCTCGGTACAGCATACAGTGTCATTGCTTATTGCTGTTATTAGCTCATTCGAGTTCAGGTTATCAACAGGACCTGAGTGACATTTATTGAGGGCAAGTTTAAGTGCACAATTGTTTTAAATCACTGTGGGCATAATTTACAGGGTTGAAGGCCCAGACCACACAGCCAACCCTGAGGTTAACGGCAGTTTGATGTGTGGCCGGATATATTTACAAGGTGACCACAGACCTGGAAAATCTGGAATTATCAGGGAATTTTTTGTTTCTAGAATTATCGGAGAAAACTCTGGGAATTCCGTTGAAAGTCGGGGAAAACTGCAAATTTCTGCAATTTTTTTTTTATCATTTTCATTTTCGGATCTTATAATTTTCTTTTAACTCTATGAACAATGCTTGTTCATTCCATGATGTCACATTTTTCATCTTGTGTCACAAGACCCATCACTCATCTTCTTTAAATATGCTGCTAATTACTCGCAAGCTCATCCAAAGCATGTCTTGGAATAACTAACTAGAGTGTAGCGTAACTCAGCTTTCTCATATCAGCATCTATTTTTAAGTAGTTTTTTTTTTAATTTTACAATAAAAATTTTGAAAAATTAGTATTGTAAGTCCAAATAATTATAATTATAACATGTTACTCTTGAATTCAGATAGCTTGGAAAAATATTGCTATGGATTGACAATGTACCCCCAATGTAAAATTGTATTGTGGCTATTTTTCACAACAATGATTGAAACTAGTAAGTCTCGTGATCATTGAGTCATAAATAACGCTTTTATGCATAATTATGTCAGATTTTGTCCTATGTTGCCATATTAACAAAATATAAAATTTCAGTGTTTTCGCTGGATTTAAAATATTCTATCTAGTTCTATATTTTTCGATAACAAAGCTAGATATGAATTTCATGAACATTCATTAATATTTGTGTCCATAGGAAACCGCCCCCATTCAAATAGACGGACATCCCTCAAAAATTGTCGAAACATGTTCAGAAGGACCTATATTGGCATCAATATATTAAATTCTAAAGTTTTGGTGATTACAATACTTTCTCTAGACTAGTATGAGAAAGTAAAAATATTGAACAGAATTCCTGTACAAATGATTTGAGGAAAGTAAATGGAACCCATATGAGTTCCTGGACATTTCTTCAATTATATATGGATTTAGCAAAAGTTCCTATGTATTAAACCAGTGGGTTCCTAGCGATTGCTCCTTGTGATTGAGTTCTACTGTAAATGTAAGCCAAGTTGAATGTTTAGAAACACTTTTGAGAGCTATATTTGCGTTTATTAGAAATTTCCATTCAGCAGCTTTCGAAAGCCCTGCTATAAAATACACTTCACAATTTTTTAATATCAACTTATACACCCCATGGTGTTTCTTCCAGTGCCTACAGGAACTGGAAGGACAATGTTCAGCATATTTCACAAGAAATGTTTTCAAGGGATATTCATGTCATGTAGTCAATACTTTGGAATACTGGCTATCATCCATTTGCTGGTATTCGGAACTACAAATTTCATTCTACCATTTCATCCTTACGAACATGATCTGTAGAGTCCATTCCCACTTTTACAGATAAAATTCATTCACATTTTTATCCATTTAAAGCATAATTACAGAGATTCATTAAACTTTCTGTTTCTCAGTCATCCTCACTCCATCCTGTGTTCAAGTATTCTGCAAACATTTCTTTTGCCCTTGGAAGCACATCTGCGAGCTTGTGCTTCCTCACCAAGTGATCGAAGTAGATCCCGATTTCACTTGCATCCATTTTCCGTGTTAAAATAACATCCCTGTGATTTAAGATCATAGTGAGGCACATGAAGAGCAGGAAGGGCTTGCCGTCACATAACCGGGTTGGCGGAGGGAGCAGTAATAAAGTATGCCCACTATCATTCAAGTAAGTGTTTGTAGACTCAAAAGAGAGTGTATTATCTCTAAAATTTTGATCAGTGTCTGATTGACTCTGATCTGTCATTGTCTGCTGCGAGTCCTGATCTGAAGTATAACCCTCGCTCCGACTTCGGGCAGAGGCTTCGTCGTCTGAGGATTCATCCTCAGAAAATGTGGAGCCGTAATTCGAATCACTACTACCGTGACGTTGTCGATTTGACGGGTTCGATGTTTCATTGACCCAATTATTTATCTGTATGTCATGTACTGTGTTGGAATAGCAAAACTGACCATAATTGTTTGTTGAGTCCCGACCTGACCAACTTCTACAGATCTTTCGAGACTTCTTCCGCCGTCTCTTATAGTGGATGATTCCACCCTCCTCATCTGTTGAACTGTTATCTTCAGACTCCATGTTTGTTGCAATGGACTTTCGTCGCGATAGTTGTGCCCACTGTTTCAGGGACAGGCACGTGACTTTCTTAGGCGTTCCAAAGTGATTTTCTGTAAATATTAAGCGGTCTTTTGGATCTACTTTTTCTTTGAGAGATTCAAAAATAGTGGCTGTCGGGAAACGGATTTCGTACAGCTCTACCCCTCTCTCACAGTATAGGGGAGGCAGGGATGACCAAAGCACCTCCATCAACTGCAGCATTTCTTCGTAAGGGAATTCTCTCTTCAAGTCCAGCAACAACCAGCGATAGCAGAACAAAAGATCGAGTGCTCCAGCGCTACTCAAGTGCTCGTAAAGTTGAGGATCGTGCGCCCGGATGGCTCGGCGTAGGTGCCGGAATTTGGTGCACATGGACCTTCCGTCAGAATGGAAGTTTTCTTTCATGTGTAGCATCAGTCCACAAAAAGCGACATATGCACGGGCCTCTGTTTTCATTACATGCAGCAGAGGTGAGAGGAGGTCACTCATTCCCTGCCAGTAGCCGATTGACCGATGCTGCACTGCGTATGTTGTCAGCACATTGGAAAGGGCACGCTCATCCAAGCACTGACCACGGTCCGTCCGTCGCACGTCTTTGCGTACCAAGCACATTACATCATGTAAAACTGGTGGGATGGTTCCTAGAGCAGACAATAAGTAAAATTCATTAACTGTTCGAACATGCTAAACAAACAATCATCATTTCATTAACTATTCAATTGTTTTAGGATTTAAATTTTCATCTATTTTTTCAATGCTGAATGGGTTCAAATATTTCATTTTTACAGAACTTTGGTTAGTTAAACTCCACTAATAACAGCGCTGCCACTGGGTTACTTTTTTAACTATTAGTCTCTATTTGGTTACATTTTTTATTCAAAGTAACTTTAAATTACTTTTTAAAAAATAAACAAAAAGGAAAAAAATTCAAATTTTAATAAGAAATTGGTCTAAAAATAAGCAGAAGTACAAGCTATGCACCTTGAATCTTTCTTCTTAAGTCATGCAACTCCAGAAAAACTATTGAAGCATACATATATTGCTGAAAAATCTAGAAAAATGAGACTTTTGTTTAAATCGCATGTGACATACCATCATGGAGCTCCAGGGCACCGAATAAAATGAAGCAGAGTGTATGTTTAGACAATTATGGAAAGGGGTGGAGTTATTTGCTCTAGGGCACCAAAAGTCTAGTTAAACACTTCATAACTGTTGTGAAGTGTGATTCATGTCCTGATTTCTATTGCATTCACTGTGTTTTGATATAAAAATAACTGAATGTTCTGTTTTTGCAATTTACTCGCAACTCAAACCGGCAAAAATTGTGAATTAAAACAATCCGATTCACCTTAATCGCTCATGAAAATGTCTCTTGCTGTTTTCAATTTTGATAGTCTGCATTCCAAGCTATTCCATGTATGATTTTCATTTGGATTGGGAAATAGGTATAACTAATGTGAGTGGAATGTTTTCAGTTTTCAATAGATGTGGGATTGCATTTTCTCTTTCACACCTTGGCAACATTAGTTTGCTTAATGGCTGCATGTGGGGAAGGAGGAGAGTAACGAATCGTTGCTGAATGTTCAAGGGGTAACTTCATCACTGCCATGATAGTGACTTCAGGGCAGGGATGAAGGTGTGCACTCTTTAAAAAATTTCTAGTGGGAACGCTATACATTGCTGTTGTAAAAATTGACAGATTGTATTTGTTAGGCACGCAAAAGTAAACAAGCAAAGAAGTATTACAATTGTGTTATAGTTGAAATTATTTCATTGGATATTTCCCTGGTAACTGTTTTGACTGCTAGATTGGCTAAACTAGCTTATAAAAAAATTTAAGAATAGATTATACTCATTTTGCAGTTTTTAAATACATACACATGGTGATTTAAATATGCAAAAACATTTTCTGAATAGCACTTTTCTGTGCTTCCTTTCTATGTCCGATACCAAATGGCAGTAGTGTTGTTTCTATTCCTTTTGTAGGTGTCTGTTTTCTAATGTTAGAGTAAGACTTTCTCCTTGTCTTGGAATAAGACTTGTCCTCCAAGAATGTGTCCAACAAGAACATGGTAAGTTGTGGTTCCACTTTTACTGTTTCACTTCGAAAAGATAAAATTAAAGTCCAGAAAAATTGATAGCTACTCACGATTTGGCAATATGGGACCCATTGTGTCAGAATAAAAATCTGAAGTTTTAAATGGGTAGCTTAAATGAAAAATCATGCTCAATTTAAACATAGGATAACGTATTTATCCATTTTTGGGTATCCAGGGGTTTATAACACATTGGTTAATCTGGAAGTCTATGGGGTTGCATTGGCCAAACCATTAGCACTGCCATTTACTAGATATGATTTTGATAGTATTTTCCCATAGGTTGTTGGTGTCAAAAATATGTATCTCATTCAGATTGATTCTTATATTCTTTTAAAGCTTCCTTTTTTGAGTAGGCAACAGCTTAGTGCCGCTGATAGATGCACTAAGCTCATCTATGTTAATAAAAATTATTTTTTACACACATTTATTTAACTTCAATTAAAGTATAGGGTAGATTATAATTAAAGTTCCCGGTTTGAAAATGGTCTCAAATAAAAAACACTGGTCAGAATGATTTGAAATTTTGCGTGAACACTCGTGAAGCAATGGAATTTTGTTTGCAGGGATCATAGCAGATTTTCTAAAAATTTTAGGTAGGAATTTAAGGATTTTTTTCAAAATTTTAGGAGCTAATTTTTATTATTTCTATTATTAGTACTGTTTAATTACCATTCTTTTCATTAATTAAAGAAGAATTGATACAAAAAACAAACATCATTGAAAGAAAAAGGTAATCTTTTGAATATTTTTCCTATTTCATTTTAACGCTCTGTAGACTTAAAAATTCAAATTATCACTTAGTATCCAGTGGCCACTTTATCATAGGTATTTTTTGTGTAAATATATACATACATACACACTATATATATGTATGTTAGAAAAATGTTAGTTTAGTTTTCAAACAACTTTATATAAACAAAAACAAAAAAAGAATCCAAAAAGCTTAAAATCACATTTAAAATTTTTGATGAATTGTAAAATAAAATACGGCCATAAGAGCAAAAATCTAGCTGGTAAGTTAGTAGTTATTGCATGTAATGTACAAGGATTGCATGCACCCGCGCAGCGGGCGGGCTTAAAGTAAATAATGCTAATAAAAGCCAATTTATTTTGGGAAAAGTGTTTATCTGTTAGCCTTGAACCCTCGTAGTGGGCTGGAACGCGATTGACAGCTATTTCAAATCTATGCAGATTGCATGTGCTCGCGCAGCGTGTATATCGTCATTACTGTTGGAAACTTGGTTCTGTTTTCGTCGCGATTCTCGTTATCGCGAGAACGTGTTTACATTTTTAGAATGGTTCTACCGTTCTCGTGAACGACTCGTGACGGGAACAGAACATGCCATTCATGCAAATCGCCATCTCGCCGCGCGCGCATTCTGATTTGCATATAGTGAGGGCGCTGCCGTCAACGGTTGTGTTCCGGAGCGTACCCATCACAGTGTATATATGATAGGACACATTCTCAGTTATTCAGAGACTTTACAGACCTTGACTGACCATGTAGTAGACGTGGGAGACTTTTCAGAGTTTAAGATCTTGTAGTTATGCAGACTTAAGACTCGACGTATAGTCAGATCGATCAGACGGTGATCGACGGTGAAAGACCTTGTATGGAAGGCAGACCTTGATCGGTAGAGAGTAGTCTAACTTCTAAAGCCATGACGTGTGACCTGATGATGGTGGCTTCATTAACGTGCACGGCATGTGTGGTACAGTAGCTGTTTTTTCTACTTACCGATGTTATAGTAACTGAGAGTGTGTGCCTAGTCATAAAAACTGTTTAAAACCTTTTTCATGAGCTTGCTAGCTCATTGTATATAGTTTTGCTTTGCAACGAATGTTACAGTGTTTTATTTTGTAACTTCATCTGATGCAATGGATCTCACAACAAATAAATTGTGTTTGTGTTTAACGAGCTTGCTTTCTTGAGAAAACACATCACTACTGCATATCATCTGCTACAAAATTTTTCTACCAGCACTTCAGATATGGATATGGCCAAAACACTGCTAAATCTGCAAATGACTTTCAAATTTTCTAGTCTAGTCGCTCAGCTAACACAGCAATAGCAGCCGACATTTGGTTATGGGCCGTAGTATGTCAAGGCTGTTGGAAACTTGGTTCTGTTTTCGTCGCGATTCTCGTTATCGCGAGAACGTGTTTACATTTTTAGAATGGTTCTACCGTTCTCGTGAACGACTCGTGACGGGAACAGAACATGCCATTCATGCAAATCGCCATCTCGCCGCGCGCGCATCTGTTTTGCATATAGTGAGGGCGCTGCCGTCAACGGTTGTGTTCCGGAGCGTACCCATCACGGTGTATATATGATAGGACACATTCTCAGTTATTCAGAGACTTTACAGACCTTGACTGACCATGTAGTAGACGTGGGAGACTTTTCAGAGTTTAAGATCTTGTAGTTATGCAGACTTAAGACTCGACGTATAGTCAGATCGATCAGACGGTGATCGACGGTGAAAGACCTTGTATGGAAGGCAGACCTTGATCGGTAGAGAGTAGTCTAACTTCTAAAGCCATGACGTGTGACCTGATGATGGTGGCTTCATTAACGTGCACGACATGAGTGGTACAGTAGCTGTTTTTTCTACTTACCGATGTTATAATAACTGAGAGTGTGTGCCTAGTCATAGACTATTCAAAACCTTTTTCATGAGCTTGCTAGCTCATTGTATATAGTTTTGCTTTGCAACGAATGTTACAGTGTTTTATTTTGTAACTTCATCTGATGCAATGGATCTCACAACAAATAAATTGTGTTTGTGTTTAACGAGCTTTCTTTCTTGAGAAAACACATCACTACTGCGTATCATCTGCTACAAAAATTTTTCTACCAGCACTTCGGATAGGGATATGACCAACACTGCTAAATCTGCAAATGACTTTCAAATTTTCTAGTCAAGTCACTTAGCTAACACAGCAAATAGCAGCCGACATTTGGTTATGGGCCGTAGTATGTCAAGGCCATAACTTTTATCCGTGATAAAGCAGCAGTGAAGAGTTGTGAATTCCATCGACGGGGGCCGCGACCGGCGCCATTTGCATCAAGCAGAAAGGTAAACAACGCACTCTAGTCACAGTTAAAGACTATGGAGGTGAGCAACGGCATAGAAGCGTTAAACAGGGACAATTACGTCACCTGGCGTAATGAAATTTCATTTATCCTGAAAGGAGAAGGATGTTACGGCCACATCAACCGTACTGCATTACCAGTCGACGAATCTACGTCACGCCGCGAGCGAGAGGAGTACATGCGCAGCAGCGACCGCGCACTTTCCATCCTGTTTCGAAATATCTCGGCGGAGTACAGAGAACTGCTCGACATCGACGACAGCCCGGCGGATGCGTGGGAGAAGTTGGAGGCGCATTTTGAGGCCCCAACGCGCGCCAATCTAGTTCATCTGTTGGACGAGTTTTTCAGTCTACGCCCGGAAATCGAGGAGCCCATCGACATATTCTGTACGAGGATAAGGAAAGCTGTCACCAAGCTCAAGAACGTGAATCACCCCGTGGAGGATGTGTACGTGGCATTCCAAGCCATCCGGTATCTCCCAGCCCAGTACCAGAGTATCATCCAAATCATTTATCGCTGGAGCGATAAGGATTTTAAACTGGATAAGATTCAGAAAGAACTGTCTCTAGAAGAGGGCAGGATTAGACAGTTGAGGAAGGATCATGACAATAATAATGTAAGTTCCAATTCATCTGTATATTTTTCAAATGTTAACGCTAAATGTAAAAATGTCACCAAAGTTAAAAAGTCTATTAAGGTCATAGGACCATGTTTTATGTGTAATAAAAATGGTCATGTAAAGGCACAATGCCCAAAATTGAAAAAGATGACTAGCTCTAGTATTATTGAAGTATTTTCAAATATAAATGCAGAAGCTAATATTGTTGATAATCCTGACAATAGGCTCAGCTGGGTAATTGACACCGCTGCTACGCGACACTTTTGTAATGATGTTAAAATGTTTTCAAAATTTGATAAATGTAAGGATACATCTATGTCGCTAGCAGTGGGTGATATGGAAAGCCCAGTTGAGGCTATTGGAACGGTGAACATGTATGTTAAATTTAAAGATCATACAAATAATATTGTGCTACAAAATGTTATGTATTCACCAAAATTACGGCGTAACTTGTTGGCCGCATCTGTATTAGAAGAGCAGGGCTATTCTTTTAGTGCAGCCAAAGGTGTTCTATGGTTTAAGACTCCTGAGGGAGAAAATTTCTTTTACGCTAAACGTAAAGAAGGATTGTATTTCTTAAAACCACAGTACTCAACTAAAAGTTTAAATAGTAGTGTTGAGGGCCGTAAAGGAGATCAGGATAGGGACAAAAATTCTAAACAGGTTAGAAAAACCCCTGCAACAAATAGTCAAAGTCAAAACAAAATTAGGCCTAACTTGAATAAAAGGAAAAACAAATCTGATTTAAAATCAAAGTCAAATAAAATTAGTGGTTCAACAGTTGAAATTCTGAACAAAACTGAATTATGGCATAGAAGATATGGCCATATTAACTCAGACTACTTGCACCAAACAAGTAAAGTTTCCGCGGCAAACGGACTCCCAAAATTAAAATATGCAAAAGTAAATTGCATTCATTGCAAACTTGCAAAATCTAAGAGAGTTTCGTACAAACCAATAGGCAGGATTAGATCTACAGAACCTTTGCAATTACTGCACATGGACGTTTGTGGTCCAATGCCTGTAGCTTCATTGGGGGGAAACAAATACTTCTTGACTATTACAGACGATTTTAGCCGCAAGGTGTTTGTTTTTATTTTAAAACAAAAATCAGATGTGTTCAAAGTTTTTCAGGATTTTCAAGCTTGTCAGGAGAGACAATTAGGCAAAAAGATTTTGTGCATCCGTACTGATAACGGCATGGAATTTTGTCACGGTCAATTTAAAGCTTTTTTGAAAAAGTTAGGGATTAAGCATGAACGATCTAACACTTATACACCCGAACAAAACGGGGTATCTGAAAGATTCAACCTGACAGCGTTAGATTGTGTCAAGGCAATGCTTAATCAAAGCAAAGTTGGTGACAAAATGTGGGCAGAGGCAATCCTATGTTTTACTTATACAAAGAACAGGATTTGCCATAAATTTAAAGTTAAAACTCCACACGAATTGTACTATGGGAAGAAGCCTGCTGTATCCCATCTCAGAGTTTTTGGATGTAAGGCTTATGCTGGTATAGCAAAACAGCTTAGGAAGAAGCTAGACCTAAGAGCTCAACTGGGAGTTATGGTAGGATATGCGGAAAATACCAGGGGCTATAGAATTCTTCTTGTGAAAGAAGGAAAAATATTAGAAATAAGCAATGTCCGTTTTGAGGAGATGGAAGCAGCGGAAGGCGTCCTGGACCCCATTCGACCTAGAAACTTCACCCAAAAGAAATCGGGTTTTACTCGAACATCAGATTCAGGATCGGGATGTTTGGATAGTGAGTCAGAGGAAGAAGCAGGTGAGAGCCATGACACTAGTCATACTAGTGAGGAAGAGGACTCTCCTGCTGATTCCGATCTGACCCCCTGTTCAAACATAGATTGGGAAAGGAAAGCTGTACCCAGGCCTGATGGAACTCGAACTGATGTTTACTACTCAGTGAGGGGTGATAAACATAGGCTGAGAAGTCATAATGATGTTAAAAAATTCTGTGCTAAGGCTAACATACATTATGACCAAAATTTGTTTAACTTCAGAGAAAAGAGGGATATCAAATCCAGGCCAGAGGCAAGCAACATAGAAATAATAGGTGATATTGATCATGTAGTTTCTTTGCTAAAGGGAGAATTTGATATCAAATCTCTAGGGAAGGTCCAAAAACTGTTAGGTGTGGAATTTGCTGAAATCAATAACAAAATTTTTATACATCATAGGCAGTACATTAATAAGATTTGCCAAATGTTTGAGGAATTTTTAGCATTAAATTTTTGTAATCAAATTTCCAAAAACAAAAATGATTAAATTTGTAACTTCTAAATTTTTTTTTCTTTCTTTTACAAAATATGGTTAGGATATCGTATAAATTACTCCTCCCTCTGTGATGCAGATAATTGTATCTAGAGTATATATATGTGTATTGTTTACAATGAACTTTCTAAAATTTTTCACATTACACTGAATGTATATATATATCCATGTTTTCAATTCCCGCATAAGACAGTTATGCTTATGTGTATTATTTTGTGTGTTTACTCCTTGTTATCATACACTTGGCTATGATTCATTGATGACAAACCACTTATTTAAATTTGAATACAACACAGAAAGAAAAAAAAAAAATCTTTCATTATCTGTGTCATTGCTATTAGTATTAATTATGTATACTGGTCTTGGACAGAGATAATGAACAGCCATAATTGAATTTAATATTTATAGTAAATTTTTAATCTTAAATGTTAAATTTAATAGTTATACATGAAATTTTCTACACAAATTGAATTTGATATTTATAGTGAAATTTTTTTAATCTTAAATGTTAAATTTAATAATTATACATAAAATTTTCTACATAATTGAATTTGATATTTATAGTGAAATTTTTTAATCTTAAATGTTAAATTTAATAGTTATACATGAAATTTTCTACAAATTGAATTTAATATTTATAGTAAATTTTTTTTTATCTTAAATGTTAAATTTAATAATTATACATAAAATTTTCTACATAATTGAATTTGATATTTATAGTAAAATTTTTTAATCTTAAATGTTAAATTTAATAATTATACATAAAATTTTCTACATAATTGAATTTGATATTTATAGTGAAATTTTTTAATCTTAAATGTTAAATTTAATAATTATACATAAAATTTTCTACACAAATTGAATTTGATATTTATAGTAAAATTTTTAATCTTAAATGTTAAATTTAAATTATCATACTTAAATTTCTTGAAACTTAAATTTTGACTTAAATTAAATTTTTTGGAACTTAGTGTTTCAATGATATCTAAATTTTTCTTTCAATGATAAATTTTTTTTTGCTTAACATGAAAAGTAATATATATACTTTATGTTTTTGCTGGATACTAAAGAACTTGACATTTTTGCTGTTATGTTTTTTAGAATAACTTCATTGTTTGATAGCACGTGCGTCGAGATTTGGGGTTTTGCATGAGGGGGCCGATTGTTGGAAACTTGGTTCTGTTTTCGTCGCGATTCTCGTTATCGCGAGAACGTGTTTACATTTTTAGAATGGTTCTACCGTTCTCGTGAACGACTCGTGACGGGAACAGAACATGCCATTCATGCAAATCGCCATCTCGCCGCGCGCGCATCTGTTTTGCATATAGTGAGGGCGCTGCCGTCAACGGTTGTGTTCCGGAGCGTACCCATCACGGTGTATATATGATAGGACACATTCTCAGTTATTCAGAGACTTTACAGACCTTGACTGACCATGTAGTAGACGTGGGAGACTTTTCAGAGTTTAAGATCTTGTAGTTATGCAGACTTAAGACTCGACGTATAGTCAGATCGATCAGACGGTGATCGACGGTGAAAGACCTTGTATGGAAGGCAGACCTTGATCGGTAGAGAGTAGTCTAACTTCTAAAGCCATGACGTGTGACCTGATGATGGTGGCTTCATTAACGTGCACGACATGAGTGGTACAGTAGCTGTTTTTTCTACTTACCGATGTTATAATAACTGAGAGTGTGTGCCTAGTCATAGACTATTCAAAACCTTTTTCATGAGCTTGCTAGCTCATTGTATATAGTTTTGCTTTGCAACGAATGTTACAGTGTTTTATTTTGTAACTTCATCTGATGCAATGGATCTCACAACAAATAAATTGTGTTTGTGTTTAACGAGCTTTCTTTCTTGAGAAAACACATCACTACTGCGTATCATCTGCTACAAAAATTTTTCTACCAGCACTTCGGATAGGGATATGACCAACACTGCTAAATCTGCAAATGACTTTCAAATTTTCTAGTCAAGTCACTTAGCTAACACAGCAAATAGCAGCCGACAAAGGCCATAACTTTTATCCGTGATAAAGCAGCAGTGAAGAGTTGTGAATTCCATCGACGGGGGCCGCGACCGGCGCCATTTGCATCAAGCAGAAAGGTAAACAACGCACTCTAGTCACAGTTAAAGACTATGGAGGTGAGCAACGGCATAGAAGCGTTAAACAGGGACAATTACGTCACCTGGCGTAATGAAATTTCGTTTATCCTGAAAGGAGAAGGATGTTACGGCCACATCAACCGTACTGCATTACCAGTCGACGAATCTACGTCACGCCGCGAGCGAGAGGAGTACATGCGCAGCAGCGACCGCGCACTTTCCATCCTGTTTCGAAATATCTCGGCGGAGTACAGAGAACTGCTCGACATCGACGACAGCCCGGCGGATGCGTGGGAGAAGTTGGAGGCGCATTTTGAGGCCCCAACGCGCGCCAATCTAGTTCATCTGTTGGACGAGTTTTTCAGTCTACGCCCGGAGATCGAGGAGCCCATCGACATATTCTGTACGAGGATAAGGAAAGCTGTCACCAAGCTCAAGAACGTGAATCACCCCGTGGAGGATGTGTACGTGGCATTCCAAGCCATCCGGTATCTCCCAGCCCAGTACCAGAGTATCATCCAAATCATTTATCGCTGGAGCGATACTGATTTTAAATTGGATAAAATTCAGAAAGAACTCTCCTTGGAGGAGGGCAGGATTAGACAGTTGAGGAAGGATCATGACAATAATAATGTAAGTTCCAATTCATCTGTATATTTTTCAAATGTTAACGCTAAATGTAAAAATGTCACCAAAGTTAAAAAGTCTATTAAGGTCATAGGACCATGTTTTATGTGTAATAAAAATGGTCATGTAAAGGCACAATGCCCAAAATTGAAAAAGATGACTAGCTCTAGTATTATTGAAGTATTTTCAAATATAAATGTAGAAGCTAATATTGTTGATAATCCTGACAATAGGCTCAGCTGGGTGATTGACACCGCTGCTACGCGACACTTTTGTAATGATGTTAAAATGTTTTCAAAATTTGATAAATGTAAGGATACATCTATGTCGCTAGCAGTGGGTGATATGGAAAGCCCAGTTGAGGCTATTGGAACGGTGAACATGTATGTTAAATTTAAAGATCATACAAATAATATTGTGTTACAAAATGTTATGTATTCACCAAAATTACGGCGTAACTTGTTGGCCGCATCTGTATTAGAAGAGCAGGGCTATTCTTTTAGTGCAGCCAAAGGTATTCTATGGTTTAAGACTCCTGAGGGAGAAAATTTCTTTTACGCTAAACGTAAAGAAGGATTGTATTTCTTAAAACCACAGTACTCAACTAAAAGTTTAAATAGTAGTGTTGAGGGCCGTAAAGGAGATCAGGATAGGGACAAAAATTCTAAACAGGTTAGAAAAACCCCTGCAACAAATAGTCAAAGTCAAAACAAAATTAGGCCTAACTTGAATAAAAGGAAAAACAAATCTGATTTAAAATCAAAGTCAAATAAAATTAGTGGTTCAACAGTTGAAATTCTGAACAAAACTGAATTATGGCATAGAAGATATGGCCATATTAACTCAGACTACTTGCACCAAACAAGTAAAGTTTCCGCGGCAAACGGACTCCCAAAATTAAAATATGCAAAAGTAAATTGCATTCATTGCAAACTTGCAAAATCTAAAAGAGTTTCGTACAAACCAATAGGCAGGATTAGATCTACAGAACCTTTGCAATTACTGCACATGGACGTTTGTGGTCCAATGCCTGTAGCTTCATTGGGGGGAAACAAATACTTCTTGACTATTACAGACGATTTTAGCCGCAAGGTGTTTGTTTTTATTTTAAAACAAAAATTAGATGTGTTCAAAGTTTTTCAGGATTTTCAAGCTTGTCAGGAGAGACAATTAGGCAAAAAGATTTTGTGCATCCGTACTGATAACGGCATGGAATTTTGTCACGGTCAATTTAAAGCTTTTTTGAAAAAGTTAGGGATTAAGCATGAACGATCTAACACTTATACACCCGAACAAAACGGGGTATCTGAAAGATTCAACCTGACAGCGTTAGATTGTGTCAAGGCAATGCTTAATCAAAGCAAAGTTGGTGACAAAATGTGGGCAGAGGCAATCCTATGTTTTACTTATACAAAGAACAGGATTTGCCATAAATTTAAAGTTAAAACTCCACACGAATTGTACTATGGGAAGAAGCCTGCTGTATCCCATCTCAGAGTTTTTGGATGTAAGGCTTATGCTGGTATAGCAAAACAGCTTAGGAAGAAGCTAGACCTAAGAGCTCAACTGGGAGTTATGGTAGGATATGCGGAAAATACCAGGGGCTATAGAATTCTTCTTGTGAAAGAAGGAAAAATATTAGAAATAAGCAATGTCCGTTTTGAGGAGATGGAAGCAGCGGAAGGCGTCCTGGACCCCATTCGACCTAGAAACTTCACCCAAAAGAAATCGGGTTTTACTCGAACATCAGATTCAGGATCGGGATGTTTGGATAGTGAGTCAGAGGAAGAAGCAGGTGAGAGCCATGACACTAGTCATACTAGTGAGGAAGAGGACTCTCCTGCTGATTCCGATCTGACCCCCTGTTCAAACATAGATTGGGAAAGGAAAGCTGTACCCAGGCCTGATGGAACTCGAACTGATGTTTACTACTCAGTGAGGGGTGATAAACATAGGCTGAGAAGTCATAATGATGTTAAAAAATTCTGTGCTAAGGCTAACATACATTATGACCAAAATTTGTTTAACTTCAGAGAAAAGAGGGATATCAAATCCAGGCCAGAGGCAAGCAACATAGAAATAATAGGTGATATTGATCATGTAGTTTCTTTGCTAAAGGGAGAATTTGATATCAAATCTCTAGGGAAGGTCCAAAAACTGTTAGGTGTGGAATTTGCTGAAATCAATAACAAAATTTTTATACATCATAGGCAGTACATTAATAAGATTTGCCAAATGTTTGAGGAATTTTTAGCATTAAATTTTTGTAATCAAATTTCCAAAAACAAAAATGATTAAATTTGTAACTTCTAAATTTTTTTTCTTTCTTTTACAAAATATGGTTAGGATATCGTATAAATTACTCCTCCCTCTGTGATGCAGCAAATTGTATCTAGAGTATATATATGTGTATTGTTTACAATGAACTTTCTAAAATTTTTCACATTACACTGAATGTATATATATATCCATGTTTTCAATTCCCGCATAAGACAGTTATGCTTATGTGTATTATTTTGTGTGTTTACTCCTTGTTATCATACACTTGGCTATGATTCATTGATGACAAACCACTTATTTAAATTTGAATACAACACAGAAAGGAAAAAAAAAAAAATCTTTCATTATCTGTGTCATTGCTATTAGTATTAATTATGTATACTGGTCTTGGACAGAGATAATGAACAGCCATAATTGAATTTAATATTTATAGTAAATTTTTAATCTTAAATGTTAAATTTAATAGTTATACATGAAATTTTCTACACAAATTGAATTTGATATTTATAGTGAAATTTTTTTAATCTTAAATGTTAAATTTAATAGTTATACATGAAATTTTCTACACAAATTGAATTTGATATTTATAGTGAAATTTTTTTTAATCTTAAATGTTAAATTTAATAATTATACATAAAGTTTTCTACATAATTGAATTTGATATTTATAGTGAAATTTTTAATCTTAAATGTTAAATTTAATAATTATACATAAAATTTTCTACATAATTGAATTTGATATTTATAGTGAAATTTTTTAATCTTAAATGTTAAATTTAATAGTTATACATGAAATTTTCTACAAATTGAATTTAATATTTATAGTAAATTTTTTTTTATCTTAAATGTTAAATTTAATAATTATACATAAAATTTTCTACATAATTGAATTTGATATTTATAGTGAAATTTTTTTAATCTTAAATGTTAAATTTAATAATTATACATAAAATTTTCTACACAAATTGAATTTGATATTTATAGTAAAATTTTTAATCTTAAATGTTAAATTTAAATTATCATACTTAAATTTCTTGAAACTTAAATTTTGACTTAAATTAAATTTTTTGGAACTTAGTGTTTCAATGATATCTAAATTTTTCTTTCAATGATAAATTTTTTTTTGCTTAACATGAAAAGTAATATATATACTTTATGTTTTTGCTGGATACTAAAGAACTTGACATTTTTGCTGTTATGTTTTTTAGAATAATTTCATTGATTGATAGCACGTGCGCCGAGATTTGGGGTTTTGCATGAGGGGGCCGATTGTTGGAAACTTGGTTCTGTTTTCGTCGCGATTCTCGTTATCGCGAGAACGTGTTTACATTTTTAGAATGGTTCTACCGTTCTCGTGAACGACTCGTGACGGGAACAGAACATGCCATTCATGCAAATCGCCATCTCGCCGCGCGCGCATTCTGATTTGCATATAGTGAGGGCGCTGCCGTCAACGGTTGTGTTCCGGAGCGTACCCATCACAGTGTATATATGATAGGACACATTCTCAGTTATTCAGAGACTTTACAGACCTTGACTGACCATGTAGTAGACGTGGGAGACTTTTCAGAGTTTAAGATCTTGTAGTTATGCAGACTTAAGACTCGACGTATAGTCAGATCGATCAGACGGTGATCGACGGTGAAAGACCTTGTATGGAAGGCAGACCTTGATCGGTAGAGAGTAGTCTAACTTCTAAAGCCATGACGTGTGACCTGATGATGGTGGCTTCATTAACGTGCACGGCATGTGTGGTACAGTAGCTGTTTTTTCTACTTACCGATGTTATAGTAACTGAGAGTGTGTGCCTAGTCATAAAAACTGTTTAAAACCTTTTTCATGAGCTTGCTAGCTCATTGTATATAGTTTTGCTTTGCAACGAATGTTACAGTGTTTTATTTTGTAACTTCATCTGATGCAATGGATCTCACAACAAATAAATTGTGTTTGTGTTTAACGAGCTTGCTTTCTTGAGAAAACACATCACTACTGCATATCATCTGCTACAAAATTTTTCTACCAGCACTTCAGATATGGATATGGCCAAAACACTGCTAAATCTGCAAATGACTTTCAAATTTTCTAGTCTAGTCGCTCAGCTAACACAGCAATAGCAGCCGACAATTACATGCAGTAGAATTGCCATTATTGCATATATCGTACGTGGATTGCATGCACCCGCTAATAAAAGACGATTCCTTTTATACACAGCAGCTGTACCCGTGTGCCCGCATTGCGGACGGAAATGCGATTGACAGCTACTTAATGAGTTAGCCATAACTTGCGCGTGTAGCTGAGGTGTGCGATTGACAGCTATTTCATGAACTGCACCGTTAGTCATAACTTGCGCGCATAACAGAAACGTGCGATCAACAGCCACTTGATAAACTATATCGTTAGCCGTAACTTGCGCGCGTAGCTGAGATAGATAGCTACTTCATCAACTGTACCGTTAGCCGTGATTTGGCCGCATAGCTGAGGTGTGCAATTGACAACTGCTATATCAACTGCACCGTTAGCCATGACTTGTGCGCGTAACGAAGGCGTGCGATCAACATCTACTCCATGAACTGCACCGGTAACCACGATTTATGCATGTAGCTGAGGTATGCGATAGACAGCTACTTAATGAACTGAACCATTAGTTATGACTTGAGCGCATAACGGAGACGTGCGATCGACAGCTACTTCATGAATTACATCGTTAGCCGTAATTTGCACGCGTAGCTGAGATAGACAGCTACTTCATTAAATGTACCGTTAGCCGTGACTTGCCCGCGTAGCTGAGGTGTGCAAATGACAACTACTTCATCAACTGCACCGTTGGACATGACTTGCGCGAGTAACGAAGGCGTGCAATCAACATCTATTCCATGAAATGCACCGCTAGCCACGATTTATGCGTGTAGCTGAAGTGTGCGATAGACAGCTACTTCATGAACTGAACCATTAGTCATGACTTGAGCGCGTAACGGAGACGTGCGATCGACAGCTACTTCATGAACTACATCGTTAGCCGTAACTTGCACACGTAGCTGAGGTACAAGATCAACAATTCATAAACTGCACACTTAGCCGTGACTTGCGCACGTAACGTAGGTGTGCGATCGACAGTTACTGCAAGAAAGGTATTGCAAGTCTAAAAACTTTTTTTAAAACAACAGGGCTGATCGCCGAAGGCAGTAATTAAATAATATGAGGGAAATAAGTTATCCTATATTTCATCAAAGCTACTGCAACGCGTTAATCTAGACACAGCTATTTCCCTTCAATCATCCTCTGTTTTGATAGAATCAACAAAAACAAATACACAAGTTCCTGCGGCTCAAAAAAACTCTAGTCCAGAAAACTATATTTTTAAATATTGGTTTTTGAGCAAAAATTCTTACAAAGTTCAAATCTTTGGTACTTTTCATCCCAGATGCATACTAAACATGGAATAATTTGACAAAATTTTAAGTTTAAAAAGAAATGAAAATTGTTTAAAAGTTTTATCTGTTGGAAGCGGGAATGTGTTTATTTAACATTCTTCACATTTCTGCTCTTTCATTATTTTTAATTTATTTTTTATGGGGAGCGTGGCGATCCAATTGCGGGACCTCCCTACTATGCCGTATTTTATTTTATCTATTGCTTTTCTTTTTAAACTGCTATGTGGTCCGGGCCCCTGCACAATGCATCCTTTTGAAGAGATATCCTTTAATATCATCAATACCTAGAGAGGTTGCTTACAGCAGACAAAAATTCCTTCTCTACCCTCCTGTTTTGACATGATGTTGATCAAATATTACGTATTGAGGGGCGTAAGAGAATCATAATCCGACAAACTATATTTGTATTATTGAATTTAGACCTAAAATGCTTCAAAATTTTTACACACAATTGATTCCCAACAAAGAATAGTTGAGCAAAATTTTAACTTTGCAAAGAAAGAGAAACTGCGTGATGTATCTAGTAAATATGAGGAAGCAAATTATTCAACAATCGAACCCGTCTTTTTCTATTTTATTTCTTTGAGAGGTTAAAGGCTTCTAGGTTTGTTAGCTTGCGCTGGAGATTCCCACTCTCACAAATAAAAGAATCTCCCCCAAACTCTGGTCTGTAAATGATCACGTGGGTCGCCATTCGTCTTGCGATCGTATTTCACTAAAACCGCCCACGGACGGAGAGGATTTAACCATTGAGAATCGGCAATTTGGCGTGATTGACACTTTTGTCGTCGTCGTAAAAGATGAGTACTATTTTGAACAACGTTTTAATTTCTGAAGTCTTTTTTAACATCGATTGCCGTATGAATGGAATGTATTCAGGCGATAGTAGAGTAAATTTGACGCCGCAGCAAAAATATTACAAAATTTTAGGATGATTTAAAAATTTTAGGTTAATTTTAGGAATTCAAGGGAAGCTTCAAACTTTTAGGAATTTTAGGACGAATGCGATCCCTGTGTTTGGTGAAGAAAAAAAACAGTAGTTCAAAAAGTCGCCGCTAGGAGAATAATTGGTGCTTTACTACACTAGAATGCAATACAAAAGTAATAAACGTTGACTTACTCATTGGCTAATGATGTAATAAATGTTCAATATACTGTACTTCATATTCTGAAACAAGCTGAAAGCGCAAAATAGCGTGTTCAACAACAGATTTGAGTGTTTTTGTACTGATGTTGTGGATGTGATGCGTGATGCTAGCTTTAAGTTCTGCTAAATTGGTAATGTGTCCATTAAACACCACATTCTTCAGATGCCCCCAAAGCCAAAAATCACATGGATTGAGGTCAGGGGAACTTGCTGGCCATCTTACAGGAAAATAGTGACTGATGATTCTGTCATCTCCAAAATGACTGCAAAGTAGCCGCTCACTAGTTTGGCGATATGTGGTGGAGCCCCATCCTGCATGAAAATAGTGTTATCGATACACTGATGCTCTTGCAGTGTGGGTATAACATGACTTTTCAAAAGACGTTCATATCGATGGCCATTGACAGAACAGGTGACGGGGCCATGAGAACCAACTTCCTCAAAAAAGAAAGGCCCGATAAACACTGCTGTAAACCCACAACACACAGTGACTTTGGGGGAATGAAGAGGCACCTGGTGTAGTTCCTGTGGATTTTTGGTTGCCCAGATTCTGCAATTTTGCATATTAACTGTTCCGTGGACATGGAAGTGTGCTTCGTCAGTCCACAAAACGTTCCAGGGCCATTCATCGTCCACTTGTATCCGAGCCAGAAATTGAAGTGCGAAAATTTCACGTGCAACATTTTCCGCAGGTAGCAACTGTTGAACATGGGTCAGTTTGTAAGGATAACATTTCAAAATGTGTTTCAAAATTTTTTGCACCGTACTGGAAGGTGTGTCTAATGATCGGGCAATTCCACGTGCACTTGTAGATGCATTAGCGTTACGCTCTTCTTCTAATGCTGTAGCTACGTCTTCCACTATCTCTCCATCGACTGCTTTCCGTCCCCTGCCAGGTTGGATGTCCAAAGAACCAGTCTCTTCTAATTTTAAAATCATTTTGCGCAAGCTTTTGCCACACAGAGGACCAGATTTTAACTCTTTCAACGTTCTGAACTTTCTAAGAGCTACTAAACAAGAGCTGTTATTCTCATAAAACAATTTGACAAGAAGAGCACGATCTTTTAATGATAGAGTCATTGCGACAGAACAATAGAGATTTTTCATTAAGTTATAAACAAGTTCCGATCTTCCTTTTTTATAGCAAACGTTTATTGCAATGTCACTGTCTTATGTAAATTTGTAGCAGCATTTGAAGAGCAATTATGCAAAACAAGTTAAATCCACTTTTTGTGAAAAAAGATACGGCTTACGTTTGCATAGAATTTAACATTGTTTCAATGGATGAAATTGTTTTTCATTACTTGCCTGCATATGATGATGAAAGATCGACTTTTAATTCAGTATTCGAAGGACAGCATATTGAACATTTATTACGTCATTAGCCAATGAGTAAGTAAACGTTTATTACTTTTGTATTGCATTCTAGTTTAGTAAAGCGCCAATTATTCTCCTATCGGTGACTTTTTGAACTACTGTTTTTTTCTTCACCAAACAAAATTCCATTGCTCCATGAGTATTCATGCAAAATTTCAAATCATTCTGACCAGTGCTTTTTATTTGAGTCCATTTTCAAACCGGGAACTTTAATTATAATCACCCTGTATATATATTAGAAAATGTACCTGGCATTGTCCAGAATTTAAGATGTAAACCTTTGAATAAAAACACACCGAAAACCACAGTGAATCTAAACTGTGTATATATATACACAGTATGTGTATGTTGAGACTCAGACCATCCAACCTACCAGAAAGGTGTAAGGTAACTGTTTGGACGGCTGGATATATGTGTATGTGTATATTATAATGAAAAACATAATTAAATAAAAAGAAATGGGTCTTGATGAAAGCAATATAAGTGAGTGATAATTGGAGTAACAAACAGATATTGAGAATAAAAATGAGTTTGAAGAACTTCCGAGGCAAAACTCATAAAAAGTGGATGAAAAACAAAATAGGAAATAGAAGATTAAAAAGGGGGTTAATAGGTAGCGCCTTTCCGATGTTCTTTTCATGTGGGCACCTTAACCGTCAACAGCCTGGTTCTTTTTACAGTTCCCCCTATGAATTTGAATCGCATTAGGAATGCTACCTCTCTGTCTACTGTTGGATTAGCACTGTTTCATCGAACCCCTTAATCAAAGTTTCTCTACGTTCCAGGGTGCATACTGTTGTTTGAAGATTCAAACAGTACTTTAATTTTAAATTAACATTTTCAAGGACTTGAAGATTCCCATTTTCTTGGTCAAGTCCTTGAAAGTGTTCTGCAGATTCACAGCCTTGTGTTTTTTTCTGAGAAGTTCTACTTTCTCTGGAAATTTCCCTAGTAGTAATGCTGTCTCTGAAATTTTCCTAAACAACATTATCTTTTCCCAAAAATTTCTTCAATGGCTTCAACATTAACCCTTTAAGCGTGTCATTTATTTCCCTTCGCACGCACTGCAGTGGGGAGTTTTTTTCTCCCATACTCTTTCCCCATTGATTGCGCTTTGAATGAGAAGGTGTTTTGCTGAAATAGTTATTAAGTAAATAGGCATGTATAACAGATAAGTAAATAAATATGTATAATAACAGATAAGTAAATAAAAAAAACGTACAATTCCAATTTTTAATAGTTCTGCTTGGTGTGATAAATTTTAAAACACGGAATATAACAAAGAGCAACTTCACAGTCTGGACACCATGTCCTGGTTTCTTTCCTAAGCTTTTTGCCAGTTTTATTGGATGCATAACATACAACGCATCGCCTAGTTGGCTCTTTTTTGCAGGGTGTGAGGTAACTTACGCTTTGCTGAAATAAGATTGAAAGCATTTGAGGCCGCCATTGCTTTGAATGTGAAATCCCAACAAAACTATTTTTACGAATGTTTACGAAATACTTCCTCTGATAAAATTTAGTTTGTAGGACTACTACTGCCATCTAGTGTAAAAGATAGTAAACACAGTTAATATCTCATAAAAATATCATATGATGTGTTATTTCCATCAAACACACAGGTGTCTCAGCTTTAAAAGTGCATGACGAGTCTACCTCGTCAAACCCGCTTAGCGGTAGTGCAATTCATGACAAGTTGAACTCATCAATAACGCTAAAAGTATTAAACAACAATGTTAAGTTTGCTATGATTTTTCCTCCCAGAAATGCATAACGCATACAACTTCATAATAGGAAAGAAATGATGTCCTTGAAAAGTGCTTGAAATTTTTTTAAGGAAAGTGTACTCACCCTGATATCCATCCTTTCCTTAAACTTTAAATTCAATTTAAATTGTTTATATTTATCCTCATCTTGACTTCTTCTTTCTCAATCCTTTCTGTCATAATGGTCTGAAGCATTTCCTTCACAATTTCCTCTTCAAAATTTGGGCTCTCAAAAATAATTTTCCTCAATTTACCTTTTGAATCACAATTTACCTTTTTGATTTGGTAGGACTATCTCTAAAAATTCTAAAGCCATTATGGCCAAATCTGACATCTTTGCTTTTAATAAATATGCCATTATGAACAAACAGAAAGCAAAAACTTGCTCCTTAAAATAACACTTTCAAAAACTCTTTACTAGTAGTTTATGACTACACAAAATACACCTACCTCACAATTCAAACTCTCCAAATTTTTATTTGGAGATAGTACAAAATATAAATTACACAATAGCCCGATCGATTTTTTTTTCTTCTAATTACACAGAAATAACACTTAATTTCATATCTCAGCATTCAATTATTAAAATAAAGCAAAATTCATCTTCCAAATATGCACCTGAAATTTAGAGCTATTATATTTACCATTACCCACCTAATTATTATCCTAAACAATTCATGGCTGCAGAGAAAACAACCCCCCGAATTTTTGCTCACAACATTTAACTCGCAAATACTGATATCACCACTTAAAAAACAGAGACAAAATTACTGAAACTGTTCTCTTTTTGACATTTCACTTGCAGAATGTAATATCCACACAGATGATCAAAGATCCAGTGGGTGGCGGATTTTGTCGACGAGTGGTGTTGGTCTGCTCCAATCACAGCGGATGACTCCAGATGCCAGAAGGAGAATAGTAAGGAACTGTCGAACTCTCTGGAATCATGGATTGGTGAGGAGTCAGATTGCTCCCTTGCTTTCAGGAATCCTTGGATCATAGCTCTGTGATGTTCCTTTCCTTTCACATCCTTCAGGTTCCTACGCCATTATAATGATCCATCCTTTGGTCTTCAGTGCCATCTGAAATCCTGTGGGATATTTTGATTCTCCCTATAACAGGCAACCTCGGTGATACTCTGTCCCCTTTCTTTGTAAAGAAAAATCTGATGTGGGCAGCACATGACTATCCTTATATAATGGAATGGATTTACTACTTTTACAGTCAACAAATAATGTATAAAATCCACGGTATTGTGTTTTTATCATTGAATTGTACATTGGGCGATTTTCCAGATGACAACATGTAAAACTATTTCAAAGTACCCAATTACCTTACATTTTGTTCAGCTCTAAATAAACAATTGTCAATATTCATAGCATCCTCAATAAGCGATAGAGTCCATATATTAAAATATTTTAATAATTAATTCACTAATTAGTCATCATTTTTATTGATTTAGTGTCATTTTGATCAATTTGGCAACATTTATAAAAGTTGCCAAGTTGGCGACATTCTGCCAAAATCTCGCCAAGAGTTATGGAGGAAAAAATAAAATATTCTTATAGCAGATAAATAACTATTGCTGTTCAAATACGAAAGTATTACCCAAAGTATCTTTTCTTATGAATGGAATGAGCTAGATCTACGTGAATGATGTCACTGAATTTATCGCATGATATTACTTATAGAAATTGAACATATTTCACGATAGTTAATATATTTTTTCTTATATGATTTTAGAAAAATGGGCAATAACTCGAACGGTTCATGCTAGCATTCTAAAATTTATGTCAATCATTTTCTAATGAAAAATTACATAAGAAATTAACTTTAAGGTTTTTATTTTTTGATGATGTGTTCAAAATTTCACTCGAATATTTAGGGGGGTTCTGAACATTCGATTACGTATAAAAACAATAGACTTCCAGTATTCACAGATTGTAATTTTTGTACCAATTTTGTTCGAATCGCTCCATTCATTTATAAGATATCGTCTCCGACACACAGACATCACCTCAAAACATCTGATTTGTGTTCAGGGATACTTTAAACGTGCTCTCCCGTGGAAAACTGGAATTCGAATTTTTGACTCCATCCCAATACTTTCCTTATACATTATACTATATGTATAAGAAAAGTAATTAGCAGGGATCATAGCAGATTTTCTAAAAATTTTAGGTAGGAATTTAAGGATTTTTTTTCAAAATTTTAGGTAAATTTTAGGAGCTAATTTTTATTATTTCTATTATTAGTACTGTTTAATTACCGTTCTTTTCATTAATTAAATAATTGATACAAAAAACAAACATCATTGAAAGAAAAGGGTAATCTTTTGAATATTTTTCCTATTTCATTTTAATGCTCTGTAGACTTAAAATTTCAAATTATCACTTAGTATCCAGTGGCCACTTTATCACAGGTATTTTTTGTGTAAATATATACATACATACACACTATATATATGTATGTTAGAAAAATGTTAGTTTAGTTTTCAAACAACTTTATATAAACAAAAAAAGAGAATCTTAATATAATTAACAAAAAAAAAAGAATCCAAAAAGCTCAAAATCACATTTAAAAATTTTGAATTGTAAAATAAAATACGGCCATAAGAGCAAAAATCTAGCTGGTAAGTTAGTAGTTATTGCATGTAATGTACAAGGATTGCATGCACCCGCGCAGCGGGCGGGCTTAAAGTAAATAATGCTAATAAAAGCCAATTTATTTTGGGAAAAGTGTTTATCTGTTAGCCTTGAACCCTCGTAGTGGGCTGGAACGCGATTGACAGCTATTTCAAATCTATGCAGATTGCATGTGCCCGCGCAGCGTGTATATCTTTATTACATGCAGTAGAATTGCCGTTATTGCATATATCGTACGTGGATTGCATGCACCCGCTAATAAAAGACGATTCCTTTTATACACAGCAGCTGTACCCGTGTGCCCGCATTGCGGACGGAAACGCGATTGACAGCTACTTAATGAGTTAGCCATAACTTGCGCGTGTAGCTGAGGTGTGCGATTGACAGCTACTTCATGAACTGCACCGTTAGTCATAACTTGCGCGCGTAACGGAAACGTGCGATCAACAGCCACTTGATGAACTATATCGTTAGCCGTAACTGAGATAGATAGCTACTTCATCAACTGTACCGTTAGCTGTGACTTGGCCGCGTAGCTGAGGTGTGCAATTGACAACTGCTATATCAACTGCACCGTTAGCCATGACTTGCGCGCGTAACGAAGGCGTGCGATCGACATCTACTCCATGAACTGCACCGGTAACCATGATTTATGCATGTAGCTGAGGTATGCGATAGACAGCTACTTAATGAACTGAACCATTAGTTATGACTTGAGCGCATAACGGAGACGTGCGATCGACAGCTACTTCATGAATTACATCGTTAGCCGTAATTTGCACGCGTAGCTAAGATAGACAGCTACTTCATTAAATGTACCGTTAGCCGTGACTTGCCCGCGTAGCTGAGGTGTGCAAATGACAGCTACTTCATCAACTGTCTTGGAAAATTTAAAATTTGAAGATAGCAAAGCACGCACTGTCAGAGTCAATAAGTGTTGGCTGGGTTATGAAAGTACACAAGTCCAGTTTTAAAGAAAAACTTCGTTCACTTTATTTGGTGAAAAACACAACTCGGCATATTACACGTACCTGGTAATTTTCCATGCCATAAAACATCAAAAATATACTATGTACAAAAGATTTTTAGTTGTAAATGACTAGACAGAGATTCCTTGAAGCATTTGGTAGTAAGTTACTAACGTAAGTTAACCTCTATCACTTGCGTGTATTTCAACCACCATCACTTGGCAAAGGGAAACCAAAGGATAGAACATCAGGAAAATATTTAAAGCGGCTTCCGAACGTTTGTAAATAAATTTAACGTTCAATACATGCTGGTCCAAACTGACCACATCTGCATCCGTTTCGACTATTCACCGTCGTCAAACGATATTCCGCAGTACTTCAGTCAAAAACATTTCTGTCTGCCTGCATCAGACCATCAGTGTCTATCTCGTCTGACTTCTTCAGACGTCTGATCCGATCTCGATCGACTCCTTCTCTCCACCTTCTACTAATTTGCTTCAAGAAACCTCTGCCCTATATATCCGAGAATGGACAGTTCCGGAAACGTCCCCGGATATGCAAATCAGATGCGTACGCATTGAGAACTGATTTGCATGAAACCTCATGTTGAAAAACGTCACGATTCACGCCGGTGAACGGGAAGAGTCGTTCATATTAAATTTGCATAAACGCCCGTTCACGGGAACGTGAATCGCGATGTATTGATTATTTCCAACAAACTGCACCGTTAGACATGACTTACGCGAGTAACGAAGGCGTGCGATAGACATCTATTCCATGAAATGCACCGCTAACCACGATTTATGCGTGTAGCTGAAGCGTGCGATAGACAGCTATTTCATTAACTGAACCATTAGTCATGACTTGAGCGCGTAACGGAGACGTGCGATCGACAGCTACTTCATGAACTACATCGTTAGCCGTAACTTGCGCGCGTAGCTGAGGTACAAGATCAACACTTCATAAACTGCACACTTAGCCGTGACTTGCGCACGTAACGTAGGTGTGCGATCGACAGTTACTACAAGAAAGGTATTACAAGTTTAAAAACTTTTTTGAAAAACAATAGGGCTGGTCGCCGAAGGTAGTAATTAAATAATATGAGGGAAATAAGTTATCCTATATTTCATCAAAGTTACTGCAACGCGTTAATCTAGACACAGCTATTTCCCTTCAATCATCCTCTGTTTTTATAGAATCAACAAAAGCACACGCACAAGTTCCTGCGGCTCAAAAAAACTCTAGTCCAGAAAACTATATTTTTAAATATTGGTTTTTGAACAAAAATTCTTACAAAGTTCAAATCTTTGGTACTTTTCATCCCAGATGCATACTAAACATGGAATACTTTGACAAAATTTTAAGTTTAAAAAGAAATGAAAATTGTTTAAAAGTTTTATATGTTGGAAGCGGGAATGTGTTTATTTAACATTCTTCACATTTCTGCTCTTTCATTATTTTTAATTTATTTTTTATGGGGAGCGTGGCGATCCAATTGCGGGACCTCCCTACTATGCCGTATTTTATTTTATCTATTGTTTTTCTTCATAAACTGCTATGTGGTCCGGGCCCCTACGCAATGCATCCTTTTGAAGAGATATCCTTTAATATCATCAATACCTAGAGAGGTTGCGAACAGCAGATAAAAATTCCTTCTCTACCCTCCTATTTTGACATGATGTTGATCAAATATTACGTAATGAGGAGCGTAAGAGAATCATAATCCGACAAACTATATTTGTATTATTGAATTTAGACCTAAAATTCTTCAAAATTTTTGCACACAATTGATTCCCAACAAAGAATAGTTGAGCAAAATTTTAACTTTGCAAAGAAAGAGAAACTTCGTGATGTATCTAGTAAATATGAGGAAGCAAATTATTCAACAATCGAACCCGTCTTTTTCTATTTTATTTCTTTGAGAGGTTAAAGGCTTCTAGGTTTGTTAGCTTGCGCTGGAGATTTCCACTCGCACAAACAAAAGAATCTCCCCCCAAACTCCCGTCTGTAAATGATCACGTGGGTCGCCATTCGTCTTGCGATCGTATTTCACTAAAACCGCCCGCGGACGGAGAGGATTTAACCATTGAGAATCGGCGATTTGGCGTGATTGACACTTTTGTCGTCGTTGTAAAAGATGAGTACTATTTTGAACAACGTTTTAATTTCTGAAGTCTTTTTTAACATCGATTGCCGTATGAATGGAATGTATTCGGGCGATAGTAGAGTAAATTTGACGCCGCAGCAAAAACATTACAAAATTTTAGGATGATTTAAAAATTTTAGGTTAATTTTAGGAATTCAAGGGAAGCTTCAAACTTTTAGGAATTTTAGGTATTTTAGGACGAATGCGATCCCTGAATTAGGCATTCTTTCTTTCACGAGCAAGAATAAACATTTCAGCTGGATGTTTCAGATAGGAAAAAAATGTTAACGTTCTTACATGGATGTTTCTATTGTACAAATACCTTTATTTATTCTATACAACTAAATGTCTCACTCAGTGGAGAGCATGTAGTTTAGGGTATATTTACAAAAATGCAACGTTATATTAGTTCAGCATGACAGTTTGTGATCGCTCTGTCTCCTCAAACTCTGTCTTATTCCCATATCTATACTTGGATAGATATGGGAATATCTATCTCTCCGTCCTGATATCAGACCACACTCACTCAGCTAATTTTCAGAAGTCTCCCCATGAATCTTCAATCACCAGACAATCAATCCATGACCATCCTATCACCAGACAATCAATCCAAAATCAAAATTCAAAAATATTCTGTTTTCCCATCTCAGGCTGACAGACAAACGACTTGTTTTGGGCAATCACTAACTCATGGGGATCTAATAGAATTTAAAAGAGTAAAATCTTTTTAGCCAATCCTTACACACTAAAAAAAAAAATAGGAAACCAGTATGCCAAAAACCAATTTTAGGATCTGCACTTTTATTTTCAAATAACTTTTGCTTTGGGCAACCAGAGTGAAAGATGCATTGACAGGAGGGATGCATTTCAGAAGAAAACAGTCTAGAGCAAGCTGGGCCAACTCGTGGCCCAGGACGGCTATGAATGTGGCCCACCACAAAATTGTAACAACATTACGAGATTTAGTTTTGTAACTCCAAACAGAATGGTGCATAATTAAGATGATTATGCTAGAACTTTTTATGGTTATCTGTGATGGTGGATGTTACAAAAATTATGCACAAACTTTTGTTTTTGCTCCTCATCAGCTATCATTCAATGTTAGTGTATTCTATGTGTGGCCCAAGACAATTCTTCTTCCAATGTGGTTGGTCCATGGAAGCCAAAATATTGGACGACACCCATGGTCTAAAGTAGAAGAAAAGACAGAGACACGAAATGTAAACATTAAGTGGCTGGAACTCGAGGCACACCCTCTGGTCATGATGGCAGTAAAATGTACAGAAATAGTGTGCCATCTCATTCCAACGATTATGTCGCCCATCCCTGCAATCCTATGAGACTGCATAACTAGAAAGATCTCGACCCACTGAACTAGGCAAATATTATTCTTAAATCTTAAATATAGGTATATATTTAAGAGCTAAATTCACCACCAGATATTAACACACTATTTGGGTCAACTCGAGATTTTTTAATGTGGAAAATAAGAATGTGCCACTCTGAAGAGGCTCAAGAGATGGACTACTTGTTAGTATTCTGTTTGTTTTTGCTTACCAGCTTGTATGAGCCGCTGCCAGCTGTGTCGAAGGCTGTAGTATTCTTCTGCCTTCCTATTTAGAAACTCTTCTCGTTCTCTGGGACCGGCGTTGGTCGGGAACACGTTCAGCAAGTGCATCCAGAGAGATTGCCGGACACTTGATTCAGCTCCATTCGCCCTGAAGGTGGCATAACGGAGAGGGCATGGCCAGTCGGCTAAGGTTTTGAATTCAGGCTCTGACAAAGTAGAAGGGGATGGTGGACGAAGTTGAAAAACCTTAAAATATAGAATCACTTAAAAAATACAGTTATATCATTTAAAAATCTTAACACTAATTTAGCATCTTATGATCTTGGAAGAGTTGAGTTACAAATTAATGAGGATTCTTACTGTACATAAAATTTAAGAAAATAAGAAAGAAAAATATAATTTATTTAGGAGTTCCCAGACAAGTAATGAGTTTTCAAATCCCGAAATGTAATTTTAGTGATAATGTTCAGATTTTTTAAATGGGCTACTATTTTACCATAATCATTCCTCTTGAATATCTTGAAAAGGGGATAAAATTTATTCTTGATTTTAACTTTCAAGACTAAATGTACATTTTTTTTTTTCTATTTTAGGATTTTAAATATATTCATTGAAGATTTTTAGCAGGGAATATATTTAGGGCATATAAAAGGGGTTTATTTAGGATGTATTACAGATTCTTGTCCTACACACAGGGCCGGCTTAAGGCACCAGCAAAACAAGCACTTGCTTGGGCGGCACATTTTAAGAGCGGCATTTCAGTCAACTTAAATATCTTAATAAAAAAAAATAAAAAAATTCTGGGTCTTAAATAAAAAAAAAAGTTCTGGTGCACGAGCTACTGCATTTACAAGGGCAGTTGTATGCGTTAAAAAGTAAAACAAAAATGCTGAACAAATGTTACACATTTGGTCCCAGATAAAAGAGTGAAAACTGCTATCATTCATTCTCCTCTTTGAAAAAGAGATCCAGAGGGTGTAAATGGGATCGCTTCCAGTATGTCGCCTTAATTGTTTATCTTGCAACACAAGTAACAACTAATTACTTTAGCTCAATGGGTATCCAGTACAGCCATCAACAACACATCTAGGCGTCACCCCCGGACGGTCTAGGGTGGCTATTGACCATTATCTGTGAACTGCAAAAGCTTTTATGTGAAGCTGGTTTTTGTTAACTATTCCATGAAAAAATCCGATGAGAGAGGGCACTTTGCTTGAAACGATAGGGTTCCACCCAGAATTGCTGTGCCAGGATACCCTTCCTTTGTTAAGTATTCTCCAACGCTCCAAATCCGGAAATCATCTCCCTCAATCACCCAGGCACGTAAGTAAAGGACTTCTTTTACATCTATGCCGAAACATGTGTCCACATTGAAAGAAATTAGAAAACTGGACGAGGACAGGTCTCATCTTGAGACATCGGTACATAAAATTTATGGTACATACACTCCCCCATGGACTGTGTGAAACATGTGTTTATGAATCATTTTGTTCCGCGCGACATTTGTTCTGGGTAGACCAGTCGTACGTTTCGGTGAAAAACGTAAAGCATATTTTTTCTTGCCGCAAAGAATAGTTTATCGTTTTTCTTTCAATGTTATGCAGTTGAACTTGATATTATTTAAAATATTCATCTAGCATTTTGCATAAAATGTAAGGTAAGCAAGCTATAATTATTTTATAATTGTTTAAATTTGTTTATATTAACATATAACATTTTAGAACCCCAACCAGAGAATTCAGATTATTCTAAATTTCAGATGTAAAATCGGTATATTCTTTAATTTAAAGATCGTGATAGTTTTTATTATAACGACTTATATACAGCATTTGTCAAGTCACTTTTTAGCTAAAAAATGTTTTAAATTTTACGCACGGATCAGTGTTTTATTTGTTCTTAGGATGCTATATTAAATTTAGCTCCTTGAAAGTTCTTAGAAATTGTTTCCTCATTTTGATCAATTTTTAGATTTCTTTTTCTATGTGCGTTTTCCTTACCTAATACTGTATTTATTTTTTCTTAAATTAAAAGTATGTATTAATATTACTTAAGTTATTTACGGACAATTTCTACTTTTTCGAATTATTTAAATTTTTGGTTATCAGGATTTCAGCTAAAGCTTCGTTTTAAAATTTGAAAAGTAACTACTGTAATTTAAATGAGGTAATTTTTAAAACGAAGACAATATTCAACATATTCACATCTCGCAACTTTAAACCCCTGTTATTTTATAAACTTGAATTCTTTAAATGAATTATATCGGATCCTAAAAATATCATTTGCATATATTCTGCGTTTAAGTTATGGAGCAAGAATTCAATAGAATATAACATTTTTTGGCATTTGAGTATTTACAACGAAAACTAATAGGAAAGAATTTAGTTTTTAAAATTAATTGAAAATCAATCAAAATTTATTTTCTAAACCAACTGTCTCATACGTAGAGCTCCAAATTTTCCAATTTTTATTTTCTTATTGTAAGTCATCAGAAAAAATGATGAACCTCAAAGAATTTTCGTTCTTTCTGAGTAAAACAAAACGTAAGTAAGTAAAACAAAAGTAAAAAAAAAAGTTTAAAAGTAAAACAAAATACTGTAAATTTCTTCAACTTTCTAAATTATTTCAACATTTGAGTATAATTGAAATTATGTTACTATTTAATTAGAACATTTAAATTTTGCATTTTAAGCATGTACTTTCCTTATATTTCTTTTATATTATACTTGCAGTGTGGTGCACAGAAATGAACTCTTAGAATGTTTTTTCAAGTATATAACAAGCCCTACTCGTACAAAATTTTATTTCAATTGGCTGAAGAGTAGTAGTATTGTAATGTTGCGGAAATGACATTTTCTCATTTTGCAAACGACTAATGAAAAATTAAAAAAATAATAATAAATTGTGGTGGTATTCATTGGATCGAGTAATAGCCTAACTCTGTTCAAAATCTGACTTCATTTGGTTTAGTAGTTTCGGTGAATAGCAGGATACCTCGATTTAGTGGCAGACTGACCGACAGACATATTGACAAGAAAAAGTTAAAAGAATAATTACTTTGTGTTTTGTAATCAGTCCCTTCAAAAACATATAGATCTTTAAAAAATATTTGTGTGAATACTTACATCTATTTAGTGAGGGAAGTATAATAAATATCACAAGAGTTAAAAAATATCCTTTTTATATCCAATTTCTTTTCCTGCAACACATAGGAAAGAAAAGTATTGTGATAGGGGTTGTAATGCCAGAAATGTAAAGTAATAAATATTTGGAAGGATTAGAAAATAATGGAACCAGGAATGCGGGCGGATTATCCCCACGCTAAGCAGATGGGCGATAATATACAGGTGGCCCCATATCTTACATACCACGTTAAGCCGTTTGGCGGCAACCGAGACGGCGACGCCATGTCTACGGATTAGCCCTCAGCTCTA
The DNA here is from genome assembly GCA_951213105.1 of Amaurobius ferox. Lineage (NCBI taxonomy): Eukaryota > Metazoa > Arthropoda > Arachnida > Araneae > Amaurobiidae > Amaurobius > Amaurobius ferox. The sequence goes on from OX578138.1 coordinate 2,051,938, forward strand.
CATTTCAGCACGTGGACCGCCGACCGAAAAAGGGATATAAGTGAGAGTTGCTCGAAGTGGGAGTCAGAATTGGTCAAGGCAGGCTGTTGGAGTTAGACTAGTCAAGAAGAAGCGACGGTAGCAGAGTTAAGAGTTGTGTGTGCGTCTCTGATATAGGAATTCGAAGGAGAGCTCATGTTCATCTGGTATTGCAAGTGTAAAGTGTGACAAAGCATCGGTGTTACCCAAGTTATATGAAAGAAGATCAGGTACCGTACAATTAAACTATATGAGGATAACCTCTTTGTCTAAATTTGTGTTTTTAAGGAAAAGCTAATTAATGCATCCCACCACGTGCTCCAACCAAATATCAATTCATCTGGCATTACACCCCCCCCCCCCGAACTACCATTGAGATGTATTCCACTATTGTGATATTTATTTAATTTGTAAAACTAAAGAGTGTAAATTGAGTATGTGATAAATAAATGTTTGTTCCTTTACTATTAACCTTAATTTTTAGTTTGTTAACTTAGTATCCCGTTAAGCACAGAAATAGGTGGGTTTTGCGGCCACCAACGCAATGTACACAGCAGTAAGTTTTAGAACAGATTACATGTATAATTAATATACTAATAACTAATTAATTTAATGTAAAATGCATTTTTGACAATATTAATTTTAATCAACAAAATTAAGAATCGGCACATTTGGTGCTCGTGACTTTAGCAGTAACGGGAATAAAATAAGAATTTATGAAATTAATAAAAATAAAAGGAATAATAATAATAAAAAATAAATATTGATAAGGTTGGACAACTGGTGGCGACATAGATGATTGTGAAAATATTGTGCACAATTCTCATTTCTCCTTATGTTATATGTATGATTATGTAAAGTTTTATCAATGAAATGGAAAAAATGGTTCTTCTAAATGAGATCGAAGGTATAATTAGAAAAATGGGATATAGGAATGGGACCAGTTAAAAAAGTGGTGAAAAGTTCAATTATAACAAGGAGTTCAAGTTTGAAAGAAGATTCAAAAATATCAAATAAAAATTATAGTAAATTGGATAGAAATAATAAAAATATGGATATTCCAGTAATGCAGATCCTGCCATTATTTAGTGGGAGTAAGGAGGAAGATATAAATTTCTTTATAAAACAATTTGATGAATTAGCGGAGTTAGCAAGTTGGAAGGAAGAGCATAAAGTGGCTATCATTAAAACCAGATTAAAAGATAAGGCTATGCAGTTTTTAATTCAAAACCCTGAATTACAAAACGAAAAGGAGTTTGATAAAATAAAAATATTACTAATAAATAAATTTTCAAACAGAATAACGATAACGCAAGAACAGGATGCTTTCAATAAAATAAAACAAACGCCTGATATGTCAGTGGACGAGCTTGTGCTAAAAATAAAAAACGCAGCGCGTAAATTTTTGAACCTTAAGGATACAACAGATGGAGAGGTAGAGAAAATAACCAATAAAATAATGTTGGGAAAATTCATTAGCGCATTACGCCCTGATTTGGCAATTGAAGTAAAAAAAAAAGATCCGCAGCGGTTTGAAGATGCCATAAAAGATGCCGAACTGTTTGAAATAATTCTTAATGATAGGACTCCAGAAGAATCACATAACGAACTGAAAGAAATGTTACTTACAACACAGGTTCAAGATTTGACTTTAGAAATTAATAAATTAAAATTGCAAAATATACCAAATCAATCCATGGAACGAGCTGTTTTTTGCATAGGGTGCGGAAAAAATGGGCATTATTTCTCAGATTGCTGGTACAATGAGTGTAATACTGCATTTGCAAGGAATCCCAAACGAATGAATTATCAGCAATATGGGTTGGAGCAAACAAATTATATCAGAGGAAACAGAAACGAAAATCTCAGAAATTTTGAACGAGGAGGATATAATAGAAATAATAGGGAATATCAAGGAAATAATAATGATCAAAGAAATTATTACGATCAATTACAAACCAACGTAGAAAATAGAGAGAGGCAAAGTATAAGAGGAAATTTTAGGGGGCGCAACGGAAGAAATATAAGATCAAACACATATGAGAGAAACAATAATAATAGTAATTTAAACTAAGAGCTGGAATTTGGGACCAAGGAACGAATCGTACAAATTCCAGAGAAATAAATAAATTCGGTTCACAAACATATAGAAATAACAAAAATGGAGATGACTGGCAAAACTATACAAATTTGGAGAGAGGACAATATTATGAAAATAATGATAAAGCAAAATATGATACCAAAAGTATCCTTTCAAGCGAATGTGAAAACGTATCTAGCCCACAATTACCGATGGTAGAAATAGATTGCAAAGGAATAAAAATAATAAGTGTAATTGATAGTGGGGCTCAAGTTAGTATTATAGATTTGGAAACATTTCAAAAACTAAAACAGAATAGAAATGTAAAAATAAAATACATAACCAGAAGAGTAATACTTCAGACGTTTACTAAAGAAAATATAGAATTTTTAAATTGCATTCAATTTTCATTTAGAATTGGGGAAAAGGCATGCAAAAATTATTTTTTCGTGACAAAACAGAACTTTCAGGGGCAATATAAAATGCTTTTAGGCTACGACTTTTTATCCTCACATAAAGCAATTTTAAATACAAAAGATAACGAAGTACAATTTGGGAATACTGCGATTAAATTGTATAAAAGTGAAAATACAAACCCAATACAGAATTCAAAACAAAAACCACAAAGCCAGGGAATTTGCGATGAAAATAGATATAATAGTAATTATGGAAATTATAATACTGATGACGACGAATATGAGGAAATAAATAGTTGTTATAATGAATCCAATAATGAGAATGAAGATAGAATAAGCGATGATAATGATGACGACGAATATGAGGAAATAAATAATTGTTGTAATGAATTCAATAATGAGAATGAAGGTAGAATAAGCGAGGATAATGAAAGCGATAACGATAGAAAAAACGCTAATATGCAAAATTGTAGCACTCGCGATAATGTAAATGATGAAAAATGGTTACCAAGTTCTAATGAAAGTAATAAGAATAAGAATGTTAAAAAGAAAGAGGAAAAGCAGATTTTCGCTAAATTGAAAAGAAAAATAACATTAAAGCCAGGGGAGTCAGAAATAGTCCAATTGATTTTGTCACAGGAATTAAATGAGGGACAGGATGTTTTATTTTCTCCAATAAAAATGGCAAGAACATTAATCACGGATGAAGCGATCCAAAGTATAGAAAATAAAAATAAGATTAGAATGTTGTTATACAATGAAAAAAATTGCCAAATTACACTTAATAAAAATATGAACGTGGGTATAATAACAGAACAAATCGAAATTGTTGATACAAAAAATAAAAGCAGTAAACCCACGTTGGAAATTAATAATATTCAAAATTTAAATAAAACAGATTATCAACAAATTCGGGAATTAAGAAAGAAAGAAATATCTCCAGACGATTTTCAAGTACAGCACTTAAATAAGGAAGATAGAAATAAAGTTATTGCATTAATGATGACCAATACAGAGGTTTTTTCAAAGTCATATGCTACCCTAGGTAAAACATCAGCAATAGTACCGAAAATCGAACTTATGCACAATTATCCTATTCAGAGTCGACCATACCCAATTCCGAGAGCAGTACGAGAAATTGCGCAAAAAGAAATTAGGGAATTATTGGAAAATGACATTATTGAAAGTTCACAAAGCACGTACGCTAGTCCCATTATTCTTGTAAAGAAACCAAGTAAACCAAATGAAGAACCTAAATATAGACTTGCTATTGATTATAGGGCCATAAACGCGTATTTACCACTTTTGCCAATAAACTTACCAAAGGTGAAGGATATATTACAAAATATCGCTGGTAGTAAAATTTATACAGTTATGGATTTGAAGGCGGCGTTTTTTCAGATCGAACTAAGAAAACAAGATAGAAAGGCCTTAACGTTCACAACTTTTATGGGAAATTTTAATCCTAAAAGAATTCCGTTTGGTCTTAAAAACTCAGGAGCATATTTTCAACTTTTAATGAACAAAGTGTTAGGAGATCTATCAGAGTTAAAAATATACTTTTACTTAGATGACTTAGTCATATGCGCACAAAATAACGACGAAATGTTAGAGAAAATCAAAATTGTTTTCCAAAGATTGAAAGAAAATAATTTAACACTCGACCCGGCGAAGTTACAGATATGCAAATCGCAAATTGAATTTTTAGGATATAAAGTAAATGCGAATGGTATAAGCCCATCAATAAAAAACTGTGCAAAAGTGCAAAATTTCAAACAACCCCAAACGGTTAAACAAGTAAAAAGCTTTCTTGGGACAACAAACTATTTTAGAGGTCTGATAAAAAATTATGCACAAATTGCAGAACCGTTGGTAAATTTGACAAAAAAGAATGTTAGGTTCGAGTGGAATAATGAATGTAGAAAAGCTTTTGAAAAATTAAAAAATGCAATTTTTAAAGAACCAGTTGTAAGACAGCCTGATGAAGTAAACCCGTTTGTCTTAACTACGGATGGCTCAGGTAAGGGAATTAGTAGTATTTTGATGCAAAGGGTAAATGGAGTCGATCATGTTATCGAATTTTATTCAAGACCTGTGAACCCGGCAGAGAAGCGTTATCCTGCAATAAAGCTAGAATTGCTAGCTATACACGCATCCTTACAACACTTCAGAGAATATCTGTTCGGAAGGAGTTTCACCTTGCTGAGTGACGCAAAATCCCTTATGTACCACATAAAATTAGATAAAATGCCAAATATCATATCGAGGTGGCTAATTGACATAAGTCAGTATGATTTTAAATTCAAATATCAAAAAGGTGAAAATAACGCAAGTGATTATTGCTCGAGATATGTATTTGACAATGATAACCAAATCAAATATGTAAATACTTTAATTAAAAATGATGAGATAAATGTGGAGAAAATATTAGAGCAACAAATGGTAGATGAAAAATTAAGTAAAATTAGAGAGGAATTACAAAAAGGAAGAAACCGATATCACAATAACAAGGTATACTATATTGATAGCCAAAATAAGCTGTTAATGGTAAAGAAGGAAAATAAAAGACAAACGTATAGGAAAATAAATGAGAATAAGATTGTAATACCGCACTCGCTAAAGGGAAAGATAATAGAGATAGCACATTTCCCTCATTTCGGAGTAAAAAAGACATACCAATTACTTTCAAGAAAATATTTTTGGATAGGGGCTTGCTTATTAGTAAAACACAAAAATATACCACCAGCCAGACTTCAGGCTATGCCAGAAATATTAAAACCAGGAATATATTTACAACTGGATTGCGTAGGAAAACTACCGCGCAGTAATGGAGGAAATAATTTTGTAATTACAATTGTAGACATGTTTTCACGATACTTTGAGGCCTATGCAGTCAGAGACATTACTGCTAAAACAATAGTGAATAAGCTAACAAACTTCGTGACAACTTATGGAGTTCCAATTATTATTCAAAGCGATAATGCTCAAATTTTTAAAAGTAAAGAATACATAGATTTTACAAATGCATTAAATATTGAAAGGCGATACAGTTCGGTTTATTTCCCAAGTTCTTTAGGTCGTTGTGAAAGAATACACAGAGACATGAAACAATGTATAATGTGTTTGTCAAAGACTACGTTTGAATGGGATGAATCTTTAAAATGGTTTAAGTTTTATGTGAATAACACTATTAACAGTAATACAGGATTTGAGCCTTCATTCCTGTTCTATCTTAGAGATTTATCATTGCCATTTGAAAATATTAAACAAATAAACATACCAAGTAAGGAAGAAATAGATATAATGTATAGTGATGTAAATAATTATAAAAATTATGTGGCACAGCATTTAAAAAATATAGATAAAGTCGTGAAAGACGCATCGGAACAACAAAAGCTGATAAATGACAAACAAATAAAGAAATATAAAATAGTGAGAAAAAACGATATATTTATAGGAGCGACAGTGTACCTAAAAAAGTTCCTAAAACCAAGGGTATTAGAGGATCGATATGATGGACCATTTAGAATTACGAAATTAGTCCGAAATAATAATGTTATAATATGTCTTAAAAGTGATGAAAATAAAACTTATAAAGTGCACATAAATAAACTATACATGGCAGCGGAGCGAAAACAATATTTGAAAGATAGTGACGAAAGCGAATCAAACCACACACACACACAGGACAAAGAAAAAAATCAAAATGAGAAAGTGATTAGAAATAATGATCAAAGTCAGATTAAGGAAGGGAAGGTCACTAAAGAAAAGCAATTAAACTGTGAAAATAATAGAAATGATGATGAGGTTTGTTATAATGCCAGAGGGTATAATTTTCGCCCTCGAATTGTTGTAAATAGTAATTTCATAAAACAAAGAATATGAAAAATATGTAAAAAGTTTGTAATTAATGTCATAAATAGAAAGTGATAATTGAGTGTATATGTATATGTTTTTATGTTTTAAATTGTGGATATAAGTATATTTCAAAAAGTATGTTATGTATTTCTGACATTACATATATGGCAAGTTCAAAAAAAAAAAAAAAAAAAGTGAAATAACAAAGTAATTTATAAATAATATGGTGGTATGGAATTCAACCATAACCAAGAATCTTAAGTTGATAGTTGCATTACTACAATATGTTACAAAATGAAATGATAACAAGAAAATGTATAATAATAATAAAGTAATGAATGCTGTTATGTAATGATATGTCGTATGTAAATAATTATGTAAAAGGAGAAATGAAAATTATGCATTGCAAATAATATATATCAAAATTTACAATTTAATAATAATGTGAATGTTGGTAATCCTCATGTAATTTATGGTACATTATGTCAATTATGAATAATGGACTAACTTGACAGGGAACTATCAAGAAACTACAAAGAACTATCAAAGCTATGAGTTGTACGAGGCTAAAAAGTGGAACTCAGCCTTTCTCACGATGGATGAACTTATGTGTTTGCGAGGAACCATTGTGAACTTAATTTCTTACCACTGGGGTGAAACTGTGGGAGAGTAACTTTTGGACTTTTTTTTTCGCGGGGGGGTGAGAATGTAATGCCAGAAATGTAAAGTAATAAATATTTGGAAGGATTAGAAAATAATGGAACCAGGAATGCGGGCGGATTATCCCCACGCTAAGCAGATGGGCGATAATATACAGGTGGCCCCATATCTTACATACCACACCCATGTTTACATACCACGTTAAGCCGTTTGGCGGCAACCGAGACGGCGACGCCATGTCTACGGATTAGCCCTCAGCTCTACATTTCAGCACGTGGACCGCCGACCGAAAACGGGATATAAGTGAGAGTTGCTTGAAGTGGGAGTCAGAATTGGTCAAGGCAGGCTGTTGGAGTTAGACTAGTCAAGAAGAAGCGACGGTAGCAGAGTTAAGAGTTGTGCGTGCGTCTCTGATATAGGAATTCGAAGGAGAGCTCATGTTCATCTGGTATTGCAAGTGTAAAGTGTGACAAAGCATCGGTGTTACCCAAGTTATATGAAAGAAGATCAGGTACCGTACAATTAAACTATATGAGGATAACCTCTTTGTCTAAATTTGTGTTTTTAAGGAAAAGCTAATTAATGCATCCCACCACGTGCTCCAACCAAATATCAATTCATCTGGCATTACACCCCCCGAACTACCATTGAGATGTATTCCACTATTGTGATATTTATTTAATTTGTAAAACTAAAGAGTGTAAATTGAGTATGTGATAAATAAATGTTTGTTCCTTTACTATTAACCTTAATTTTTAGTTTGTTAACTTAGTATCCCGTTAAGCACAGAAATAGGTGGGTTTTGCGGCCACCAACGCAATGTACACAGCAGTAAGTTTTAGAACAGATTACATGTATAATTAATATACTAATAACTAATTAATTTAATGTAAAATGCATTTTTGACAATATTAATTTTAATCAACAAAATTAAGAATCGGCACAGGGGTCAAAAACCGAATGCTTGGATTTTGATAAATTTACCAGTGTTGAGCATCCTTGAATACTAATAACCATATTTTCGATAATGTCTGTCTATCTGTGCAGTGTTTCTTTCGGGACTTTTTGTCTGGAGGTGGGGGAGAAAATGAAACTTCAAAGGGGGCAAATTATCTAATATAATTTTAACCAACTACTATACAGATGTAATTACTATATAAAGTAATGACAAATTGCCAAATCAGTAGATATTAATCAAAACTATGAATTGGATAAAGAGTCATATTGCCACTGTCATTTAGAAAAATACAAAGACTTTGTAGATAAACACCATGGGCATGTTATAACGGGAAATCTAAATATTATTAATTATTATGCACTAAGATCACTGATGATACTGGGTACTAAGTACCGTATACCTACTAAATTTAAACATTAATTAATATGTAAAGGTTTATTTCTTGACTTAAATAAATTTATCTATAAAATCAGTTATAAATATCAAATCCCTGTAGAAGCCTTTAAACCTTGGAGAGTCTTAATAGAGCAATACTTAAATCATTATATATATAATCAGAAAATTAATAATTCATATAAACTTAATTCAATTAAAAATGATATTAAAGAAATACAAAATGATTTTGTCATTACATATGTCGATAAGGCAAGTGGAAACTACTCAATTATATGTCAATATTATTATAAAAATACCCTTCAGTCACACTTACTTAATAATCATATCTATAATTTACATAAAACTAACCTTAAAATCTTATACAATAGAATATCAGCCAAATATAAGCAAATCCATCTAAAAAATAGTTGTAATAACATTCCATATATTGTTTTAGTACCCAAGTTTCATAAATCCCCTGTTGCTTTTCGAACCATTACCAGTGGGCATAATTCTTACATTACTAATGCTGGAAAATTATTATTAAAGATATTACATGAAGTATCCTCGTCAGATGAAATCTCAAATAATTGTCATATTGTAAAAAACAGTTTTGAAGTAGTTAAGAAATTGAAACTCTTACTAATATTCGTAGTATTTATACCTTTGATTTCAAAGATTTGTTTAATAATATTAATATAGATGATCTGTATAGAATTATTTTAGGAATTTTTGAAAAATATAATATCAACCTAAAATATTCAAATTTTCTTTTTAAAAAATTACTTAACTTCACTCTTTATGAGAATTATATTCAACATGGTGGTACTATTTTTAAACAACAGGTTGGTATCCCACAAGGGGGGTGTGCCTCATCATTGTTAGCTAATCTGTATTTATTCTTCTATGAAAAAAACATTAATCCAAGCTTGCATAATATGCACATGTTTAGATATTTAGATGACATTTTATGTGTATCCCCTAATAATAATATCCCTATAGTATTAAACTTTTATCCAAAAAATTTACAATTAAATGCAAGTAATAATGACACAAATGTTGCAAACTTTTTAGATTTAAATTTAAATTTACAAAATTGTAATATGGTTATAAACTTGTATGATAAAAGACAGGATTTTAAATTTAATACATCAAAAATTCAACATTTTGACTCTTGTCTGCATATATCTGTATTTAGAAATATTATAATAAACCAGGCTCTTAGAATCAATAAAATTTGTGATGAATATTATAAATTAGCGCACTTTATGGAATTATTGAGTACAGCGGCTAATAATGCATATCCCCCCAATTTTGTTATTAAAATTATCAACTCAGTGTATCAAATTTCACTCGATAACATCCTAGAAAACATTCCCAATTATAGTGACTAACATACAGGAGAGAGAGGAGGAGGAAAAAAAAAAAATATATATATATATATATATATATGTATGTGTGTGTGTATATATATGTATATGTATATATATATATATATATGTATGTGTATATGTATGTATATGTGTATATTATATATAATTATTTATTAATTATATAAATAAATAAAAATGAAAAATAATAAACTAAGTCAAAAACATTAGAAAAATCAAAAAATCGGAAAATAAGATGCATTAACATTAATGTTTTGAATTTTATTTTCGCAAAAAAATGTAACTTTTGTCAGTATTGAAACTACGTTTTGAGCGCCCTTATAATGGTGTATAGTGGCATTCTCGATTATCCAGTTTTCCTATGAATTACTTGTTTAGTAGGAATTTTCATCTTTGATTCATGTTCATATTCAGTTCTGCATGTTTGGGAAGTTGTATTCTGAATTGCTTGTCCAGTCTCCAGCATAGACTCACTGGACGGGTTTGGGAGTATTTCCGTGAACGTTCGTACTGCCTCCCTGGTAGAATTTCGACTTGTTCATTCCGGTGCTTCTAGATTAAGCTGTTGAGGTTGATCGTGTATACACGTGGTGAGGAAGAAGGATTCATGCCGCATGGTAATACAATTTTCTTAATGTATCCTTTTTTCATTTTTTCATTTTTTGATGTCTGTAGTCTGAGTTTAAGTATTTATAGTAATGTACTATTGCTTAATCTGAAACAGGCATTTGTTTGGGTTAATTAGAATTAAATACTCAGACCTGAAGAGGAATTTAATTCTGATTAATCATCGAATTTGGGAAGGTTCTGTTCTTTTCTCTTATCGGCATTATGGCCGTGAATTTGCTTCTATGGTGATGTTAATATTACTTGAATTGTATTTTTTTTTTTTACATAATTCTTATTATTTCATTTCAAATATATATATATATATATATAGCAAATACTTATTGAGAGAAAAACTTACTCCGGCTAAACAAAAGGATGGCATTTTTTTAAAATAATGTAAATTGAATTATAGTTACAAGATTTCATTCTGAAAATAGTCAATTGTGAAATAAAATTATAATAATAATCTAAATGCTGCTACATAAGAAGTGGAAACTAAGTTAAAATTTACAAAAAGTATTTTATGAGTTTCTGAATTTATTAGCATTTGGTCCGGTAAATTGTCTGAATTTAGTAGCGTTTAGTCCATAAAATGTATCTGGGGGGGGGGGGATGCAGGATGTTTCCGAAAGCCCCCCACCCCCAGTTTTATTGAAAGAAATACAGAGTCTTTGGCAATGATATTTCTATAACAAATCAATAAAATAAAATACAATTTGGCAATACTTCTTCAGTCAATAAATATCAGAGACTCCTTAATTTTCGGGTGAATGAGACAGAAGAAAGCCATCAATTTTTCGAACATTTGAAATAAAAAACAAGATGAACATGAAAAGTATAATGTTTAAAAAGGTTACAAAAATAGATATTTTAATTGAAGTTTCACTTAAAAGCGAATATTATCATTTATATAGGATGCTAATATGTACCGTTTTCGAGATATTTATTAAGTTATTACACATTTTTTTTTGAGCAATTACTTTCAACAAAAAATAAATGAATACCATTGTTTAGAAGTTCTCACCGAAAATTTTACTTTTCCACATGCAGTGGTATGTATAACAAACAAATTAAGCAAATCAAAATATATTTGGTATGCAATCAATAATTGTCAAATTCTTAATTTTCTCGAAAGCTAGGATCTTCAAATTTTCTTACTTCGATAATTAAAAAAAAAAAATTAAAATGATTATATTACAATTTGTTACAAAAATATTAAATTTATATGTAATATTTCATTTTATAAATTACGCCATTTACAGGACAATAAAATGTGTGTTTTGAGGTATTGCACGTTTTTGATTTAAAAGACTTTTTTTTTTACATTATACAAATACTACTCACGGTTGTTACAGGAGTAAATGATTTCTAGGTACTTCTAACCAGAAAGAAATGGACAACATCGTTTAGTAGTTATCACTAGTCATTATAGAAACATTAGAAAATTTTACTTTCCTACAGGAATAGATACATATCTCGAAATAATGAAGCGAATTACATAATAGATGCATGCCAAATCGGTAACAATAAAATCCTATTGATTTCAGCTATATCTAGTTATAAGAAAGTTTGTAATGTAATTAATTTCTAAAAACGAATAAATATAGAAACTTTGATTTTTGGCTATAAAAGATTTTATTCATAACAGCTTCAATGGTGACAAATCGTAAGTAATATCAGAAAAATAGGAACTTATAGGAATGAAAATATCATTTTAGTTCAATTCATTACAGTACGAGTAAGAAAGATCAATCATGCATAAAGCATTAATTATGAAACACTTTACAACTGATATGCAATTTTATTTAAACATTTCTAAAATGCGATACATTCCGTGCTGATACATTTTATATTATCACAATACAAAAATAAAAAAATCATTTTAATTCTAGGGCAATTTGCCGTAGAACTAAAATGATTTACAAAAAAGAAAGATCAATCATGCATAAAACATTGATTACGTAATACTTTCCAACTGAAATTCAATTTTATTTAAACATAATGCGATATATTCAGTGCTGATATATTTTAAATTACCACAAAACTACAATAATTTATTGTATTTGAAAACTTAAAAAAACTTCATAAAAAAAATGAACTTTATTCAAATGACGTCATCGAAATATACATCGTCTGGCTCTATATGTAAAAGTAATAAATATTTTATTCATATCCTTTTATTTCAGACTCCAGAGCTAAATAATTGTGCTTTAAAAAATTCAATTCTTATACAACTCATCTTACAATCACTTGTTTACATTCTGCATCCATTAAAATTAGGCTTCGTTGTAGAAATAATGATGATCATTTAAACTAAAAATATTATAATTGCGTTAGCACAGAATATAGATGCACAGAAATACGCAAAAATAAAGCGGTTTTAGAACGGACGCAATACTAAATATAAATTTAAAAGAACTTTAAAAATCATGATTTTTACATTAGAACAAAATGATGGATGCCCTATTTTATTTTGAAGTGAGTCGCATGATCTCTTCATATAATATGAGTGTCATTATTGTTTTAATTTTTATTTAAATAACTACCAAAAATATTTTGCTGAATTTTATTTTATAAATTTTATGGGATAGTTTGTATATTTCGTAAAATTTTCGAAGCAATTTGTGAAATTTAAATTCTCTTAAAAATGTTTAAAAAATGAGGTCTCATAGGGTACAATGTACTTCACTTTTTCAACCCGGGTTCAATTCAAAATTGATTGGGTGATATTATTCATTTACATTTACATATGTCCCACAGACCGTCTCAACAACATACTAAAATTTCATTTTGATAAAGTCACTTTTATGGCAGTTATGGTATGATCGGACATACAGACAGAATGAACAAAGTCATAAACACTTTTCAACTATGTTGGAAAGTGTTAAAAACACTGAACTTAATTTATACAGTTTTTCATTATATATATATATATATATATATATCCGCTAGTTGTACAGGATTGACACGGATACACTTGTACACATTTTGAAGTTTAATGACAGTATTAAACTATTCACAAAATACAACACAAACATTACAAAATTCAAGAAATTTCACACAACAAAATTGGTCGGCCATCCAAATAGTTGCTCTTAGTCCTCTGGACGAGTCGGACGGTCTGGGTCTTCAACAACAAAATTGGTGGGCTTCGAGCCGATGTCGTGAGTCCTCCGTCTCTCTCTTTCTCCTTCTTTTTTTTTATTTTCCCCAGGTGTCGCTGCGCTGGCAGCTCACTCGTTATAGTCTCCCCCCCTGGCCACGAAGTCGACTCAACAAGTAGCCAGAAGTGGTAGATGGGGAACTAGGGCTGTTCTGGTTTATTTTAGTTTTTCGGGGTCGACCCTTCCTACGCAAGGGGGTGATTGGCGTGGCTACGGCGTCGAGAGGCAAGGAGCAAGGTCGGAGGGCAGAGGTGTGCAAAGTCCCAACTGGTATATCTGGGGAACTTGGATCAGCCACTTCATAACTCGTTGGAGAACGCTGAGTTAGTATGACAAAGGGACCGTCTCGCCGAGGTGCAAACTTAGTGGTTTTCTGGCTGGCTTTATTGCTTATCGGGTGGGTGGTTACTCACACTTCGTCTCCAGGCGCTCCTCTTTTACCTTTATCAGCATATTTCTTCCTCCGATCCTGTTTCTGTTCTACCAAATCCTTTATCTCGGCACTCATATCTGCAAATCTTCGCAGAAATGGCGTAATTTCGGCAACAAAGTTGTCATTATGGATCATGGTTCGTGTGTCATGCTGGACATCGTCCAGAGTCCTAAGTTCTCTTCCGAACTGCAAGAAGGCTGCAGTATGAGCAGTAGTGTCTCCACTAACTGATGCCTGCGCCTTGACGGGGTGGTGGAGCTTGTGTGTTCCGATGATCCTAAGAGCTATGCCGGCAGTAGCTTCGGCTACTGGTAGGGTCTCCCTTGCCGGACAGGTCGAAGGTGAGGTTCCGGACTAAATGAGGCATCCTGGTCCTCCAGGTTGGGGGTTGGAAGTGAGGCACCTAGTCTCACTCTGTAAAATCCTCAGGGATCCATTTCTTTTGTGGATACGGGTGTTGCTATCCCGAGGTACCCTAGCAAACTTTTTCTTCTAGCTGCAGACTGCATCAATGCCAAGCCCCTAGTAAACTTCACTTCTGCCTTATGGGCCTTAGTACCACTCTTCGGCCTCTGCTGTAAGGTATACCGTTTGGGCTCGGGAACGGGACCAGGTGGTTGTGTGGCGAAAAGGGCAAAGCGGCGTGCATCTGTAGTATTGCTTTCAAGAAACGTTTGTAGTAAACGGTTCCAGAGGTCGAGTCCCTTGGTTGCGTTGGTTGGATGGTGGGGAGCGTTTCATATCGAGAAATCCCCCTTGGATCCTTGTTGATCCCTGGGCCCTGTGTACCTGATCCAAACGAAAAACCTAAAGGGAAGACGGAGATGGAGGAACAGCCAGCAGACCGGGCGACCTCCTCTCAGGTAAGTATTGGTAGTCTTGAGACTATGATACCTAAACTTAATGATCTAGAAATTGCTTCTGGTTCCGATATTACACTTCATGCTAACCCTCCGATTTCGGATGATGAGTTGGAAAAACGCATGAAGGATTTTGACAATGATATCATGCTTGATGCTGATCATTGTCATGATACTAGGTGAATTTCTTTCTCCTAGGTTTTCTGTGCCCTTTTCTTGTTTTTGCTTATGGGCTGTCTTGAGGTTGTGCAAATTAATCTGCATCATAGTCGATCTGCCTCTGCTATTCTTAGCAAAAGGCTTTTCAACGGTAGAGCTGATATTGCTCTTATCCAAGAACCCTGGACCTGTAATGGAAAGATTTTGGGTCTAGGGATCAAAGGATTCAATGTCTTTTATGACACATCCTGTACCAGACCCAGAGCCTGTATTGCTGTCAGCAACAAGCTCAACGCTGTTCATCTGGTTAAATTCCTTGATGGTGACAATGTTGCCATCAGTGTGAAACTTAAAACTGATGAACATATGATGGAATACATCTTTGTTTCAGCCTATCTTCCTTATGAAGATAAGGAAACTTTTTCTAAGGTCATTATTAATCTTACTGAATACTGTAATAGTAAAAAAATGATCATTGGTTGGGATGCAAATGCCCATAACACTGTTTGGGGCAGTAGTAATTGTAACCGTAGGGGTGATGATCTTTTAGACCAGATCCTACTCCATAAGCTTTATTTACTTAATAAGGGTAATACTCCTACCTTCGTGACTGTAAAACGTCGCGAGGTTATTGATATTACCCTGTGTAATAGTTTTGCTTTTGAGTCGGTAATTAATTGGTAGGTTTCAGATGATATATCTTTGTCTGACCATCAATTTCTTTTTCTGTTAAAGGTCCTGTAAAATCTTTAGAGGACAAGGGTAGGAACCCTAGGAAGACTAATTGGGGTTCCTACAAAGAAGATCTCAGGGCCAATCTGGCTAATCACATTGGTGAGTATTCCTCTATTGAAAACTTGGATCTGGCTGTTGACTCTGTGCAACAGGCCATCATCCGTACATTTCATAGTACTGCAGAACCACCATTGCTGACTCGCCAAGGATTGTTCCTTGGTGGTCTAGTGAGCTCAGCCGGTTGCGTGGGAAATGCAGGAAGCTCTTTAATAGAGCCAAGAAGAATGGTGATTGGCAGACTTATAAATCTGCCCTCACCTCCTATAATAAAGCAGTTAGGGATGCCAAGAGAAATTCTTGGAGAACATACTGTGAAGGTATTAATGATGCCCCTGCCGTTTCAAAACTTGTTAAGTTGATGGCTAGAGACAGAAATTGTAAACTTAACACTGTCAAGAAGTCCAATGGTGACTTTACTGTTACTGGTGAAGAGACCCTGACTGAGCTGTTCAGAGTTCACTTTCCGGTTTCTCATCCTGTTGTTCAGTGTGACAGTGGTATTGCTTGCTCCACGTCCTTGTCTGATGACAATAGCTGGAGTATTGCTAGGAGCATTGTTACTCTTGATAGGGTTAAATGGGCAATTAATTCCCATAAACCCTATAAAACTCCGGGAACTGATGGAATCATTCCAATTCTTCTCCAGGAGGGAATAGTGATGCTTGCTCCCATTCTCTGCAATATCTACAGAGCCTGTATTGCCCTTGGTCATATACCAAATGCGTGGAGGCATACTAAGGTAATCTTCATTCCGAAAATTGGAAAGGACAATTATTATGAGGCCAAATCTTTTAGGCCTATCAGCCTTACGTCTTTTCTTTTAAAGACTATTGAAAAGCTTATTGATAGGTATTTAAGGGAAGTGATTCTGGCCTCTAAGCCCTTGTCTAGTTCTCAACATGCCTATCAACCGGGCAAATCTACGGACACTGCTCTTTACAGTCTCTCCTTTATTTTAGAGAGAAATCTCAATGCCAAGGAAATTGCTCTTGCTACCTTTCTTGACATTGAAGGTGCCTTTGATAAAGTACCCATCGACATCATTCTTGTTGCTCTAAACAGAAGAGGTGTTGATACCACGATATCTTATTGGATCAAGAACTTGTTATCTAACAGGTATATCTGTGCATCTTTACTTGGTGAAAGTATGACTGTGCATGCACTTTCGGGCTGTCCACAAGGAGGTGTGCTCTCACCAATTCTCTGGTGTCTTGTTGTGGACTCTCTTTTGGAAAGCATTAATATCTCTGGTGTCTCTTGCATTGGATATGCTGACGATGTTGTCATCATTGCCAGGGGCAAATTTGGCAACACTGTCTCTGACATGATGTCTACTGCTCTTAGGAGGGTTGAGACATGGTGTAAAAATGCAGGCCTTATGGTTAATCCGCAGAAGACTGCTTTAGTTGCGTTTACAAGGAAACGCATACTTAATCTTGGGAATATCTGCTTCTTTGGACAGAAGCTTATTTGCTCTAAGGAGGTTAAATTCTTGGGAATTTATTTTGACAAGGAACTTAATTGGAAGAGACACTTGGACTACTGCACAACTAAAGCCAGAAGAATCTTCTGGTCTTGTAGGAATGCTATTGGGACAATCCCAGAGCTATCCATTGGATTTACTCGATGATAGTCTGTCCTATCATTTCTTATGGATCCATTGTTTGGTGGTCCAGAATTAGAAGTGAAACTGCTAAACTTGATTTAGTTAAGCTTCAAAGGATGGTGTGCATTGCAATCTCCGGATGCATGAAAACCACTCCTACTGCAACTCTTGAACTTTTACTTGGCTTGCATCCGCTCTATATGCGTATTGAAGCAGAAGCACTTATCTGCATGAACAGACTCAAATATCTGAAACACTGGAAAGATTACTCAAGGTATCTATCTTGGGGCGAACTTAACAGTAATGTTGCTAGGCATCCTTATTTCTGTATGCCACCTGATGGCATACATGTCAAATTTACGTTTGATAAGCCTTATGAAATTCTTGTCCCCTCGCGGGATGATTGGAAGAGGACTCCAACCTACAACAAACTGAAATGTTTTGTATGGTACACAGATGGCTCGAAGATTGGCACAAGTACTGGTGCTGGTGTCTGTTGCCCTGATGATGGCACTGAGCTATCTTATCCGCTTGGCAATTTTGCTACTGTCTTTCAGGCTGAAGTATTTGCCATTCTTATGTGTTGTAGAATTTGCTATGACAGAAAGTATGAGAATAGCCAGATTTTCATTTGTTCTGATAGCCAGGCTGCTCTTATGGCTCTGGGGAAGTTCACTGTGACATCTTCCCTTGTCTGGGAATGCAATCTAATGCTCTCTGTAAAATTGCTAGTAATAATAGTGTCATTCTGTACTGGGTGCCTGGTCATTCGGGCATTCCTGGCAATGAATTGGCAGATGAACTTGCTAGGAAAGGCTCTAGTACTCCTTTTGTGGGCCCTGAGCCGGCCTTGGGTATTCCCAATGACCTTGTCAGAAGAATTGTCTATGACATCTTCAGGAAGCTTCAATGTAAGAACTGGCGTGACACTAAGGGACAAAGGCAAGCGAAAATCCTCAACTGCAATTGCCCTAGTACACGTCAAAAGGAACTTTTCAGGCTCAGTAGAACTGGCATCAGGAGAGCTGTTGGGCTCCTTACTGGGCACTGCACCCTCAAGAGACATCTTAATATTATGGGTGTCTCCAAGGATTCGCTTTGCAGAGGCTGCAATTACAGCGAAGAAACTGCAGCTCACATTCTACGTGAATGTGAGGCCTACTCTGCTCACAGATTCGAACACATTGGTCGTCATGTGATTGAACCCTGGGAGCTGAACGACATACCTGTCAAGTGCCTGCTTATTTTCGCATCGGCTACTGGTCTCTTTTCTTAGGGATCTTCATTTTCTTTTTGGGGTAGTACAATAGACCTCTGGTCGATGTGCTAGGCTCTTCTGGAGCCACCCACCTTCATATCATTCATTCATTCATTCATGAGCAGTAGTGTCACATCTTGCAGTGTTTAGGGCAAAACGTATAGCTGGAAGTTTTTCGGACCACAAGGTGTGATCGTTTCCCACGAGGATGGCCAGTCTTGGTTTTAGATCTCTATTTTTCCGTTCCACAGGATTCGCCTGAGGCCAAAAGACAGGAGTCAGTACTTGTTTGACTCCGAGCATGTTGCACACTTGCTGAAGGACAGCGCTAACAAATTGGGTACCATTGTCGCTGATAAGCTGGCGAGGCAATCCATATCTCAATAACACCTCCTCCAGTAGAATTACCGCACATTCTTTTGCAGTGGCGTGTTGGAGAGAAAAGAGCTCCACCTACTTGGTAGAAGTGTCTTCCACTAAGAAAATCCATTTCTTTCCGTCCGGCGTTTTCGGCAGGGGGCCGAAGAGGTCTATCGCAAGTATTTCGAAACGTTGGGAGTACACGGGTACAGTGCCTAGAATGAATAGTGTGCCGACCAAGGCGAAAAACAGGTTCCCTAAAAACCCTCCTCCGCCAGACGGCGTTGGTCTCGAATAAGCGGTCTAAAGCGGAGGAATTAACATTGAAACTAATGGGAATTTAATGCAAATGAAATGACCGATATCTTTGGAAATAATTGAAGAATTTGTCTGAAATTTGGTGTAATTATTGCAAGTGTTATGCACAAAAAGTCATTTGATTTTCAAAGAGATTGACCTAGGGATATATTCGTATTTTAAAAATTTTATTTAACTTTATCTGTGGTCGTTCAAACATTTGAGATCCAAAATAATCAAGTTCATTCATCACAGTAACGTGAAATTCGGTATGACGTTTTCTCTTGTGGTACATTTCAGTTCTTTCGATTTTGAAGCTTATCGGGCTAGCCCGTCCTGAGCCCGCCATATGACTTTACTTTTTGGTATAACTCGAGAATAGGTGTATCTAAAAATTCAAAGTTTAGCATATGCTTGTCATTTGCTATATATTTTAACTCTTTGGATTAAAAATCTTATCGGGCTAGCCCGTCCTGAGCCCAACAAGAGGGGTATATTGGTTTTTGAGAATAACTCAAAATTCGGAGCATCTAGAATGTCTAAATTTAACATATCATTGTCCTTTGTGGTATATTATATTTCATCGCATTTCGAAAGTTATCGGGCTAGCCCGTCTTGGCTGCCATAGAAATTTTCTTGCTTTAAAGAATAATTCGATAAAACGGAGTAGCTAAAAAATGTAAGTTTAGTATATCATTTCCTTTTGGATGGATTTTAATTTAGATTTTGAACCCCATTGGGCTAGCCCATCGTGGGTCCGCTGAAGAATGCATTAGTTTTTGGAGAATAACTCGAGAACCACAATAGCTAAAAATTTCAAGTTTAACATGTCGTTGGCTTTTGTGGTATATTTAAGTTTCTTCGGATTTGAACATTATCCGGTTAGCTCGTCCTGGGCCTGACATAGGAATGGACCCGGTTTTTTTTTAGAATAACTGGAAAATCGAGACAACTAGAAAATATAAATTTAGTACATCCTTATCTTTTGGGGAATATTTTAATTCCTTCTATTTTGAACCGTATCGGGCGAACCCGTTTTGGGCCCGCCTTAGAAATTCACTTTTTTGGGGGAATAACTCTAGAACCGGAGTATCTAAAAGTTCCAAGTTTAGAATGTCGTTGTCATTTGCGGTATATCTTAGCTCATTGGATTTAAAACCTTAACGGGCTAGCCCTATCTGTACTTGAAAACCGTGCAACTAGAATGTCTAAATTTAGTATATTATTCTCTTTTGGGATATATTGTAATTTTTTAGAATCTAAACTTAGATTACAAAAACTAAATTACACAGTCTTTGCCCAGCCTTAGGAATGCATTCGTTTTTGGAAAATAACTCGAAAATCTGAGAAAAATTATCATTTACCAAACAATTAAACAATTACATTAGTTCTCCTTAGGAATTATATTTGAAAAAGTATTTTGTACTGTTGTGTAAACTCACATTCGATCGTCGACCCCCCTTATCCTAGATCTTGGCTACGCTCATATGCAAGAGAATTAAATAATGTGAAACCAGTCTACGGTGCACTTTAAAGATTCATAGTAATATAGTGATTCATACTACATAGTATAATACAAAGAAAAGTCTTGTGACGGGATTTTTGGATGCTGAAATTCGCAGATTATGAACGAAAAAGAATATTATACATGTGACGGTTAAACAGATTCAAATCTCATATGACCAATGTGCTAATAAGATACTTCCTATTGTATCTAGAGGCCACCCTGAAGGCAGTACAAAATGCCTTTTCTTGGTGTTCTACCCATTTCCAGAGCCCCCGCTGATTTGCGGATCTTTTCAGCATTGTTCGTGTAAGAGATGTGGCAATTTGCGGAAACGTATGTTGTTGTTGTTGTTGAGACCCAGACCGTCCGACCTACCAGAAAGGTGTAAAGTAACTGTTTGGATGGCCGGGAAGTGCCACCCAATTTAGACCGGAACCCAGTGGGGGAGGCATCCACAGGGACCGTACCCTCCATTCCCTACCACCAACCACTCGGAAGGACATACGGACCCACATGTTTAACGTGATCGTACTCCGCGTGAACACGGCGGCAGTTTTGGCAGTGGCTGGAATCGAACCCGGGCCTACCGAGTGCAACTTCAGCGCGCTAACCAATGGGCTACCGTGCCCGCGGAAACGTATATGTAAAGGAGACATGCCTGTCGAAATAAAATAGCGGTCGATTACATGTCCACTCTCAATCAAAATTCTTATCAGTGCTATCTTTCACCGTACAAAAAAGACAGCACTTGTAGACAGCCCCTATCTTGTTCTAATGTTCAAGCGGCAATGGTGTTTCATGTTTTTCTTCCAAATTCGCAGGGCCACCCACAGGCATTTTCCCCAGTAGCCGAACATATGAAATAAAACAAAATATCGGCTAGGCATTATCATACATTCTTTTTTTAGGTTTACATGGTAATATGTATCAAAATGCAAAACAAAAGTTTGGTTTTAAAGCATTCGTTCAAGTTATTCAATTTAAAAATTAAAGCTTTTAAAAATTATTGAAAAATTTCAATTTCAAGTAAACAATATCAATACGCGCAGTCCAAATTTCAGCTAAAGAAATAAAATTATCTTCGTAAAAAGCAGAATACAACTCAAAATGCTGATATCGACCGGTTTCGAAGACAAAAAACCTTCTTCGTCAGATCACACAACCGCAACTTTCACTCGTACTCCCAGTGCACAGACCCAACATCCGTGGACAAATTTCGCACTTCTTAGCTCATTAGCATATGGATGTAACTATGTATCTAGAAAAAAAAGGGGGTCGACGATCGAATGGAGCTTATTGTACAAAATTCATTTTTTTTTAAATATGGACAATTTTGAGAACTAATGTAATTGTTCGGAAAATGAGGTTTTTTACCACACATCCCATCTCCCATGCCTACGCCACCAATTATAATTATATATACGCCGAAAATATTAAATTCTATCCGAAAAGGAATTAATATGCTAAATTTGGATTTTCTGTCTGCTCCCGTTTTCGGGTTATTCTAAAAATATTAGTATATTCCTATGGCAGGCCCAGCACAGGCTAGCTGAATGAAGTTCAAAATCGAAAAAATGAAATATACCACAAAAGACAATAGCATGCTAAATTTGGAATTTTTAGCTATTCCTGTTCTCGAGTTATTCATCAAACACGATTGCATTCCTACCCAATGAGGTTCAAATTATAAATTATGATAAACCCCAAAAGAAATTGATATACCAAATTTAGATTTTTTAGCTGCTCCGATTTACGAGTTATTCTCGAAAAACAAGTACATTATCACTATGTCAGGCCCAAGACGGGCGAGTCTGATAATGTTCAAAATCCAAAGAAAGAAAATATACCCTAAAAGACAATGATATTCTTAAAAAACGAGTACAATCTTGTTGGCACCGGGACGGGCTAACCCGATCAGGTTTAAAATCTAATGAGCTAAGACATACCGCAAGACAACGACATTCTAAATTTGAAACTTTTAGATACTCCGGTTCTAGAGTTATTCCCCAAAAAAAGTGAATTTCTAAGGCGGGCCCAAAACGGGTTCGCCCGATACGGTTCAAAATCGAAGAAATTAAAATATTCCCCAAAAGATAAGGATATACTAAATTTGTATTTTCTAGTTTCCCCGATTTTCCAGTTATTCTAAAAAAAAAAGGGTCCATTTTTATGTCGGGCCCAGGACGGGCTACCCCGATAAAGTTCAAATCCGAAGAAACTTAGATATACCCCAAAAGCCAACGACCTGTTAAACTTGGAATTTGTAGCTACTTCGGTTCTCGCATTATTCTTCAGAAACGAATGCATTCTTCAGCGGATCCAAGACGGGCTAGCCCAATGAGGTTCAAAATCTAGATTAAAATCCATCCAAAAGGAAATGATATACTAAATTTACATTTTTTAGCTACTGTGATTGATCGAGTTATTCTTGAAAAGAGAGCAAATTTCTATAGCGGGCCCAATATGGGCTAGCCCGATAAGGTTCGAAATGCGTTGAAATGTAATATACCCCAAAGAACAATGATATATTAAATTTAGACATTCTAGATGGTCCGAATTTTTAGTTATTCTCAAAAAACGATATATTCCTTTGGTTGAAATCAAGACGGGCTAGCTCGAAAATATTTTTAGTCCAAAGAGTTAAAATATACAGCAAATGACAAGGATATGCTAAATTTCGAATTTTTAGATACACCTGTTCTCGAGTTATACTGCAAAAATGGGTGAATTTCTAAGACGGGCTAACCCGGTACGGTTCAAAATTGAGAGAATTAAAATATACCCCAAAAGAAAACGATATATAAATTTAGATTTCCTGCTTTCTCTAATTTTCGAGTTATTCTCAAAAACCAGGTAAAGTTCTATGGCGGGGTTAGGGCGGGCTAGCCTGATAAGCTTTAAAATCGAAAGAACTTAAATATACCACAAGAGGAAACATCATAACGAATTTCACGTTACTGTGATAAATGAACCTGATTATTTTGGACCTCAAAGGTTTGAACGAACACCAGATCAAGTTAAATAAAATTTTAAAAATACGAATATATCCCTAGCTCAATCTCTCTGAAAATCAAATGACTTTTTGTGTATACCACTTACAATAATCACACCAAATTTGACACATATTCTTCAGTTATTTCGAAAGATATCGGTCATTTCATTTGCAATAAATTCCCATTAGTTTCAATGTTAACTCTTCTGCTTTAGACCGCTTATTCGAGACCAACGCCGTCTGGCGGAGGCAGCTTTTCAGGAACATCTCCCAGCATTGGGAGGTATAGGCGGTCGGCACACTATTAGTTCTAGGCACTGTAACACGGGTGTCCTTTAAAAGTCCAGTAGGTTTTTGGTTACTGGGTTTATATCTATTACAATCAACACAGTTCTTTACGTAGTCCGTAATGTATTTTCTCATTCCAGGAAAGTAATAGCGGGAGGCAATCCTGTAGTAAGTACCCTCAGCACCATAATGTCCGCTGGTCGGAGTATCGTGGTACTCCTGCAAGACTCTTTTGCGCTCTTGGATCGGTACCACTAACTGGGCCTCTTCGGATTCAGTATCCGTGGAGTAACGATACAGGATTCCTTGGGACATAAGATAACCACGGCTAGTCCAATTTGCGAAATTTTCAATTCTGTGGTCACCTTCAAAACAGTCAATAATTTTCTTTAAATAATCATCTCTCAACTGCTCATCCCGGATATAACTCGCTTTCCTGGTCGGTAAGTCTATGGTGACAGTACAGATGTTGCAAGTGGGCCCCTCATGTGTAGTACATGCAGGGCGGGAATCCCCATTCTGTTTTGGTATTAACACCACCGGGGCAGCATACAGAGCGTCACATTCCTCGATTACGCCCGATTTGAGAAGGGTGTCGATCTGTTCTTTCAGAATTTCCTTTCTGGCAGGAGAGAGCCTATAGGGAGTAGTGGCAACTGGGGAAGAATCACCCGTGTCGATCCGATGTTCCATATACGGCATCGGCTCTCCCCCTGGACTAAAGGTATCTTCACACTGGGTAAGCAATGCATTGAGTTTTCAGCGTCGGTCCTCCGTTAGATATTCACCTTCGTTGGGTCGGAGTAGACAAGAATTTGCCGCCATCGTACCTTCCTTAATGTCACAGGACTGGACAGTAGGGTTTTCAACTAATGGAAAGTATTCATCTGGGAACCAGGACTGTAGAACCAGGTATGGTTTTGAAGATTCAACACGACTCCGGATTTCTTCAGAAAATCTGCTCCCAATAGGGTACGATTTCTTTTGACTTCTGGTAGCACGAAAAGAGTTACTGGGAAAGAACGTCTCTCCAGACATACCGACACACACGTGGTAAAAACGTACCTCTCAATTTGGTTACCATCAGCAAGCGTCATCGTAATAAATGTTTTCTTAAACTCATCTTTCAGCAAATGGTACAGGGTCTCACCCGCAATAGAGTGTGTCGCTGCGCTATCCGCGTACGCTGTACCTGGTATACCATTTATTGTGACACTCACGACTGCAGCCCGCTCCAGTACCCCTGGACTATGGATTTGAATCTTCTCAAAGCGAGCTGCTGCCCGCATGGGAGGGTTACAAGTTGGGCATTCTGATTTTATAAATCCGGCTTTACCACAGCCATAACAGGTTAATGTTGGTCGTTCCTGGTTGGATCCAGCATCTGTTCGATTGGTTCTGCCTTCCTGAGAGCACCTCTTGGGCATAACAGGTTTCGTAACCTCATCTCTGACCGTGTTAGTCCTCCTCGGAAACGGCGGAATCGTTCGTATCCAACCTTTCCGCCAAGTCTAAGGGGTTGGTTAGCTCTGACCAAATATCAAGGAAATGGTTTCTGGTTTCCTGAGGTACTCGTTTCTTCATTTGGTCAGCCAGGACGAGTTCCTTTAATTGTTCAAATGTCTTGACATTCAGTTCAGTAAGCCAGCCGTCAAGATAATTGGTCAATTCAAAATAAAAATCACGCCAAGTACTGTTTTGGCTCTTACGATGCAGGGAAAACAATTGTCTGTATTTATCGGCAGTAAGCTTATATCTTTTCAACAGCATTGCCTTAACTTTATTGTAATCCTGACATTCCTCCTCTGGTTCTCTAGCCATAAGTTGACCTCAGATGGTAAAGATCCAATTAAATATGGGACCCAAGTCGCTTCTGGAATCTTTAAAAACGTAAGTTGTCGTTCAAATAAATTAAGAAATAATGCCATATCATCATCCTTAGGGTCGTATTTAGGGAGAATTCTCCTCACGTCCCACTTGGGTTGCTCCGTCTCCAAAACCGGGGTTGCGGTTACGGATTGCGAGACCCTCTGAGATTCAAGTTGCAACTTCAAACGTTCCAATTCAAACATTCTTTCATTTTCCAATTTGACTTCCTGTTCCCTTGCTATTCGATTTTCAATAATATTGTCCAACATATATTTTGTCAACTCTTCACTATAGCCTTCAGAACTCGTGATCAAATCTTTTAACTCCACCCCCTTAAGAGTGTCTGCTCCATCTAATCCCAACTCTTAACAAGTAATCTTAGATCTTCTTTACGTCCCTTACCTAGATAAGCCATTTCTATCGTAAACTCTCTAAATTCATCAAATTAACACAGAACAGTCTTTTTTCTCTTTAAAACGTAATAAATAATTCTGATCAAAGGCGAGAAAGATAAAGAAAACAGTTGCAGCACATCCGTTAATCCACTAGACCGATCGCAGACATTCCATAGCGCGCCGGTCAAATGAAATTGAAGTTCAGACAAGAACGGCAAGCACTTCGTTTTACAAAAGAATGTTTTTGTACGATAGGTTTCACTACTGCAATTGCTGGATGGCGAAAACAGAAGTACAACTACTTAAAATAGTTTAAACAGGTTGAACACTTATCTGTTAATATTCTTGGCATGGAAGGGATATTCCAACACCACATTCACATGAACACATCAGGATGGGGTTATCCCAAGAGTTCTTTTTGTCCGTCGTTTTGAGAACACACAAACACTGGCCGCACGTTCGGACGCCAAACTATATCCGATAGTTGTACAGGATTGACACGGATACACTTGTACACATTTTAAAGTTTAATGACAGTAGTAAACTATTCACAAAATACAACACAAACATTACAAAATTCAAGAAATTTCACACAACAAAACTGGTGGGCTTCGAGCCAATGTCGTGAGTCCACCGTCTCTCTCTTTCTCTTTCTTCTTTTTTTCTATTTTTCCCAGGTGTCGCTGCGCTGGCAGCTCACTCGTTACATATATATATATAATGTTGGACTCGTTTGATGTAGGATGATGTCTTTGTCGCACCTGGTATGGGAGCTATGTCGGCAAATCGGGTGTGACGAAAATAGTTGGATTTTGAAAGATTGTAACTTGGCATGTAATAGTCGGAGAGGGGCGGCAGTGGTATCAAATGCTATCGAACGTGAGATAAAATAAAAATTATCAAGCAATAATCAAATTGCTAAGTTTTATTCCTTTAATTCAGATTCTTAATTAACATTTTGTAATAATTAACTTTGTAACTTATTAGATTACTGTTGGCAGTTTGTAGAAATAAATGAAATGTTTATGTAAACCGTTGCTTTAAGACAAATACCTGTGTGATAAGACGTAGTCTACGTTGCGGATGTATATTCGGTACAGATCCTCAAGTCTTCTTTTAACTATTTTAAAACAATGGAATTTTTGCAGGCCATTTGTAGAAAAAAATACCCGTTGTACTTTTTGAGGATGTAACAAATCTTAATACATTAAAATGTTCTACTAGACTACGCTGTGTACCAAATTTCAGCTTTCTAGGACGTAGGAAAGTATGTTGAAATGACATCAAAGAAGTTGAAAAACACACACACATCATTCATGATGTATTAAATAAAAGCTTTTAATAATAAAATTTATAGCCAACGGCTCTACCTTGCTGAAAACACCGGTTCCTGTTAGATCACTGAAGTTAAGCAGCATCGGACGCGGATAGTACTTGGGTGGGTGACCACTTGGGAACACCGTGTGCTGTTGGCTCATTTAAGTCGACGTGGTGGCCGAACGGTCAAGGCGAGCGTTTCCAGCGATTGATCTGCAGCCGTGTTGTGGGTTCGAGTCCTACGTAAGACATGGATGTTGTGTGTCATGGGCGCAGTCTGATCCGCCCCCCTCTGGTGCACCTGAGGCAACGTCCTAGGACGGCAAAATGGTTCACGATTTCGGCCGTACATAGGGCAAAACGACGTAAGTCGACATAGTCTAGTGCCTGACCATTGGGAAAAAAAATAATAATAATAATAATAAAATTTATTAATATATATGAAAGACATTCATTAGACAAAAGATTTTTTTAAATCTAAAATTGAATAGGATGCCGACATATTTCGTTCTTGAGATATTGCACATTTTTTTTAAACGGAAAAAATCAAAAGATTTAATCCCACGAAAGTCCTATTCACTTGAGAAACATTTGGAACAAAATTGACTAAAAACTAGCGATTTATCAGTGTTTCTCTTCTATTACATTTATAAAGGTTAACAGAAAAATGAATTTCAGGGAGGGGCGACAAAAAACCTAGAGCCGGGCCTGCCTGCACAGAGGGCCAAAGATGTGATACATGGTTATATTAGAGCTATGCTTACCATACTTCACATTTTGACTGGGATTGTTCCGGTTTAAAGGTACATCCAGAAGTCTCAACGATTTGTCATTTTATCCTTGTTTGAAATTTATCTTTTGGAATAAAGTTTTGATGTGAAAGAACAATTCTTGTGGCTATGGGACCATGATATTACATTGATTCCAATTAAAACAGTTACAGAAAAAATGAATGATACACTTGCACATGCTGTTAGGAAATTGCAGTCTTCAAACTGTAACACGAATCCCCCCCCCCCCACCCACCCACCCTCCTAATATTTCACCTTCTAATGTTGTAGTTTAGCGATATCAATCATGAACATGAAGGAAAAAAAATTTCCATGTATGATTTTTTGTGATGTTCCCAATTGGGAACATGGGCCATATGTGGCCAGTGTAAGGTGAAGATTTATTTAAGGTCTCAATGGATTACAGTTATTAATAGATTAGATAACAAACAGAATAATTTATTTTTAAGTTTAAACACAGATGTGAATTTAATTGAAAGAATGTAAAATATTTCCCTACCCCCTCCAAAAATTTACAGTTTAATTTTATACCTATATTCCATGGTACATTGGAAAGAGTTCACATGTAACCTTTTCTTGCCCTCGTTGCATTCTAATCTTGTATTTACCTCCACACTGTGCACATCTGCCTTGGGATGTTCCCATGAGGCAATGCCCGTCGCCTTTCCTCTGTAATATACAGCAGTATTCCACACATGAGCATTGGTGGCCATAGTATGGAACCGTAGACTCGGCAATGCTGAGTTCATTGTAAAATAATCCAAACTGAATATATTTTTTCATTCATCGTGAATTGGTTGAATTTTACTCAGTTTTTTTTTTCTTTTCCAATGATGTCTTTGAATTTTCTCCTTGACACTACGGTATACGCAGCTGTATCTTAAGTGCTTCAATAATCATTTTCAGGGTTACAGGGTGATAGCCACTCAATTAGATGAGCCCCAAAAATTGAGCAATGTCTTTCTAATCAGTTTTGTAAATTAGTCCCATATTGAGCTGCATAAGTTGTTGTCATTTTGGCTTCTAGTATGCTTATGTATGTATTCGTGTACAGTAATATGTATTCATGGATATAAATTTGAAGAAAATGCCAATAAATTCGTTTTCCATTATTTCATGGAATTTTATCACCCATTTCTCTGTCGATTGACTTTGAATATCCTTATCAATCACTGAGCATTTCTTGCATTTAGGTGATGCTGGCTTCATTCCTTTTTGCTTTCGAAGAATTATGCGATGGTTTTTGTTCAGAAGGGGGGTTTTCACTTGAAGACAATTTATACTAAGTGGGCTCTGTTACCGGTTTTATTAATAGATGCGTAGGAGACTAATATATCCACAAACATCAGAAGACCCAACAAGACTGAGAATATTGTTATCCATGTCCTTTTCTTCAGAGATGTGCTCATTTTCATGAGGGAGGAAGCTGGTGAATTTCTTGTTCTTCAGCAGAAGCATCCGATAGATCCGAATTCTTCCGAGTCATGAAATAATCGACAGCTTCTTCCACAGTGGGGCATCGTTTGGTCTTGCAGACTGAAAAATTGGATGTGGACAGCACATGTGACTCCACAATTCATTTTCTCTTTATTTATTTAATAATTCATTCAATTGAGTTGAATGACACAAAATGACATGTATCATTTTTTTTAAATGACACTGATTGGGCACTTTTGTCTCCACAATTTTTTAACAACTAAACGTATTCTCAAAACTGGCATAGCCAATATGCGAAGAAACTAAAATATTTCGAACGACTAGTCCTAGAATAATTGGGTGGGTCTTATTCTTTTTATAAATTACGTATAAAACAAACATTTAATGGATATGTTTGAACATGCATAGTTTTTCATTTTAGATTTGTATAATTTTTCCAGACCTTTTCCACAAAAAGGCAGGGGTTCTTTTATTTTCCCCCCCCCCCCTCCAAATCCTACCAAAATCTAATCAGCATTAGGGTAATACAATCTACCCAATTTTGTGAAATTGGGTCCATTAATGTTTTAGCTAGAGTTGATGCATACGATTTTTGCGGGCTATTTTTTTAAAAAGAAAATAAAGGCAGGTTCTTTTTTTCTGAATCGGTATTAACGCAGGTTTTTTTTTCTGAATCAGTATCACCCACAAGTGACCTACCTATGAAATTTTATGAAATTGCGTCCATCAGTTTTTGAGTTAGCGTGGATGCATACATTGCATAGACAGACACATACACAGAGACATCATGCTAAAAATAGTTTTTTCATACTCTAAAGGTTCCAAAACATGTTGATTCGTGGAAAACTTGTATTGTGATTTTCCACATGATTCCAATGCTTTCCCTATACATTAGATTATCATGTATTATAGGGGACGTAAGAAAAAAACACTTGACAACCGTTTAGCGCATACCATTGAGGAACGGGATTCCCCTTTCCAGGAAAACTTGCATGCGAGGGTTTTCCCCTTTCAGTGGAAACTTGCAAAAGGGTGAATTCCTTTTCAGCGTGTACTATGTACAGATGTTCCGATTTGGGAACATTCAAATTGGATGCATTATAACAAACATATTTCTTATTAATATTATTCTATCTTGTGTTTTTTTTCTCAAAGTGACCTTTTTTAACTAGAACGACACATGTTGAAAAATATTGGATATTTTTTTTTCAATTTTAGAAGGATTTTTAAATGATGCAGTATGAAAAGTCCATTTTTAGGCATTTCTGTACAGTATGGAGTTTATTTCTGCAACATAACTCCTATACCAAAAATTCAATTCATCTTTTATTTCTAAACAGTCATTTTTACAAAGCATATAAAACATTAACATTTTTACAAAGAATGAAACATGATTTCTAATAGAATTTTAAATTTGATGTCCACATAGTAACACATTAGTTGGCTAATGAAAGTATATCCCGAGCAATGACGGGTACAGTTTTCTAATAAGACATACTGATTTATTTAGCCTAGTTGCATTATTTACTATTTCACAAGTTTGCTCTCGCTTTCGAACAGTGTTTGCAAGAAGAAAATCTTCCCGTGGGTAAAAGTATCAGTTAATTAAGATAATTTTAAAAGGAATTTTTTTTTTTATTTCAAGGAGTATATTCCAATTATCAATGAGGTATTGCTATTTCATGGAAATCAGGGAATATCAACATTCTAGAAAAATCAGGGAATTCCAAAAAAAACCTGCAAAATCAGGGAAATTGGATTTTTTTTAATCATAGCTTTCTTCCAACTTGCAACAATACATATGTATAGAATTCCTTATTCGTATTTCATGTGACATGTGACAGTCTATTGGACACCTCAATAAAAAAAAAAGAGAGTTTAAAATTCCCTCTCATCTTAATTGTTTTGAAAGCTGTCCAGATATTTCAGGAAGGGCAG
Organism: Amaurobius ferox; assembly: GCA_951213105.1. Taxonomy (NCBI): domain Eukaryota; kingdom Metazoa; phylum Arthropoda; class Arachnida; order Araneae; family Amaurobiidae; genus Amaurobius; species Amaurobius ferox. The sequence continues at coordinate 2,083,769 of OX578138.1, forward strand.
ATTAAAAAAATACTGTTTCTGTGTATACCTAATTTTATTGCAATAAGTGATATTGAACTATATGAGTTCTGGACTGCATTATACAGAACACTGCTGAGTTTATAGCTGAATTCTATAGGTTATCGAAAATTTTAATGCTTGAAAGATAAATATTCTTATAATAATATTGTTCTTATATAACTCTTGCATAAGTACTATAATTTTTAATACTGAAAGTAATTAACTTTAAATATTTATTTTTAATGATCAGTTTCAATTTCATTAATTGACTTTTTTACTTTCCCTGCAATACCTGCAATACATGGTAATGTATAGGGAAAGTATCATACGGAAAATTACAACTCGAGTTTTTGACGGATCTACACTTTTCGAGACCTCTAGAATATGAAAAAATCATTTTTAGCGTGACGTCTGTGTATCTGTGCAATGTATGTATCCACTCTAACTCAAAAGCTAATGGACAGAATTTCATAAAATTTGGTAGGTAAGACTTTTGGGCGTGACCCTGGTGCTGATTAGTTTTTGGTACAATTTGGGAAAAAAGAACCCGCCTTTTTTTTGCGAAATGGCCCGCAAAAATCTCATGTTTCACTCTAGCTGAAATACTAATTGACCAAATTTCACAAAATTTGGTAGATAAATCACTTGTGGGATGCTCTGGTGCTGATTAGATTTTGGTAAGATTCGGAAAAGTGCAACCTGCCCTTTTTTACGAAATGGTCTGCAAAAATCGCTAATATCTAAAAAAAAAGACTATGTATGTTCAAATGTATCAATTAAATGCTTATTTTATACGTAATTTTTGACAAGGGAAAGAATAAGAACAACTTTATTACTCTAGGACTAACCGTTCTCGAGATATTTGAGATTTTTTGCATTTTTGTTATGCCACCTTTGGAAAAATGTCCAATTAAACTCAATTTAATGAGTTCTTAAAGAAATATAGAAAGAATGAATTCACGTCTGCAGGGAAAGTCATGTGCTGCCGACATCAGATTTTTACTTTCCCTGCAATGGAAGGTAATGTATAGGGAAAGTATTAGAATCATGTCGAAAATCGCAACTCAAGTTTTCTACAGATCCACACGTTTTGAGACCTCTAGAATAAGAAAAAACTATTTTTAGCGTGAAGTCTGTGTGTGTCTGTCTGTGCAATGTAGGTATCCACTCTAACTAAAAAACTAATGGATCCAATTTTATAAAATTTGGTAGGTGAGCCACTTGGGTAAGACCCTGGTGCTGATTAGTTTTTGGTAGGATTCATAATGACAGAACCCGCCTCTTTTTGTGAAATGACCCGCAAAAGTTGCCTGTATCCACTCTAGCTGAAAAACTAATGAACCGAATATCACAAAATTCAGTAGATAAGTCACTTGTGGGTCACCCTTGTGCTGATTAGATTTTGGTACTATTCGGGAAAAAAAAAATAACCTGCCTTTTTTAGCGATATGGCCTGCAAAAAATCATCAAAATCTAAAATAAAAACTACGTATGCTTAAATATATCCATTAAATGCTTGTTTTATACGTAATTTTTAACGAAAAAAAGAATAAGACCAATCCCATTACACTAGGACTAGCCAGCCGTTCTCGAGATATTTTCGTATTTTCTCTACGTGACCTTTAAAAACAAGTCCAGGTACCAAATGAGAACGAAAATTGAATTAAAAGTGAATTAAATTTAATTAAAATAGAGAGAACATGAATATAAGTCTTCAAGGAAAATCATGTGATGCCCACATAAAATTTTTTATCTTATTAACTTACCAATTAGCAATATCACTGATATTGCTGCAAATTGGATTAAATAGTTTCTATTTGCTGATTTAGCAAATGTAAAAACTAATCAAACGTATCCCTTAACAAAATAAACACTGATATTTTATAATCTATGATTCTTAGAAAATGATTTGCATGTGTAGAAAATGATTTGCAGTGTTTAGAGTATTTGCAAAATACTCGTTTGCTGTGTTCATCATATGAAATCTAAAAATATGAATTCTTCGCACAATTTGGAAAAAAAAAAACGTTTTTCTTTTTGTCTAGAGCTTCACCAGGCTTGAAGAATGTATGTTGAACCAGAATTATTTTAGAACTAACTCTATTTCTTGAACTAGATTTATTGCTAGACTCTGGCTCCGTTTTTGACCAAAAATGTCTACCCATGTTATATAATGATGCCAACTGTGATGAGGAAAGGATAAATGTCTCTGAAAATTTGTTTAATGATTGAATGTGACAATTTTGGTATACACATACCCCCAATTTCATTGAGTCAGTTGTGTAAAATGTGCACTGCAGTGCGTATTTACAACACTGTTTTCAAAGTACAATCAGCAGGATGATAGCGTAGTTTGTTCCATTTTGTTCTTTTCACGGTTTCATTAGAGGTCAAAATGTAGACTAAAAATTATAAATATAAAAATTATGTTTTTTTCTAAAGATGTGATCTAATTGTGCTGAGATTGTTGAAATTAAGATGCAAACTGTGTCCGTCATAAAATGGGTTAACACCACAACTAGATGCTAGATTTTAACATAGAATTTAACATAGATTTTGACATAGAATGTAGAGTCCTTGCAAGTCACTAGTTTTGTGATTTGGGGAAGGGTCTTATCACACCCGATTTTCACTGCTATTTATATGAATATTATATATATATATATATATATCTATTCTTAATCTCTTATCTTGAGCTGATTATTATTGCCTATTCTCATTTTTGCCGAGTTTTATTTTTATTTACTTTTAATTGTGATTTTTGAATCCTAATATTCTTCTCTTCCCCCTTTCCATTGTAGTGATATGTTACCTTCTATCTTTATCCTTAGTCTTGGCCTATAGTTACTCATTTGTAACAGATATGCTCAAGATGGGTTTATTTGTACATACAGCAGTTTATGCATAATTTTCGATTAAAATCCTTCAATTCTTATTTATATATATATATATATATATATATATATATATATATATATATATATATATATATATATATATATAACTACTCTGTTTTAACTCCTGGGCAATGCATGTTCCCTAATAAAATTTTCAAAAGATTCTTTTAGCAAAAGAAATAAAAATACATTCTTTTTTATACTATTTTGATTTTCAAAAATTTACGTCTGATTTTCAGAATGTGCATATACAATTGAAATAATTGTATTTTCCAAATTGAAAATTATCTTAATTGAAAATCTTGATTGAGTTGAAATAGAAAATCTCAAAGTTTGAGCCATGGTTAAAAAAACACCTGTGAAAAAAGAAATGCTTGTATTCTAGCAGAATCGTCTGCTCAATAAAATTAAAAATGCCAAAAATTTGGCCGAATTTCAACTTTTAAAGTAATACAAATTTTTAAAAATCTCGCCGAGTTATATTGTTTGGGGGTCTGAAGTATCCCTGTACCGAATTTCACTGCTGTCTAAAGTATTGATTTTCTACGCCATTGTCTAAAGTATTGATTTTCTAGCCTGCTGCATTCAAGGCTATGCTACAACCTTTTTAAAATCTCTTAACTGTAGTAACCTTCTTGCAATTGCTTTCGACAACTCAACCCCATAGAAAATGTATCTCGCTTTGCTCGGGACTTAAGTCAAAATTGAATTCATTCATTCAATGTTGCAAAGGTATAGTTATACCTGCAGCTGTGCATTCCCTGCAAAATGGGCATAATATGCAGTGTTTCTTTCAGGCATACATCTGAGGGGAGGGCACTTTTTCTCCAGAGACAATTATTTGGGAGACATTTTATGTTACCTAGCTTAATAATAAGTTAATAATAAATTCAGACTATAATGAAAAAAAATGTTTTTTGCTTCTACAGATTTGTAACAAGACAGGTGCAAATCTAACAAAAGAAGCTTTTATTGGTGTGCGGATGGGGTTTAGAAATTCTCTCGAGGCTCCTCGCCAAAAGGCCAAATTGAGAATAAAACCAGTAAAAGCACTGAGCTGAACGTAAACATTTATCTCAGTGGAAAAAAAACCCTTCCTTTTGAATGAAAACCCCATATGAAAAAACTATTTTACAGTGTAATTCTATTGTAAAAGTTATACACACACACACGCACATATATATATATATATATACACACTGCTGGATAATTGCTAAGGACGGATCACAAATTGCAATGTAGCACAACATTAAGTGGAGGCGGAAGCCCAGCAGGATAAAATATTGTTGCCACACTGTTCGGACATTAGAATAAAGATCATTTATTGTTCTGGAAAATACAGAAGGTTTTGAAACATCTGAAAGGAAAAAGTGTTCATTTGATGCTGTGTACAGAGAAATGGAAAAATACATATAAACGACAGCAGGCACCTTTGAGAAAGGTGTCAGTACGGGATATGTCCACCGTGGAGTGTGATGCAACATTCCACACGTTGTGTCATGCTTTGCACAACATTATCCAATGATGATGAAGAAGAATGTGAAGAAGTTATCTCGTCTTCTTAAAGACGCCATGGACTCCATTGATAAACTTAACTTATTTTGTTTGTCAAAACACCAGTGAAAAAACTTTCAAAGACCTTAATTCGATTCATAACGCTGTACTCATAACTCACATTCAATCCGCACGTCAGACAATGATTAAATATTTTTTTAATTAATATCTACCTGCATGCATATAAATCATATAAAACAAGATGTGTATTTACTTAAGATATGTATGTATGAAATTAAAATAAAGGTATGATTTTTTTCATTTTTATGATTGTAAATGTTTAAATATAAAAATTTAATAAATATTATCTTCAATATAGATAATATCTAAATAAAATAAAAATATTACTTTTAAATAAATTAGGATGATTTGTAGCATTAAATTTGTAATAATCAAAGTTGTTTTTTAAAATTCCGATATACATCTTTTTCGAATTTCCCTTGAGAAACGTATAAACGGTGCTTCACTGTATATAGTAATTACTTGTATGCATGTAAATATTGTAATTAAAAACTGCATATATATATATATATATATATTTATACAGGACAAATAGACCCGAAAGAATCATTGCTAATAAGTCCAAGACAACTTTTGAAATGGGGTTCTGACCTGTTCGAGAAGAGATCCTTTTCTGTGCTGGAGAGGGGGATAGCTGGACGCCTCATGTCCCGCAACAGGGACATCCGCTGAACAGATGATGTCCCATTCTTCCAGACCTAGAGAAAAAAAAATCAAATAGTGCTACAATTCATTTAAATCACTGACCATAGGCTTTCAAAATTGCGGGGGTGCTCATCTATAATTTACAAATAACAAATAGTTTACTTGGGGAACTTTAATTCATTATATTTTATCCACCGATTTCATCATGATATAGCCATGGTCTCAATTCGTAAAAAAATACTAAATGAAAAGAAATTTGAAAACTATGAATATGCTAGCGCAGACGCCATGGAATACATTGACCCTGTTCTGCCAAACTCGATACGAACCGTCTCTGTATCCTTCAGCGACAGATTCTTTATGAAAGCCTTGCGCAGGTGCAGTCATTTGGAACTGAGTTTAGATTTTTTTAATTATTACAGAACTACAATAATTCATTTTACTCGAAAACGTCAAACTTCATTGAGGAAATAGTGCAATTATTTTTGCACAGAATATAGATGCACAGAAAATACGCAAAAATAAAACAGTTTTAGGATGGTTGCAACACTCAATATAAATTTAATTAAAAGAACTTTAAAAATCACAATTATTTTTGAAACCATTTGTGAATTTTAACATCGCTTAAAATGTGCTTAAAACACAAGGTCCCATAGGGTTCAATGTATTTCATTTTTTCAACCCGGCTTTCATCCAAAACTAATTGAGTGATATTATTCATTGACATTCCCATAGGTCCCACAGACCGTCTGAACAGCATACTAAAATTTCATTTTGATAAAGTCATTTTTATGGCAGTTATCGTGCGAATGGACCGACACACAGAATGACCCAAATCATAAACGCTTTTCAACTGTGTTGGAAAGTGTTAAAAAAGCTATATGCCTTCGAAAACAACAATGCTTAAAAGAATTTGAGATGGTCTGCGGTATTCTAGAATATTATTCCAAAGTTTTATCTGCAAAACCAAGAAACAAACAGCCGTTTGAATTTCAGAAAAAGGTACTTAGCAATTTCACAGAGAGGATCTCCTCCTCCTCTGTACTCAAACAATGTTTCCGTATGGGACATTCTCTGATTTTAACATTTTCAGGTATGTTCACAAATAGAGTGAGATAGGTCAGAGCTTTCCCTCCTTTTAAGCTAAAAATCTTTAAAAAAACTCATATATTTTTGACAAAAATGTAGCCAAAAATCTTGACAGTTCTTTGAAGAAATTATTAATTTAATATTCTTTATTTAAAATGGTGACTTTTTTATTTGTAGGCTTAACATATGTCCTATTTTGACTGGGATTGCCCCAGGTTTCCTCCCCCCCCCCCCAAAGGCTCTGCCGGTTTGTCATTTTGTCCCAGCTTGAAATTTATCTGTTTTGGTGGAAAAGAATGGTTCTTATGGCTTAGGGAGCGTGATATTACATTGATTTCAGAAGCATGCTGTTATACATGTAAATGAATTAAAGTTGTGATTGCTAAAAAATTCTAGACTTCCACCCATGACACACAGAAAAAAAATCTGATGTGGGCAGTACATGACTTTCCTTATATAATGCAATGAATTGACTATTTTATAGTCAAAAAATAATGTATAAAATCCTTGACAACATTTAAAACTATTTCAAAATTACCAAATAACTTATATTTCGCATAATTCTAAATAAACAGTTATCAATATTGATAGCATCCTCAATAAGCGATAGTCTATATTAAAATATTATAATAATTAATTCATCAATTAGGCATCATTTTCATTAATTTACCTTTTTTTTCTTTCCAATTTTGACGATATTTTTATCAATCTGGGGCGAAATATTGCCAGGTTGGCGATACCTTGCTAAATTATTCGCCAAATGCATTACCAAGTGTACCAGACAAACAGAGAGAAGAGCACCTCATATACTAGAATATCTATAGCTCGTCATGTGATGGAAATTGGAATTTGCGAGACATTACTTCCCATTTGGCATGTTACATTTTTTGCCAAACGTTATGGACGAACGGGTTATTCTAGTCTATTCTTATGTTCTTCCAAGATATTGAACTTTCATCAATTAGTCATCTTTTTCATTGATTTAGCATCATTTTTTATCAATTTGGTGACATTTTAGTTAATTTGTCAAAATTTAAAAATGTCGCCAAGCTGGCGACATTCCACCAAAATCTCACCAAGCGTTTTGGATGGAGACATAAGTTATTCTTATAGCAGATAAATAATTATAGGCATCCAAATAAAAAAGTATTACCCAAAATATATTTTCTCATGAATGGAATGAGCTAGAAATCCACGAGAATGCTGTCACCCAATTTATCACATGATATTACAGTGCCTGCCACTTAATTGGATCATGTTCGTGCCATCGATGTTTGATCCAATAAAGCGGCTGATTCGAAGAAGCGGCGGCAATGCAGTTTCGTTTTTTTTTTACTCAGCATAGTAATACATACAAGGAGCGTTGAGGGGGGGGGGGGGCAGAGGAGGCAATTTTCCCCGGGCCCGAGTGTCAGCCACACCAGGTAGGAAATTATGTAAAAACATATAGGGGAGGGGCTCGGCACCCCCGGTTCAATGTCTGTCCTAGGGCCCGAGACCAGCTCTCAACGGCCTTGTACATACATGAAACATAGTCGTACATATATGAAAAAGTTTTGAATGTTCTTACTTTTTCATACATAAAATTAAGAATTTAAAGAAAGGATTAAATTTTTTTTGCAATAAAATTTAACATTGAAAAGATAAGGTAAAAGTCTAAGATAAGGTAATCTGCCCCTGAGTATATATTATATATGCAGCAATAAATACACTATATAAGAAGAAACACTTTATGCACTTACTGTACTTTATTGGAAAAACATTTGTATTGTAGATTGCTTCGTAGTGGCACTAATTAGCTTTGATACTCTCTTTTCAATATCGTAAAAAGAATTATAGTCATCGCAAGATGCACCTCGTTGTTCTAATGTTCTTCTAAGAATTTGAAGAGCCTGACGCGATTCCCTAGCCGTTGGTAGTGGCAGTTCATTGTTTTCTACTTTTTCCTCATCTGCTTCTCCAGTTGTTTCTTTGGATTGTTGAATTGTTAAAACAATGTCTTCTTCCGTTTTTACAACTGATGTCAGTACGTTTCCATCGATATTGACCCAGTTCCAAAATTCTTCTGTAAGCTCCTCGTCATTGCGTGGGTCTTCTTGCTCTTGTGGAATGTTGTTCGCTACTTCAACTACGACTCCCGATTTTTTGAAACAATTGAAAATTGTTATTGGAGTAACATTTTTCCATGCATTTATTATCATGTGAAAGGCGTCAAGAAAACTGACTGATTTCGCTGTACTATCACTAGCAGTAGGCTTCATTGGATCGTCTATTACCTGAACAATTTTCATTCTTATATTCTTGCGATAATGGGTTTTAAAAGTTTTTTTAAGATTCCTTGATCCAATAGTTGAATAACTGATGTGGTATTTGGTGGAAAATAAAACAGTTCTATGTTGTTTAACTTCAACTCCGGATGGTTTAACTTCAACTCCGTTGCAGTTGTCAAGCAAAACTGCAATTTTTTCTGTTCCAAGCTCTGTGTCCCATTTCCTCATGTATTTTGTGAAAATCTTGCTCGTCATCCATGCCTTTGTATTGCTTGTGTATTCTACGGGAAGCTGTTTTACACCTTTTAAGCAACGTGGGTTCTTGCTCGCTAATATGACAAAAGGTCTTTTCTTTACTGTTCCAGTCATATTATGTCAGGAGAACTGTTATCCGTGTTATTTTATGTGGATATTTAAATGTGAAGAAGCATACTTTAAAGATATATTATGAAGTTTTTATTTTAATAGTGATTTTACTTTTAATAATAGAGCAAGCTGCAGACATTACATTTTTATATAAACATCATTCCAAGTCCATTTCGTAAACACGAGAGAGGGTTGCCATAAACATATTTTTAATACTGCTGTTGCCAGATATAAAATAAAGATATTTTAAATAACAATTATATTTTAACACACCCCTGTAATTGTTAATTTAAAAAATAGAAATAAAAAAAATGTTACAGTTATCTACAGTATAGTCCAAATGTTCATTATAAAAAAAAGATTAAGAAACCAGTTTCATTCCTAAAATAGGAAACTTGTTAGTTCCAAGAGGTTTTGTTAAAATGTCAGCTATTTGATGTTGAGTTGGACAGTATTTTATATCTATAATTTTTTGCTCATATTTTTCTTTTATGAAGTGAAATCTGACATCTATATGTTTACTTCTGTGATTTAGAACACCCTTCCTAATTAATTCTATTGCACTTTGATTGTCAATATTCATTGTTGCTGTTATTTTCTCTCCCTTCGATCAGTGCCTTTAGATATACTAACTCTTTACAACATTCAGCTGCAGATATATATTCTGCTTCGGTGCTTCAAGTAGCAACTAAAGGTGATGCCCAAGAGATAGGTCCTCCACAATAATAAATAACATATCCTGTAGTACTTTTCAGTCTTTCCAAATCTCCTGCATAATCAGCATCACAGTAAGCTTCCAAATTTGCATCACTGTTTCGGTTGTAAGATATTCCTAATTCAGCTGTTCCTTTTAAGTACCTCAGAATTCTTTTTAAATTTTCTGAATCTTCTTTAGATGGATTTTCTACCTGTCTACTACAAAAACCTACAGAGTAGCTTAGATCTGGTTTTTGTTGATAAATAAATCCAATCGCTTCACGATAAGAATAAGTAATTTTCTTTGTACTCTCTTATTTGAAAGAATAGGCATATTTGATGGTTTTGCTTCAGACATTTGAAATTTTTCCAGTACTCGATTTGCATATCCAGTTTGAGAAAGCTTTAAAGAATATGAGTCCTTTTTCAGATCAATTCCTAAAAATGAAGAGGGTTCGTTTAATGATGTCATTTCAAATTTTTTCTTCAATTTCACAAGTAAATCATCTATTTTATCTTTATTATCCCCTGTTATGATTCCATCATCGACATAAATTGCCAGTATTAATGTATTGTCCTTGTTAACAAAAATACACTGTTCAGTTTTTAAAGATTCTAATCCTTCTTGTTTTAAAAAATCAGTTAAAGTCTTATTCCACGTAGTTGGTGACTGCTTAAGACCATATAGTGCTTTTCCAATTTGCATATTTTGTTTTCTCTTTCATAACCTTCAGGTAAGTACATATATGTTTCTTCTTGAAGTACTCCGTAGAGAAAGGCAGCTTTAACATTGAATTTCTTCATGTAATAATTCTTCTTAGTGGATGTTGCAAAAATAGTTCTCAAAGAATCACTACCTACAACTGGACTATATGTCTGCTCAAAGTGTATTCCTTGTGTTTGTTCAAATCCTCTAACTACGAGTCTAGCCTTGTATTTGCCATCATCTTTGATTTTAAATATCCATTTGCTGGTTAGTATTTTTTTCCCTTTTAATTCTTTTTCATCTACTAAGGTCCAGGTTTTGTTTTCCTCCAATGACTTTTTTTCTTCTTTTACAGCTTGTTGCACAACTTGTTGTTTACAGCATTTTAATTTTTCAGGACTATTGATTGCTTCTTCAAAAGTTAGCAAAACATATTCATTTAATTTTTCTGGGAGTTTTTTCTTCCTTTTACCTTTTCCCAATTCTTCTTCGGTATTTTCTTTTAACACTTCTTCTGTATCTTTATCTTTCAACAATTTTTCTATATCTTGCTCCTTTTCCACATCTAAATTTTTCATTCCTTTGTCTTCAGAAATTTCATCTATTTCATTGGTATCTTCATATTTTTCATCATCATCACCACCATCTGTTTCAGTGTCATTTAAATCCAAAAATTTTAAGGCTGAAGAACTTTGTTTACATTGACTTTCTTTTGGGTCTATAAAGTACCCATCCCTTGAGATTTTTATTTTTCATTTTTCTGTATCCCAAAGTCTATAACTATTAGGTGCATAGCCAACAAATATGTATTTTTTACATCGACTTTCAAGTTTTTTAGATGACCTGTGATTTTTGAATATGCAGTTGATCCAAATATTTGAAGATTTGATAAATTTTGCTTTCCTCCAAACCATTTTTCAGCAGGCAAAGTGTCAATAGCAACGGTAGGACTTCTGTTGTGAAGATAAGTAGCTGCATACAGTGCTTCTCCCCACATTTCTTTTTCTCCATTTGAATCAAATAGAAGAGCTCGAGTTTTATCCATCAATGTCTGATTTAGTCGTACTGCTTTACCATTAAGTTGTGGTGTATGAGGGATGGTATAATCTAAAACAGTACCTTTAGATTTACACCAATTTACAAGATTTTTAGAAATATATTCTCCATTATCACAGCGCATTTTTGCGACTTTTAAGTTCCATTTGTTCTCAGCTTCAAGGACATATTGCTTCAGAACATTCGAAACATCACTTTTATACTGCAATAGATAAACTGAAGCAAAATGGGTATAGTCATCTAAAAACGTTATAAAATATTTACAATTATCCCAAGTTGATACTTCAATAGGACCAACAACATCAGAATGTATCAGTTCAAGTGGTCTTGTAGCTCTAGTGCGACCAACTCCAATTTTTTTTCGAGTTTTTTTACTTTTGTAACAAACATCACAATTTTTGCTTAAGTTCTTGAGATCTTCATCACGCAGCATTACACCATGTGCAAGAGTTTTTAAGTATTCTCCACTTAAATGTCCCATTTTTCTGTGCAATAACACAGCATTGTCAGTAATGCTTCTTTTTTTATGCAAGTTCACTGTATATAAACCAGTCTGATTTTTATCACCTTCAATTATTAGGTCTCCATTTTTGAATACTTCCACTTTATTTTTAGAGAATTTTACAACTCCATCATTTTCTGTAATTGCATTAACCGACAACAAGTTTTTGCTAAGATCTGGAACATATAGCACATTTTTAAGTTCACATGCATCACTTTCATAAGTTCCAGTTTTAACAGCTTTCATTTCTTGACCCTTTTTAGCAACAGGTATATCAGTAAAAATTTCTATTACATCTTTAAGATTGTCAGAGTTCATCATATGACATGAAGCACCTGAATCAACGATAAAGTTTTGATCATTGTTTTTATTTAGATCAGAAAGAAAAGTAACTTGTTTTTTCGTTTTGTTGCGGAAACAAACTATTTTCTTCTGTATGATTCCGTTCCTTACAAATATTACAAAAAGAACGAAAAAAACAATTTTCTTCATTATGATTATTTTTCTTACAAATATTACATCTGGCGATTTTTGTCAACATTTAAATTTTTAGTTTTGGGGCTAAAGTTTTTTGTGTTCTCGTTAAATTTGTTGCACTTTCAGGTCAAATGTTATTACTTCCACATGTAAAACAAGTCTTTTCCTTTGATTTGAAAGAAACATGATTTTCAATCTGGTTATCACTCCCTGCCAGACGATTTTCTTCATTTAACAGCCTCGCTGTAAAGTTTTCAATAGTTTTTTCCGATTTGTCTGCCGATTCCCAAGCACTCAAAAAATAGTTAAATTTTTCAAGCAGTGTAGACAGTATTTTTGAAATGATCATTTCATTATCAATTTTTTTTATCCAGAGAATTTAGTCTAAAAGCTAAGTTTTCAATATGGCTAATATGCGCGGAAATATTGGAACCTTTTTGAAATCGAAAGTTGAAAAATTCTTGAAGTATAGAATATTTTTACTGATCAGTATCACGGTCAAAAATCATACTTAGTTTTTTAAACATTTCACAAGAGGTAGTACAATTTAAAATATGCATCATACACTTACGATCTATTGTTAAAACAATCATATGTTGTGCTATAGCATCTTTCTTCTTCCATGCAACTTGCTCTTGTTTCTTTTCATCTAAGATATCCTGTCCAGTAACAACTTCGAAAACTCCTTTTGACTTAAAAGCAATTGTAACTTGAAACTTCCAAACAGAGAAGGTTTCTTGGTTTTTAAGTTTATCAATATGAAACAGTTCACCTTGTTGCTGCTCCATTATTATCACAATGGATCACAATGCACTAACCACAGAATACTATATACTGTGGCACTAAGGTTCTTCAAAAATGATTTTTTTTTTTATTAGGAAACTACTCTGGGTCCCATGACCTGTTATTTTATGTGGATATTTAAATGTGAAGAAGCATACTTTAAAGATATATTATGAAGTTTTTATTTTAATAGTGATTTTACTTTTAATAATAGAGCAAGCTGCAGACACGAGCGCTTATACCCTGCAAAGTCACTCCCGCCATAATATCACGTGATACATACGTCAGGCGCGAATTTCAGCAGACTAGCAGACTCAGCTCTTCCGACTGATTGTTTCTTTCTTCTTTTTGACTTTTTGTGTGACGTCCGTAGATATGTGGCCGCGGTGAATGAATAGAGTTCTTTGTTTTCTTCATGAGGAAATGTACAGTGCAATTAGTTAATGCGTGATTTTGATATTGAGGTCGGACGGTCTGGGTCTCAACAACAACAACAACACACACACATATATATATAGCCATATATATATATATGGCTATATATATATGTCAGAAATATTTATAACGTCAAATATTAATGTAAAAAATATTTATAATATATATATTGTCAAATATATATATATCATAAAATATATATGTCAAAAATATTGTACGATCAAAAACATAGTGTGGTAATTGCAGGATGGAGTCGACCTTGATTGAAAGAAGTAGGATTAAAGAATGCTAAAAATACTTTTTCCTGCGGTGGTCAAACTAAAGTATGAAACGTAAAAAATTGACTAGCTTGATGTTTACATTTGTGACCTTTAAATTTCCAAGGGAGGGTAAATGCCCCCTTGCGCTCCCCTATGGACGCTCATGGCAAAGCGCAAATAGAATTTTTCTAGGGGTGCAAACTATATGATTATACCTACAATATCTACTAGCTTGAAGACTGCATCTGCAACCTTAAACGTCCACAGTAAGGCAAGTTTTCCCTTGCATTTCCTTATGGGCGCCCACGGTAAGGACACCCGTAGAATTAATTCCATCGGTGACAAATTCAAGGATGAGGCGGTTCATATCGACTTGCTTGTAATCTACATTTGTAACCTTAAACGTACACCAGTAGGGCAAGTTTCACATTGCGTTCCCTTATGGGCGCCCATGGCAAGGACACCCATAGAACTAATTCTATCGGCGACAAACTCAAGGATGAGGCGTTCCACATCGACTAAATTGAGACTTACATGTCTACCCTTGAACGTCTATGGGACGGCAAGTGTCATCCTTTCCTTTCACTATGGGCGCCCATGTAACATTTTCCAGGGGGGAACTCAAGGACGACGCATTCAATATCGACTATCTGGTAACCTACATTTGTAACCTTGAATATTCTGTTAGGATTAAGTGCTCCCTTGCCGTGCTCTATGCGCTCCCTGCTTATACTGTTGCCCTCAGGACAGAACCTAATGGAGCCGAAGTTTCGATTTCCTCAGGGACGGTAAACAGTCTTTCCAGACCCTCCAAATGTCTCTGTGACATATTGAAACATTGCACACTTGCCATGGGCGCCCATAGGGGATGTTGAAAGTCACGAATATCAAACTAATGAATACTGTAAGTCTCGTCCTTGAGATTGTCCCCGCTGGAAAAAGTTCTATTGACGTCCTTGCCATGGGCGTCCATAGACATAAGGGAGCATCCATACGTAAGGGAGACATAAGGGGCGTCCATAGATGTAAGGGAGCACTTGCCTTCCCGTAAACATTCAAGGTCACAAATGTAGATGTCAAACTAGTAGATATTGTACGTCTCATCTTTGAGTACGCTCTTCTTAGAAAAAGCGCTATGGACACCCTCGCCATGGGAGCCCATAAAAATTTTGAAAGCCACAATGTCGGTATCAAGCTAATCGATATTGTACGTCTTGTCCTTGAGTTTGCCTCAGCTTTAATAAGTTCTGTGGTCACATTTGCCATGGGCGCCCATAGGGGAGAGCAAGGGGGCGCTTGCCCTCCCTTGGACGCTCAAAGTCCCAAAGTAAGTATCAAGCTAGTCGATATTATAAGTCTCATCCTTGAGTTCGAGTTTTCCCCTTTAAAAAAATTCCATGTGTGCCCTTGCCATGGGCGCCCATAGAGGAGCGGGAGGGGCACTTGTTCTCCTGTAGACGGTCAAGGTCGCAAATGTAGATATCAAGCTAGTACATAATTATGTCTCATTCTTGAGTTTGGCCATCCCGGGAAAAAGTTTTATGTTCGCCCTTGAATCCTACTCTTTCGAAACAAGGTTGACCCCTTTCTGCAGTTACAACACTCTATTTTGATCGCACTATATTTTTGACATACACACACACCCTCTCTCTTATTCGTGCTCTAATCACTTTAATTATGAAATGTTATACTAATTCTGATATTTTTTTTTTCAGAATGCATCTACATATAGAATTTCATGGCTATACGTACTCTCTCTCTCCCTTTTGTAAAATCTCTAATTTTGAATAATCTGTGTTTTAATCACATTGATTTCAAAATATTCTACCATTCTGTAGGAAATTAGAAACAGCTAATTAAAACACGAATAATTCGAAATTAGATATTTTAAGAGAGAGAGTATGTACAGCCATGAAATTCTATATGCATATGCATTCTGTAAAAAAATAGAATTAGGTAGAACATTTTGTAATTAACGTGATTAGAACTCGGATGAGAGAAATAATGTCAAAATATAGTGTTGTAATTGCAAGAGGGGGTCCACCTTGTTCAAAAGGAGTGGGATTCAAGGGCGTTCATAAGACTTTTCCTGGAATGTCCAAATTCAAGGATGAGAGGTAAATATATCTAGTATCTTGATACTTACATTTGAGACCTTGAACGTCCACGGGAGGACAAGTGCTCCTCGCGCTCCCCTATGGGCGCCCAAGGCAAGAGCGCCTATAGAACTTTTTCAGGGAGTAAACTGAAGGATGAGATGTACAATATCGACTAGCTTGATACCTACCTTTGAACATCCACGGGATGGTAAGTTCCCCCTCACGCTCTCCTATGGGCGCCCATAGGGGACGAATCACCATGCTCACGATCGAGGGGTATGTAGTGCCTACCAGGCAGAACTTAAACGCATAAAAGATCTTCAGAGGGATGCATAGCTCTCTCTTCCTGTGTTTACCTATTTTCCTTTATATTATTGTACTTTTCAATTTTTGTGTATTTACTTATTTTTTCTGTATTGTGCATTTTATTATTGTCTCTGTATTTTATGCTTTTTACTTTCCTTATATACATAATGTATAAGGAAAGTATTGTGACGGGGTCGAAAATTCGAATTCGAGTTTTCGACGGGAGAGCACGTTTCAAGCATCCCTGATCACGAATCAAACATTTTTGAAGTGATGTCTGTGTGTGTGTGTGAAAGTGTGTGTGTGTGTGTCAGTGAGTCTGTGGAGACGATAACTGACGAACGAATGGACCGATTCGAGCCAAATTTGGTACAAAAATCACAATCCGTAAACACTGGAAGCCTATTGTTTTTATACGTAATCGAATGTTCAGAACCCCCCTAAATTTTCGAATGAAATTTTGAAAAAATCGTCAAAAAATCAAAACTGCTAATAAAGTTACGCAAATAGACATTTCTTATGTAATTTTTTATTAGAAAACGATTGGCATAAATTTTAGAACGCTAACATGAACCGTTCTCGAGATATTGTGCATTTTAAAAAAAAAATATGAAAAAGTCACATAAAAAAAAAATTCCTATTGAGAAACATGTTCACTTTTCATATGTAATACCATGCGATAAATTGAGTGACATCATTCTCGTGGATCTAGCTCGTTCCATTCATGAAAAAACATACTTTGAATAATACTTTTGTATTTGAACGCCAATAGTCATTTATCTGCTGTAAGAATAACTTTTTTCTTCGTGCATAACGCTTGGCGAGATTTTGGCGACGAATTTGGCGGAATGTCGCCAACTTGGCGACTTTTTTTAAATGTTGCCAAATTAACGAAAATCTCGCCAAATGGATAAAAATGATGCTAAATCAATGAAAATGACGACTAATTGTCGAAAATTCAATATCTTGGAAAGAATATTAGTATCTACTATAAGAAAAACCTATTTTTTTACTGTAAAAGTAGTAAATTCATTACATTATATAAGGAAAGTCATGTGTTGCCCACATCAGATTTTTTTGTGTGGTCCCCTCTTCATGTTCGGGCATTTCCTTTAAATGGTTATCAAATGTTTACAACTTAATACCAATCATTCTCTTGCGGCACACAACAACCTCATACAATTTTCGCTCGAAAACTCTATTGATTTTGCTTGTATCCAAGAGCCTTATTTAAACAAGGGAAACATCCTTTCTCCTCCTCCTGGCATACAACAATTCTCCTCTACTTCCAAAAAAGCAGCAATTTTAATTTTCAACCCAAAATTCACAGCCCATTTGAAATATAAAACTCTTTCTTCTGTTTTTATAGAAGTACATCTTTCCCATTCCTTAATTCTTTCCAGTATTTACTTTCCCCCACATGATGATTTTCCTTCCCTTCTCTTGGAACTTTCCCCTTTAAATTTTTTTAATTCAAATTACCTTCTCTTAGGAGACTTTAATGCCCGAGCACGTATGTGGGGTTATGGTTTTACAGACCGGAGGGGTTTGGATTTAATTGATTTCTGTCTTGAAAATAACTTGTTGATCTGCAACGACCCTAGCATTGGTCCTTCATTCGTCTCCCATTCTGGTGTAGGTTACCCTGACCAACTTTTCATTTTTTGACACTATCCGCAGCTGGGAGATCGTGAATAAAATGACTCTTAGTGATCACTAAAATGACTCTTAGTGATCATCGAATGGTACAGATCTCTGTCAACCTTAACTCTTCTGCGACTTTTATCTAAAAACAAACTACAATATTGGCAGATTTATCTTTAAATTCAGATCACACATCAACTACCTCGATTCTCTCCTTGGAAAAATTAATGATACTCTCTCCCTCGATGATTTCTTTATTAACTTCACTTGGTGGAACTCTGAACTGAAAAAACAACGTAATTTTATATCCGCTTTATATAAACACATTAAATCTCTAAAAAATAACTCAGCACCCCCGGAGGAAATCTCAGCTGCCTCTACTAAATTTAAATTAAACAGGGCTAAGTATAAAAAACTAATTAATAAAACAAAATTAAACTCATGGAAATCTTTTTGTTCTAACTGTAACTCCTCATTTGGCACCCATTTCAAATTTGCATTTCAAAAGCATCGTAAGATCAATTGTATAGAACTTCAATTCCCAGATAACATTAACTTAAATCCCCATGAAAAAGTTGATCGGCTTTTGGACCATTGCTTCAGGGAAGATGCAGATTTTTCAGGTTTTCCCTCTTTTGACTTGCCTGCCACTGGCTTGGGTGAGGTTTCTCCGGAGGAACTTTTCATAGTCTTCAATAACTTAAAGAGTGGAAGGGCCCCTGGCCCCGACAAAATTGATTTTACCCTTTGGAAAAAATTCTATAAAGCTTTTCCCTCCCTTATTATTAAAATCTGTAACCTTTGCTTCAAATTTTGTCACTTCCCCTCGTGTTTAAAAACAGCTAATGTTCTATTTTTTAATAAACCGGGCAAAGACCCTTCCCATTGCTCTTCCTATCGACCAATCTGCTTACTACCAACCTTTGGCAAAATATTAGAGAAACTATTTATCAACAAACTTAACTTTTGGCTCTCCTCCGGAGAGATTCTCCACCCTCTCCAATTCGGATTTAGAGAACTATGTAGTTGCGAGGATGCAACCCTCAGTTTGATCAACACCATCAATGGGTTCAGACCAGGACATTATGTTTCCCTCACCACCGTGGACATCTGCGGAGCTTTCGATAATTTAAATTGGACAATCCTTCCCAGTATCTTCAACCAGGGCCGTCTTATCAACAGTGTGGGCCCTGGGCGAATAAATTAACTGAGGCCCCCTGCCCATCCATACAAATGAAAATTTAAACGGTAATAAAAACGTGTCTTTTTTTAGCGGGGGGGGAGGGGGGCGGGAGATGAAACTAAAAATTTAAGCTACAGTATTGATACTTTTGACATTTATTTTGTTAAAAAAAATGTTTTAAAAAATATTACACTCTTAAACGTGAAAAAACAAAGATTGCTCAACATAAACTTTTGAGCAATCTAACATAAGCTTTAAAAAATCTGATGTGGGCAACACATGACTTTCCATATATCATGCAATGAATTTACTACTTTTACAGTTGAAAAAAATGTTATTGTTATAATAGATACTTATATTCTTTCCAAGATATTGAATTTTCTTCAACTAGTCGTCATTTTTATTGATTTAGCGTCATTTTTATCCATTTGGGAAGATTTTTGTTAATTTGGCAGCAATTTAAAATGTCGCCAAGTTGGCGACATTCCGCCAAAATCTCGCCAAGCGTTATGAACGGAGAAATAAGTTATCCTTACAGCAGATAAATAACTATTAGCGTTCAAATACAAAAGTATTACTCAAAATATCTTTTTACATGAATGGAACGAGCTAGATCCACGAGAATAATGTCACAAAGTTTATCGCATGGTATTACATATTAAAAGTGAACATGTTTCTCAATAAGAATTTTTTTTTTTATTTTATATAACTTTTTGATAATTTTTTTTTTAAAAATGTAAAATATCTCAAGAACGGTTCATGTTAGCGTTCTAAAATTTATATCAATCGTTTTCTAATGAAAAATTACATAAGAAATGTCTATTTGTGTAACTTTATTGGCGTTTTTGATTTTTTGACGATTTTTTCAAAATTTAACTCGAAAATTTAGGGGGCTCTGAACATTCGATTGCGTAAAAAAACAATAGGCTTCCAGTGTTTACGGATTGTGATTTTCATACCAAATTTCGTTCAAATCGGTCCATTCGTTCGTCAGTTATCGTCTCCACAGACTTACTGACACAGACACACACACGCATACTTTCACACACACACACTTTTACACACACACACATACTTTCACACACACACAGATACTTTCACACACACACATACACATACTTTCACACACACATACTTTCACACACACACACACACACAGACATCACTTCAAAAATGTTTGATTCGTGATCGGGGATGCTTGAAACGTGCTCTCCCGTCGAAAACTCGAATTCGAATTTTCGACTCCGTCACAGTACTTTCCTTATACATTATGTATATAAGGAAAGTAAGAATGAAAAAAAAAATATTTCAAAATATAAATGATAACTGCTACATCGCATAGACGGAAATAACACCATGTGAATTATTTATGACTAATCTTCAACACAAACGTTTGCGAAATTTCTTTTCAATGAATTGATTTATAATTGGAATGAAGTCAATGGTTTTTAGGATATCATTTTCCATGCACATGAGAGAAAGCCAGTTTAAACGCTGCTGCCCCATTGCGTTGCGAAGCTGATTCTTTATAGGTTTTAATCTTGAGAAAGAACGTTCTCCCGTATACCATCATACCGTTACCATCATACACATAAACAATCTGAGTGCCATTTCGACATCTGGAAACACAGATTTCAAGAATTCGGAAATTATTTTTCTGTATAAGACAGGGAGAGTTTGACACTTTTTATCAAGAACTATGTAGTGATTGAGATGTACGCATTTAGAAGATCTCGATCTCAAGGTCTTGGTGATACACATTAGTTAGATATTCACATTTTTTGCTTAATTCCTCAGAAGTAATTGTTTTCAATTGACAGAAAGGAAAACAAATTTCCGATCGAAGAATAAGCTTCTGCACGTTTTGTTAATTCAGAGCTCAGAGAATCCAGAACAGGAAGGAATGTTTCCACTTTAAACTTTTGTGCATATATATCTCTTCTTCTGGTCCATCATATATAGTAAGACACACGCTTCGCTTTCTTTCTCGCTTTTTCACATCGCTATAATCCGATTCTGGACACCTATTCTTGGCCTTCAATTGATATTCACTAAACTTGCCTCTAATATCTTGAAGATACGTTTTCAGAGACTCAAGAAGATTTATGGCCACAAATATGTTCACATATTTTGACTGCAAGACTTGTTTTGTTCAGTCTTTACAGAATGTCCTTCCATAAAATTGTCAGAAATATCGTTTCCAGTTTTTCCATTTTCTTGCTTAATCCTTCTGCTTCCCGCCTTGTGTTCGCTCCCTGGTCAGTATTAGTTGACAGAGAATTTAGTGCATTTTTGATTTTCTCGAAACCTCCATATAAAGCATAGACAGCATCAATATATGATGACCATCTCGTATCGGACAGACATTTGATCACAACATGATCTTTTCCTAAAGATGATGGTAGAATATTTCACCGATGTGTAGAACACGAGGAAAAGGAATATAGACGCTGAACAAAGTCAAAGAATTTTACAGTCTGTAGATAACACTTTGCCGCTGTTACTCCTACCAAATTCAGGCTGTGTCCAGCACAGGGAATATAAATGGCAAACTCGTTCAGTTCACTGATTCGTGCCTGCAATCTTGTATAGCGTCCAGACATACTGGAAGCATTGTCATATGACTGATCACGCAGGTTTGATATTGGAATTTTGTTCTCATTCAGAAAATGCACAACAGTGTCTGCTAGATTCTTTGCTCCGTGAGAAAAGATGGAAATGAACTGGATGAAATGCTCCACAGACTCATATCCTCGAATGTACCGGATAGTAAATGTCAATTGATCAAGATGTGCGATGTCTGGAGTAGAATCTACACTTCTTGAATAATACTTTGACTCTTTTATTTCTTCTGGAATAGTAGAAAGAGCATGTTGCCCCATTAATTGACTAAATTCTTCGCAAATATTTGCTGCTATGATGGATTTCCCTTTCCAGTCTTTCCGTACAGTTTAAGATGCTCTTCCAAAAAAAGGTCAAATTCACTCAACAGCTCTAATACTAGCTACTACAGAATACCTAAAAGGTTTCCGTTTTTTGGCGACCTAATAATTCGATTATCCCCACGAAATTCCAAACCACTGGAGGCAAGAAAGCGAATGACAGAAATCACGTATCCACACTTTACGCCAGTACTCCTGCTCTGAGCGATGATGTTTGATCAACAAAGAATCTACACATCCAGTTTCTTTATGCCGAATAAAATATGCCGCCATGCACTTCATATGTTCTGCTCCATTTTCATGTTCTACAATAAGATTGCTGTGTTTCTAGTCATTAAATCCTGATGAAGCAAAGGGACATATTTTATTGGACAATATGCGACATGCAAAACAGTACAAACAACCTTGCGATGATGAATACAGTAACTATTCGCGTTTAACACACTCACCCTTCCGCAGTTCACGTTTGAACACATTCTTTGAAAAGTACCTTGTCTCTTTTCTGGCTCCATCATACACTCTACCTGGGTTTGAAAGGTTGAAGTCATGATTCTGAAATAATGTCGGCCCACTACGAATCCAGTATTCCTCTGTTCTAGTATCCTTGATGTCCCATAGCCCGGGATCTGTGACGGTAGTTTCATAACCCTTTATCGTTCCAGATTTGTGTATTTCTTCTTGCAGAATGTCTCCAGCAACAGGTAGTGATATGTTTGGAACAAAGTGTTCTGACGCAGGAGTAGATGTAGACGCGTATCAGAAATTAGAAACACGTTTCTCATTTCTTGAGTTTGTCATACTAATCTTTCAGAATTTTAAATCAGTCTATTTTCAAAAACAAGATTTTTATTTTAATTTGCGGACCTCTAAAAATCCGATGAGGCCCCCGAAATTTAAAAAAAAAAAGATTTTAAGACAAAAAATATGATATTCGATTTTTTTATAATGGAGGCCCCTAACCTTTTTTTAATTTGGAGGCCCTAAAATCGTGAGGGCCCCTGGCGACTGCCCAGAGTGCCCATGCGTTAAGACGGCCCTGTCTTCAACAGAATCAACCTACCTCCTTCCTTCCAAAATTTTATTTTTACTTACCTACAAAATAGAAAAATCTCCTTTATCGATGGTCCCTCCGTTCATACAAAACAAATCTCTCGAGGAGCCCCTCAGGGCTCGATAATTTCTCCCACATTATGGAATATCTATTTTAATAATATCCTTCTTCTTAACAATGATCAACACTATTTACAGGCCTTCGCAGATGATCTCGCGGTGATTACCTTCGCTCCTAACCTTCGCTCTCTAGCCATTAAGAATAATTCCATCTTAAATACACTTTCGGAATCTTTGGCTAATCTAAAACTAGATATTTCCCCCTCGAAATGCAATGCCATTATTTTTAATAAAACCCGCTCCAAAATTAAGAAAAATCCTTCCTTCCAAAATTAATGGCGTCAAAGTCAATATTTCCAGACACCTTAAATTCCTCGGTATTATCATTGACGATAATCTGAAATGGAGCGCCCACATCTTCCACCACAAAGAGAGATGCTATAAGATTGCTACAACCTTCGGTAAACTTGCCGGGTGTAACTGGGGAGTAAATAAATCATTTTTAAAAGAGTGGTACTTAACTGTAATAGAAAAGGTTCTCTCCTTTGGGGCGGGTATCTGGGATAGTAAATTAACGGGGGCTCAAATTAAAACTCTTCTTTCTCTTCAGAGGATATTTCTCCTCAAAATCTCCTCAGGTTTTAGGACCTCTTCTAACATCTCTCTTTTTTCTCTTACTGGAATTCCCCCCATTCACCTAGTCATAAAAATTTTACACTCAAAATATGCCTTTTGGAAACGACGTGAAAATCTTTTTTCTAATTCGAATATCCCTGCCCCTTCCCTCTTTGATTTAAACTCCCCCTTTTCTGGCACTCCCCCCTCAACGTATCGCCCTCCTGGAATCCTCAGACCCCCTTACTTTTTCAAATATTAATATATTCTCTTGAAGGCAATACAGGCTTTGCAGTGTGTATCTTCAAACATGATGTCCTGGACAGGGTCTATTCATTCAAACTAGATGGTGAGAATACAGTATTCCAGGCCGAAATTGCAGCCATAGATTTCGCTATATCCTGGGCAACCGATAACAACACTAAAGTTAACATCTTCTCCGATAGTCTCTCCTCGATCATGGCTTTCAAATCAATCAATAACAAATCTAACTTTCTTCAAAAAATTAAAACTAAAGCTAATACTTCCAAAAAACTTATAAATCTTTCTTGGGTCAAAGCCCACGCGAATAACCTTGGTAATGAGGTCGCAGATCATCATGCTCAATTAGCGACCACTTCTGGCTCTCCCTTACACATCCCCTTCCCTTACTCTCTTCTAAAAAAGCACTGTAAAATTCTTCTTAAAAATCTTTGGCAGTCATATTTAAACGATTATATCTCCCCCCGAACCCATGACCCTGCGAGAATTTCGAAATTTCTTCCCTGTGTTGACCCTGATCTTTTAATTTCCAATCAATATTTAACTTATTTTTTAACGGGTCACGGCCCCTTTTTGGATTTTTTACATTTCTTTAAGCATAAATCTTCATCTAATTGCACTTGTAATGTTTATGGTTATGCCGACCACTTTGTCTTTAACTGTCCTCTTACCCTCCCCTTCCACCTTTCCCGTCCCACTGATGCCAACTCTGCGGCCTGGTTTTCCAGGGTTCTTAAAAACAAATCTTCTATTTCAAAAATTAAAAACTGTATTCTCGCTGCTAGGGAGATTTCTAACAAAATTACTTGATCAGCCTGGGGGTCCCCCCTGGTCTGTGAATCCTTCACTGCTCCCCACACTTTCTAAATCTGTTTTATAAAACCTGCTCCCTGTGCCTTGGGCACTATAAGATTTTATATTCACCACCTCCTGTAACTCATATAGTTTAGTTTTTATATTTGTACATTAACTGTATATCAATCCTAATCTTTTCGGTATGTATCAAAAACATCCATTGTGTATATATACTTTGATCACGCTCCATTATGTATATATACCTAATATGTATCATCCATTATATATCATCCATACCTAATATGTATCATCCATAAAGAATATATACCTAATCTTTTCGGTATGTATCAAAAACACCCATTATGTATATATACTTTGCATACACTCTAAACCTGATTTTTATAATTATATTTTCTCACCCTGACTTTATTCCCTTACATCCTCGGTTTCTCAACTTATACTTTGGTTTTTCATCCCCCAACTGTCATGTGTTTTTGTATATATAATTTTATATGTAATTTTTGTGTATTTTTTTGTATTTCTGTGTATTTTATGTATTTCATGTACTTCTTTTCGTTTTGTTTTAGTTGGTTATACTACATTTGTGCTTGGGTTTTTTTCCCTTCGGGGTTTTCCCCTCTTCTCTTTTTTTCCTTCTTATGTCTCTCTTGTATTGTATTGTATTGTATTGTTTTTATGTTTTGTTGTTGCCATTCTTTTATTTGTTTTGTTGTAACTGTGTTGTGATTCATTTTTAACCTGTTTTGTAATGTTTTGGATCTAAAATAAAGTTCCCGGCCACACACATAGCTACAGTAAACCTTCGGGTCTGTCGTGTGGTCTGGGTTTTCAACACTTCAACATCCTTATGTTTATCCCGCTGGTAAAAGTTCTATTGGCGCTCTCACCATGGGCGCCCGTAGGGGAGCGCAAGGGGTCACTTGCCCTACTGTGAACGTTCAAGGTCACAAATGTAGGTAGCAAATTAGTAGGCATTGTACTACTTATCTTTCAGTATACCCTCCTTGAAAAATTTCTATTGACGCCTTTCCCATGGGTGCCCATACGAGATGCTGATAATAAGGTGTTGCCCACAAGGTGTCAAACTAATCGATATTGTCGCCCTTGAATGTGCCCCCGCTGGAATAAGTTCTATAAACGCTCTTGGTATGGGCGCCCATAGGGAGTCTTGAGAGGGAACTTGCTATCCCGTCGACGTTCAAGTCCACAGATGTAGATATCAAGCAAGGCGATGTATGTCTCTCCCTTCAGTTTTCCTCCTGTAAAAGTTATATGGGTGCTCATGCTATGAGCGCCCATAGCAAAGGTGGCCATAGAACTTATTAAAACGGGATGAACTCAAGAACGAAATGTACAATATCGATTACCTTGATGCCTACGTTTTGTGGCTTTTAAAATTTGTATGGGCTCCCATGGCAAGGACGTCCATAGAGTTTCTTCCAAGAGCATAACAAGCATGAGACGCACGATATATACTAGCTTGACACCAACATTTGGGACCTTGATGTTCACGGGAAGGCAAGTGCTTCCCTATGCTCCCCTATGGGCGAACATGGTAAGGAAGTCAATAGAACTTTTTCCAGCGGGGACAATCTCACAGACGAGACGTACAGTAAGTATTCATTAGTTTGATATTCGTGACGTTCAACATCCCTTTGGGCGCCCATAGCAAGTGTTGTCGTTGAGACCCAGACTGTCCGATCTACCAGAAAGATGTAAGGTATCTGTTTAGACGACCGAGCAGTGTCACCCAATTTAAACCGGAACCCAGGAGGAGGCATCCACATGGACCGTACCCTCCTTCCCCTATCACCAACCTCTCGGAAGGATTTACAGACTCACATGCTTAACGTGATCGTACTCCACGTGAACACGGCAGCAGTCTTGGCAGTAGCAGGAATCGAACCCGGGACTACTGAGTGCAATCAATTCCCGCTCGCTAACCACTGAGCTGTCGTGCCCCACTCCATGGCAAGTGTGCAATGTTTCAGCTTTTTATGTCACACAGTCTTTTGGAGGGTCTGGAAAGACTGTTTACTACCTCTGACGAAATCGAAACTTTGGCTCCGTTAGGTTCTGCCCTGAGGGCAATAATATATAAGCTGGGATCTCATGCGCTGGGAGCCCATAGAGGACTGCAAGGAATCACTTAAGCTGAACTGGATATTCAAGGTTACAAATGTAGGTTACAAGCTAGCGATATTGAACGCTTCATCCTTGAGTTCCCTTCTGGAAAATGTTACATGGGCGCCCATAGTGGAGGGAAAGGATGACACTTGCCTTTCCATAGACGTTCAAGGTTAGACATGTAAGTCTCAATCTAGTCGATATTGAACGCCTCATCCTTGAGTTTATCGCCGATGAAATTAGTTCTACGGGTGTCCTTGCTATGGGCGCTCATAAGAGAACGCTCAATATGGAACTTATCATACAGTGTACATTTAATGATATAAATGCAAATTACAAGCAAGTCAATATGGGACGCCTCATCCTTGAGTCTGTCACCCCTGGAATTAGTTCTATGCGCGTTCTTGCCATGAGCTCCCATAGCAATTCCGGCGCGCTAACCACTGGGCTGTCACGCCCAATCCCATGGCAAGTGTGCAATGTTTCAGCCTCTTATATCACAGAGACTTTTGCAGGGTCTGGAAAGACTGTTTACTACCCCGAGGAAATTGAAACTTCGGCTCCGTTAGGTTCTGTCCTGAGGGCAATAGCATTAAGCAGAAAGCTCGTAGAGGACTGCCATGGGCGCCCATAGGGGAGTGTGAGGGGTTCTTTTACCTTCCCCTGGACGTTTAAAGTCACAAATGTGAACATTAAGCATGTCAATTTTTTCCTTCTCATACTTTAGTTTGACCACAAAGTCGACTCCCTCCTACAATTACCACACTATGTTCTTGATAATGCAATATTTTTGACATTCTCTCATCTAAAAAAAGCAGAAGTAACTCGTAATACTAGTAATTTGATAGCCTTGAAAATACTTTAAATAGAAAATAAATAAATACTATAATAGAAAAAAGTAATAAAAGTTATTAATAATTAAATAAAATTTACATTATATATATATATATATATATCTGTGTGTGTTTTCAATATCAAAATCACGCATAGACTAATTGAACTGTAAATTTCCGCATGCAGGAAACAAAGACTTCTCATCACCCAACTGCCGCCACAAGGTCATGAAATTCGCGCTTGACGTAGTTATCACGTGGTGCATTTTCCCGGGAGTGACTTTGCAGGGTATAAGCGTCGTGCTGCACACACATTCGAAGTGGTTAGGCTACCTGCAAGTGCGGTTGCGGAAACGATATAATTTGGCTACCGTCAAGTGCGGACGCGCATTGAGCTACCTGCCAGTGGGCTACCGTCAAATTAACCGGATAGTTGTCTTACGGCGGAAGGTAGCAAATTATATTTCGTTCACTAACGTTACACGACAGTGTTACTTAAATTGGAATTCTTCAAATATATTTAAAAATAAATTACCGATAAAAGAGTCGAATTTTACGGTTTCTAGCTCCTACAAATGTATATATAGCATTAAAATAGAGCTTGAAGAATGAAGCGATTCCTTTTTTCCACTTCTATTTTTCTGAAAGTAAAATATAATAATCTTACCAAACTTTTTAAAGAACTTTACAAGAAGTATTTGATCATAAAAATTTTCTAATTAATAGACCCGAACTGGAGCCCCCCCCCCCCCCTGCCGGTATGCTGGGGAACCCAGCCCAGACAGGAAAAATTAGGTACACACATGAGGGGACGGGGGCCCGGAGAGGTCCCTTACCCCCCTCCCCGCTTTCCACGGGCCTGCATGTGTGTGCTTTATTTTGAAGAAAAAGAATAAGAGAAAGATACAAGTGACATTTTACTCCTTCTCAGAAAAACACTGGTAAAGTTGTGAAGAAAAATATAAAATATTTACGCAAGTACTTCTAATGAAGGAATATGATTTAATAGCACTAAATTTATGCTTAACTTATCTTTCAGCAAAATGTCTCTTCCATTTCATAATAGTCAACCATTCAATTACAAGCAGGTATTTTTTTTTTTAATTTTTAATATTATATATTATAATATATTAAAAAATATTTAATTATAAACCAGTTTTTCATGTTTTTAATTATTTAATAATACATGTTTTATGTATATAATAAACTGAGTAAATTCTTTTTTTTCTTTTTGTTATTAATTTTATTTTTTTCATAAGTGGCAAAAAGGTTTCCCATCTGTATTTAAAACGAATTCTAATATAATATTTAATAATATATATTTCAAAAGCATTTTTAAATTTGTTCTTATAATTTAATAAATTACTCTTATTTATTATATTTAATAATTTACGTTTTAAGAATTTTAAATTATTTTTTCCTGCTATTCCTTTTGTGTAATGTTTTAAATGTATCATTAAAAAATCTGATGTGGGCAACACATGACTTTCCTTATATAATGTAATGAATCTACTACTTTTACAGTAAAAAAATAGGATTTTCTTGTAGTAGATACTAATATTCTTTCCAAGATATTGAATTTTCGACAATTAGTCGTCATTTTCATTGATTTAGCGTCATTTTTATCCATTTGGCGAGATTTTCGTTAATTTGGCAACATTTCAAAAAAGTCGCCAAGTTGGCGACATTCCGCCAAATTCGTCGCCAAAATCTCACCAAGCGTTATGCACTAAGAAATAAGTTTTTCTTAAAGCAGATAAATGACTATTGTAGTTCAAATACAAAAGTATTATTCAAAGTATCTTTTTTTAAGAATGGAACGAGCTAGATCCACGAGAAGGATGTCACTCAATTTATCGCATGGTATTACATATGAAAAGTAAACATGTTTCTCAATAGGAAATATTTTTATTTTATATGACTTTTTGATAATTTTTTTAAAAAATGTACAATATCTAGAGAACGGTTCACGTTAGCGTTCTAAAATTTATGTCAATCGTTTTCTAATGAAAAATTACATAAGAAATGTCTATTTGCGTAACTTTATTAGTGGTTTTAATTTTTTGACGATTTTTTCAAAATTTCATTCGAAAATTTAGGTGGGTTCTGAACATTAGATTGCGTATAAAAACAATAGGCTTCCAGTGTTTACGGATTGTGATTTTTGTACCAAATTTGGTTCGAATCGGTCCATTCGTTCGTCAGTTATCGTCTCCACAGACTCACTGACACACACACACACACACACAGACATCACTTCAAAAATGTTTGATTCGTGATCAGGGATGCTTGAATCGTGCTCTCCCGTCGAAAACTCGAATTCGAATTTTCGACCCCGTCACAATACTTTCCTTATACATTATGTATATAAGGAAAGTAAAAAATTCCTGTTATAGATAAAACATAATTATTTTATAACTTTTCTTTATCAAGAAAGAAAATATTTAAAAATATACTATTTTTAGATCTCACTATTGCATATATAACATTAAAATAAATCTTGAAAAATGGAATTTTTTCCTCCTATATACATATAGGAGGAGGGAATTGGTGGCTTTGATGTTATCTAAATTATTTTCACTATTACATGTGAGCTGGAATAATATGTCCAACGACTTTTTAAAGTATTTATTCTTATAGTACAGCTACAGTCAAGCATATATTACATAACATAACTATGAAAAAGGATTTGAATTCAAAAATATATATAAATTTCTTATACTTGTATATTGCACAGCATAATATCGACCTAAACGGAATATAACGCTACTTTCCACCGGAAGACAACCGTCTGACTCATTTGACGGAAGTCCACTTGCAGGTTTCCTACTACAACTCCATCCTCGACCGTACGTGCAGGCAGCCAGCCTAACCACAGCCGCAGACATTACATTTTTATATTAACATCATTCCAAGTCTATCTCGTAAACACGAGAGAGGGTTGCAATAAACATATTTTTAATACTGCTGTTGCCAGATATAAAATAAAGATATTTTAAATAACAATTATATTTTAACAATCCGAGCCTTTATTTTTTTACCTCCCGACCGATTATTATCTTTGAACATCAGAGTATGGTCTGGTAATGCGCTATAATAAAGCCCAGTCTCATCCATATTATAGATCTGATTTGCAGAATATCCTGACAATAGTTCTGGCAGAATATCTTGCACCCATTTTTCTGCAGCACTAATATCGGCATCCCCTTTTCACCATATTGTTTGCATAAACAATGTTGTTTCAATTTTCCATCTGGTCAGCCACCCGTTGGTTGTATCAAAGTCCTCGATTCCAAATTTTTCATCAAATTCTTCGGCTTTCAAGCATCTTCGGCTTTATTGCACGTGACAGTGGGGCTTTTTAAGTGCGGCCTTGAACCACTCCAAGAGGGCTGCTTCGATATCTTCTGCTTTTCCGACACGTTGCCGTTTACGATTCGTGTTTCTATTCAATGCATGATCATCTAAGATTTTACTCCTTTGTTTCAAAAGGCGACATAAAGTTGGCTGAGATATGCCCAATTCCAAAGATGCTTCTCTCTGATTGCATTTCGGCAGAACATCCAATTTTTCAAGAAGTTCATATTTTTCAGACAAGCTAACATCCTTGCGTTTTGCCATCGAATTCACAAAGAAGGGCTTACTGTAACGCGACACACTAATAATGAACAAACAAAGTGACCATCTGTGCCTTTTAACCTCAACCGTAACCCCTTCCCTTTTTCCTTTCTCCACAGAATACTATATATAATAGTCTGTGCCTTTCTCAATTCTTCTGCCACACGTGTGTGGGAAGTGGCGTGTCATCACAAGCACCCAGGGAATTCACGTTTCTAAGAAATCTGGGTCTGACTTTGTTGCGCGCCGCATGGCACCCTGTTTCTCAGGCTTGGAGAAAAAACTTCTGAGAAAGCTGACGTTGGGAAGAACACAATGGAAAGATCAAACAATGAAAAACGAGCATCGAAAATTTTTGATCCATTTATCCGGCGGTTTTGATCCAAATAGCCGGCGGAGTTTCAATGTAAAAGAGTGATTTCGTTCCGTTTTCCGTGATTTGATTCGATAAAGCGGCTGATCCAATTAGCCAGTAATCCAATTAAGCGGCGGCCACTGTCCTTATGAAAAGTGAACATATTTCACAATAGTTGATATTTTTTTTGTGATTTTTTGATAATTTATTTTGAAAAATGAGGCAATATCTCAAGAACGGTAAATACTAGCATTTTAAAGTTTATGTCAATTATTTTCCAATGAAAAATTACATAAGAAAGGACTATTTACGTAACTTTATTAAAGGTTTTGAATTTTTGATGAATTTTTCAAACTGTCACTCAAAATTTTAGGGGGGTTCTGAACATTCGATTGCGTATAAAAACAATTGGCTTCTAGTATTCACGGATTGTAATTTTTGTACCCAATTTCATTCAAATCACTCCATTCGTTCGTGAGATATCTTCTCCACAGACTCACTGACACACACACAGACATCCCCTCAAAAATGTCTGATTTGTGTTCAGGGATGCTTGAAACGTCCCAATGTTTTCCTTATACATTACACTATGTA
Organism: Amaurobius ferox; assembly: GCA_951213105.1. NCBI lineage: Eukaryota > Metazoa > Arthropoda > Arachnida > Araneae > Amaurobiidae > Amaurobius > Amaurobius ferox. The sequence continues at coordinate 2,116,029 of OX578138.1, forward strand.
TACTATAAGTAAAGTAATAATGAAAAGAAACTGCGAAGATTGAAATTTCAAAGAATTTGAGTCTATTTTTTATCTAACTCCATCAAGAGCCATGTTTGGTCACAGAATTGCTGAATCAACTAGTTCTAATGGTCTGTGAAATAAATAGAGATGTAGAATGTTCAAGCATTTATGAAAACATTTAAAACGACGTTTAAAAGTTCACACGTATACGAAGGGTCGAAATCAGATGATTCATGCATCATGCTTCAGGTTTTAATTTTGTTTTCCTCTATTCAATAAATAATTTTATTTATTCTGTTTTTACATTCCTTATATGCATAGTTAATATAATTATAATGTATAAATAAAGTATTGGTCAAAAATTCGAACTCGAGTATTGAACGGGAGAGCATCCCTGAACACGAATCAGCCGTTTTTGAGATGTCTGTGGAGATGATATCTCGCATACAAATGGAGTGATTCGAACGAAATTGGGTACAAAAATTACAATCCATGAATACTGGAAGCCTATTGTTTTTAAACGCAATCGAGTGTTCAGAAGCCCTCTAAATTTTCGAGTGAAAATTTGAAAAAATCATCAAAAAATCAAAACCTTTAATAAAGTTCAGTAAATAGTCATTTTTTATATAATTTTTCATTAGAAAACGATTGATGCAAACTTTAGAATGCCAGCATGAACCATTCTCGAAATATTGCGCATCTTTCAAAGAATGTGTCAAAAAATCACGTAATATGAAAACAATATTAACTATTGTTGTTGTTGAGACCCAGACCGTCCGACCTACCAGAAAGGTGTAAGGTAACTGTATGGACGGCCGGGAAGTGCCACCCAATTTAAACCGGAACCCAGTGGGGGAGGCATCCACAGGGACCGTACCCTCCTTCCCCTACCACCAACCTCTCGGAAGGACTTACGGACCCACATGTTTAACGTGATCGTACTCCGCATGAACACGGCGGCATTTGTGGCAGCGTGCAAATCTAGCGCGCAAACCACGGGGATACCGCACCCGAGATGGCCAACAGCACGCGGTGTTCCGAGGTGGTCACCCACCAAGTACTAACCGCGCCCGATGCTGCTTGACTTCGGTGATCTAACGAGAACCGGTGTTTTCAGCACGGTACGGCCGTTGGCCCAAATATTAACTATTGTGAAATAGGTTCACTTTTCATATGTAACATTATGCAATAAATTGAGTGACATCATTCTCGTGGATCTAGCCCATTCCATTCAGAAGAAAAGATACTTTGGATAATAATTTTTGTACTTGGACGCCAATAGTCATTTATCTGCTATAAGAATAACTTATTTCTCCATGCATAACGCTTGGCGAGATTTTTGGCGATGAATTTGGTGGAATGTTGCCAATTCGACGACTTTTTTAAATGTTGCCAACTTGGTAAAAATGAGGACTAATTGATGAAAAATTAGTATCTTGGAAAGAACATAAAAGTAGAATATAAGAATAGCCAATTTCTCCATCGGTAACGCTTGGTGAGAAATTTAGCGGGACGTCGCAAACTTGGCGACTTTTTTAAATGTTACCAAAATGTCACCCAATTGATAAAAATGACGCCAAATGAGAAAACTTCTGATTTCCATCATAATGACGAGCGTGCCTGCAAGAAATGGGATCGCAATCCCCACCCTCTGTCAGATGGACATGCAGTTGATAATCTGACTGACCACCTTCTGCTATTTCTATCCTCCAGTAGTGATTACCGATTTGAAATCAGCACTCAATACTCCATTGAATCCATGCTAGTTGTACTCCATCATCTCGGCGATAAACCGACAGGGTGGCACCATTGTTAAATGTTACGAATGCACCATTGTTAAAGTTGCCTCTAGAAGCACAGAATACAAGAACGAGTCCGAGTTTCCGGATCACTTACGTTTATTCACAAGCACAAAGAAAACAGGAACAATATACTACCATCAAACAGCATTTAAATGCACCACTCATTTCACAGAATAAGCTATATCATTCTGAGAACGTTGACAAAAGTCATTTCACCAAAGAGCGGCTACTCTTCTTAAAACACTGACAAAAATCATAGTGTCAACTCCCTCCAACGGAGGGGCGAGTCCTTTTTATAGTTTCTCTATAGAAACTTCTGGAAATCTCTCTATCTCAAAGATTTATTTATCAAATGCCAGCCTGTTAACTATTAGGTCATAAGGCTTCGTGCTCTCCAATATTTTTCCACAATACAATTACAATGAGATAATGCAGGGCATTCGTCAATATGTCTTGTCCAGTTGTCTATCTCAAAGAATAATCGTTCTATCGAGGAGTTTTTAGAACATTCAGGATGTCGCCAAATGGGCGATCCATCACCCAATCTGGAAACCCTAGGCTCACTGTATGTTCTTCACCTGGCCTTCAAAACAGAACATTAAAGAACCTTGGTGCGTGGTGCCCCACCCGGGAATTGAAGCACGTTCTTCGTACTGGTCAGTCGATGCTACTGGGATGGAAATGCAGGGCTCTGCAAATTTCAGTATTTGTTCAAAATGATATCGATACGTGAATGAAAAGAAGTCAGTACCTGCTTCCTTCGGCTTCAGTTCCAGCGTGAGATCGAGCCGAGTTTCCTCGGAGAGGGCGCCCTCCAGGTCCCAGTCGCAGGAGAGTGGCACGCGGTCGTCCTTCCTGCTTCGACGAACCAGCATGGAGAACTCCCTGAAAGGAACCGACCTTCTTTAAACATTAAACATAGACTTGCATTCTTTTCCAAACCGGAACAAAATAAAATAATTCAATAAAAAATATACATTTAGAATTGGACAGTGGCGGCTCGTGAGCGACATGTAGAGGGAGGCGCTCATCTATGTATTTATGCCTATATATGTATTAGTAATATATACATATACGTATTTTGGGCATAGCAACGGGTGTATTAAAAATATAAACGACGGATGTATTAAGTAAAATAACGTACCTCCCACCTTCTCGCTCGTTCATAAAAATCCTGGCCACATGGAACGTATCCTTCCTAGTGGAAAAACATTACATAGTCCTAATTTACATTAAAGTAAAATTGTAGGGGCTAGTTAAACTAAAAGTTATGCCCAGGGAGTTGACTAAAAAAATATGCATATTCTGATGATACGTACTGATGGTTCAGCGACTACAGCCACCCGTAAAATCAAAATCGGTGGATTAGGAGGCGAGATGGAAAATTGTGTGGGTGACCAAAGTAAGAGTTACGCTCAGGGATTTGCCACGTTGAAGTTGCATATCCAGGTGACATGTACAAATGGTGGATCCAGAGTTTTATTATGGGGGGTGGGACATTTTTAATTTGGGGCTGTTGAATAGTTTAGATAAATTTTGTTGTTCTTAAGTCATATTAATATACTTAATAATTAAAGTTGAGCTTATCATTAAACTATATGGAAATATGATTTAGGGTAAATTATAGTTAAGTATGACAGAAAGGATAAGCTAATAAAGGATACAATACATATACATTTATAACAAGTTTAAATCTAAATTGCGAAAACGTTGTAATTATTTTACTTTTTTTATAACAAACAACTTTCTAACTAAAAGTTTATAGTGAAAAGTCAAGCCGCCTTGGTTTCTTTGAAAATTTGTCAATCACTTTATTTACATCAATATGAATGTCTCTATGGATGTGCATTAATGCTAGTCCTGAAAGTCTCTCTTCTGTCATCCGCGTTCGAAGCCAAGTTTTAAGGTGCTTCAATGACGAAAAACTACGTTCTGCTGAAGCAACACTTACTGGGAACGTAGTTTGAAGGGCGAGATGCTTGTAGATTCGTAGAAAAACATCTGGATCACATTTCTCCAAAAATTCTAATACTTCTGTGAGTTTTTTTTGTTTGTTTTTCAGAAGCATTCTTCCAAAACTCATTCCAAACTTCATATTCTCCTTGAAGTGCACTTTCGAACAGACTTTTACTTCCACGATCATCCAGAATTAAACCAAATTTGTGTGATATATTTTGCAGAGCACTTTGCTTTCTTGCTTTGTCCTCGGCTTTTTCATTTGCATTTTTTGGGATGAGAACATTAATATCAAAGATGTTCAGTACGGATTCGTCAAACCTTGATTAACTTCATCCAAAGTCTTGTTGCAGGTGACTACTCGATAATAGTCTTCGACACTTTCTACGGTAGGGTTGTCTGGATGTGTTATTCTTCTGATAACTCTAGGCTGTTTGGGGACGATGTCCAAGTCACTCCTCATTTCAGTTGCGCCATTGAAAAGAAGATGAAAGACAGTGCCACTCTCCACTCGCTTCTTTTGCAAAACTCCTATGAGTGATGATGCAGAACGTTGTCGCGAATTTCTGTCTGGAGCTTGGTACTTAATGGTAGCGTTACGGAGAAAATGTCAGCTGCAGTATACATAGACAAAATGAACCCTGTTGTGCATATAGAATCACACAGGGACTTTGCTTTTGATGACGAACTGATGTCTTCCCGCCCCGAAATTAAACTTAGAGCTTCCACAACAGGAAGAAATCCACCTTGAAACTGTAAAATCGCATCATGTCTCTCCACCTATTAGACTTTTGTTTATTACAGGCAGTCATATATAACAAACAACACAAAAATTATTCTTCATCGTCTTTATTTTTTTCCTATTTATAACCTCCGCCCCTCTCTGGATCCGCCCTTGAGCCGAACCAAAATCGCTCAATTTGGAGCAGATATGTAAAATTGTGAGGACTAGTTAAACTAAAAGCTACATCCAGAGGTTGACACAAAAATATATGTATCCAAGTGAAATGTACAAATGTTGCTCAGACTATATAGTCACCAGCAGAGTCAAAATCACTCAATTAGGAACCGAGATGTAAAATTGTGGGAGCTAGTTAAACTAAAAATGACGCCCAGGGAGTTGACACAAAAAACGCATGTATATTATATATCTATCAAATATGTGTATCAAACTGAGACGTACGGATGGTGCAGATACAACCATCAGTATAAGCAAAATCGTTCAATTAGGAGGTGAGATGGGAAATTTGGGGAGGGCAGCTAATTGAAGTAAAAGTTATCTTCAGAGAGCTGTCACAACAAAGATGCATAACCAGATGACATGTACAAATGGTGCAGAAACTATTGCTACTAGCAAAACTAAATTCGCTCAATTAGGAAAAATGCTCGCTAAAAATGTTTAATTATGGGACTAGTTAAACTAAAAGTTACGCTCAGGGGGCTGACACAAAATATGTATATTCAGATGACACATACAGAGGGTGCAGAGACTATAACCATCGTTAAAATCAAAATCGCTAAATTAGAAGCCGAGATAAGAAATTTGGGGGCTACTTCAAGCAAAATTTACGCCCAGGGGGTATCTGAGCAATATAGTTGCCAGCCCGGGGTCAAAACTTCGAGGGAAACGACGCAGATAAAAGAAACACGATGAACATTTAATATTAAAGTTTCTACTAAATATTTAAAATTTCTTTAATTTTTAGGTATTTTTTAATGTTAAATAGCTGAAACAGTAAGACAGCTGGGTAGATCAAGTGACCCCTCAAACTAAATATCCGAAACAACATATTTCTGAAGCATCACTAAAAATAGCCTATCGATCATGGGTATGCTAAAAATAGAAAACTCCAGACGTTTAAAGAATTAATTTGGAGTCAAACATATTGGAATTCGTCACCAGTAGATCAACCAGAACACAGAACTGCCCCAAATCAGAAGTAGCCCTCTTCCCATAGGACAGAACCACACTACATCAGAAATGACGAAATGCGAAACCCCTTCAATAAGTAAGATAGCTGAGTGGGTCAAGTGATCTCTCAAAGTAAGTGTCCTAAACAACATATTTTATTCACGATGGCCAGAAACCCCTAAAATATCATACCCCCCCCCCTTTCCCATCACCACACACGTACACTTAATCCACTCATTTGTTCAAATCTTTATTTAAACTTCCAAATTTATAACAAAGACGTGAATGAGAACAAACACATTCTTAAATGTAGAAAATTGAAGCCAAATTAGCGAAACTGAGTCAATTTAAGAGGTCCCTCTTCATGTTTTTCTACTCTTCTATTTCTTTTTGGCTAGAAGCGCTCGGAGACCTGCGACACAATCTATTAGTAAATCTGCAATGTCTGTTTTTTCTTCACGCCAAATTTCTAATATTGTTCCTATACCATTCGTTCACTTTCGAGATGCCGATGTTAGGGACGTGGCTTTATCAAATATCCCTGAATTTTCCCCTTATATGTTGAAAATTCTACGCATTACAGCTTTCGCGAATCTCCTTTTTTGAAGAAAGCTGTAGTGCTGCCATCTAGTGACATATTTCATAACTTATTTTTAATAATTTCAGGTTTAATTGAACTAAAATTCAGAGATTTTCAATAGAAATTGTAATAAATCTGTATAACTAAAAAAATAATTTGAGGTGTTTACTCAATGGTGTCGCTCGTACCCGCGACACCCCTTAATGGCCGCGCCTGGAATTGGATACAGAAAAGTGCATTAGACCCAGTTCATTCTACTTCATTCTTCTGACTGAACATTCCTTATGCTGGGACGAACATCAGCGGCAGTGCCTGGTAGACACACTCCGAAACTCGATATTTTGGGTTCCGCGAAATTCTTTAAAATCGGAATTTTTACAGTTTCTCATTTTCATTATTTCCCATGTGTTGCAGTTTGAAAGCTGGAATTTCTTAGCCACTTAATACACTTAGAATGTCATTTTCAAGTGCTTCACTTATTTTTTCTGCAGCTGTTTTTAATCGCAATGAATGTCATCCCTTAACCACATAAGAATTATTCTTTCCCGTCAAAACTTTATTCTGAGAGATCGATTTCCAAACCATGACAAACTGGCTGAAACATTCAATTTCGGCATTTTCATTCATTCATTAGCACTGGCTAACAGCATACAGAAATGGTTTTGCAGTTATTAATTAATTAATCTATTTTCATTGTTTAGAGTCTCCTAAAAACTCAAAAATCATTTTTTTACATTAAGAAGGATTTTTGTTTTAAAAAAGTTGATTTTTCAACCATGAGGCATCCTTTTCATTAATTGAGGCATCCAAACCATGAGGCATCCAAACCATTTTATCGTTTGGGTGACATTTAAAAATGTCAGACTGACAGTACGATACTAACCCCCTGACAAAATATAATTAATATTGTTGATGAGCGTCATTCAACCATTTTTGCGATCGAAAAAATCACTCCAATCTGAAATGGATTGAAAAAAATCGCCTTGAAAATTTCATGATTAGAAAATGATCCTGGGCACATGGGACATAAAATGGGTCAAATTTTCGAATTTTCAATTATAGTCTTAAAAAATAGAGCAGACTCGGACGATTCCAGAAATATATAATTTGGATAGATTTGGAATATATAAACACCCAAAATACGGCATTTAAATAGGTAAACAAACAGTACCACGACACCCGCATTTAAAGGGACATGTGTTTTCAAGCGCTCTTCCTCACTGAAAAGGGCAACTCCTATTATTTTTAACCCCATGATTTATTTCCACTTCTTTCTCCAGTTGCCAAACTACACTTTTCCCCCTTCAGTGTTTTCAAAAGCTGTGATCACTATTTATTTACAACGTGGTGCTTGTTGTTTTGTTTGCGATTTCGCTGATCCCTATTGCTATTGTCCATTTGCTTCTATTTTATTCATCCAATTTTGTTTTTGAACAACGTTCTGATTCATTTTATTATTTAAAGATATTTTTATCTGCTAAATATTTGGAGAATGTGCCTAGAAAAAAGTGTTTCGGTCAACGTCAGTTTGCAGGCAACTCGGAAGAGTGCGATTAGCATGGATGAATATTAGTGCTTCTGAAATGAAGATTCATTTATCTGCTGCTAAAGATGATGATTTAGCGTCTAAGCAAAGTAAAAATATTATTATTGACATGGATTTGTTGTTGTCTTTACTGAACAGCTTTGCAAAGTTTAAAAACTGTGGGCGAACTGAAACTTTTGATGTCATTGAAGAAGAAAACAGTCGAAAAGGACTTGCTATTAGTTTAACGTACATATGTACTTCTTGGGGACATTCAACGAGTAAAATGACATCTAAAATATCCAGAAAGTCTTACGATATAAACATTCGTCTCACATATGCAATGAGATTTATAGGAAAGGGGAAAAAAGCTGCAGACACTTTTTGTGCACTGATGAATTTGCCTTCATTTAAATTTCAAAAATTTAACAAAACATTGCTCCCAGCATTATCCGAAGTAGCTGATGAATCAGTGAAAAGAGATATTGCTGAAACTATTGCAGATAATGATGGTAACACTGATATATCTGCTGCTTTCGATAGTACATGGCAAAAGCGTGGCCATTCATCACTGAATGGAGTCGTATGTGCTACTTCACTTTACAATGGTAAAGTTATTGACGTTGAATGCCTCACAAAATATTGTACTAAATGTAGAAATAAATCCATAGGACCCCCACAATTGCATCAAGATTTTTGAAGGGTATAGTGGAGGTATGGAGGTTCACAGTGTCATGAAAATTTTTGAACGCTCCGAGTCATTGAGAGGAGTGCGATATCTGAATTATCTTGGAGACGGTGACTCGCGGGGTTTCAATAAGGTTAATGAAGCAAAAGTTTATGGCCCTGACGTCGAAATTGAAAAACTAGAATGCATTGCTCATGTACAAAAAAGAATGGGAACTCGATTAAAAAACATTCGTAATGAATTGAAGACCACGAAACTTTGTGGTGACAAAAAGATATCTGGACGTGGTAGCTTGACAGATGCTGAAATCATGCGAATTCAGAACTATTATGGTTTGGCAATCCGTCGCAATATGAGCACATCCATAGATGACAAGGCAAAATCCATATGGGCAGTTTATTTTCGCAAACTTTCAACTAATGAAAAACCCCGACATGGTTTATGTCCTATGGATTCGGAAACTGGGTGTGGTTACAATAAAGCCTTAAACAATGGTGGAAATTATAATCACAAACACTCTTTGCCAGAAGCTAGTTATACTTTCTACTGTTAAAAACGTTTTCCGTTTTCTTTCTGACAGAAAACTTTTGAGAAAATGCACACATGGTAGAACTCAGAATCCAAATGAGAGTTTCAACCATTGTTTATGGGAACGCTTACCCAAAACTATTTTTGTTTCAATAAGTACTTTAAAATTGGGTTTATTAGATGGTGTGATTTGTTTCAATGATGGTGCTTACAATCGCACAAAAGTTCTAAAACATTTGGGAATTGAACCCGGCCATAATATGAAATATTCTTTGCGAAAAATCGATGAGGCTCGAGTTCGAGAAGCATCACTAAGTTTCCAAAATCTCTCTCAATCAGCCAGAATGAAAAATAAAATAATAAGACAGAAAAAAAGGGATGCTGAAATGTTAAAACAAAATGATTATGGTGCTGGAAGGTTTTAAAATAATATATTTTAAGCATTGTGGGTGTTCCTATAGTTTTTTGTCTTTTTCTCAAAATATGTTTTTTTAATGCTTTGGTACACTTTTATAAAAATCTATTTAAGATAGAGAGTTGAAATTTTCCAAAATTGTATAACAAACTTATTTCTTTAAAAATATCTAACAATGTAAATCTGGGTGGAAAATTTTTGAAAATAATGAGAAATATGTTCTTAAAATTTTTAGGATTTTCAAAGTTCTTTAGTAAAAAAATTTTAATTTTATTTCTTTCTAACCAAAATTAAAATTGCTTCTTATTATTCTCAAATAGTACATTTTCTGCTACCGTACCCAATTTTAAGGTGATAAACTCAATAGATTTTTAGAAAAGCGTACCGAATGGACATATTGTTCAAAAATGTTCATATAGATATATAAAAAGTTAATTAGCTCTAGAAAACTTATTTATTCAGCTAATTAATTTCTTTTGCTTTAAATATGGGCTATAATGTATATGTTAACTGTGGAAAAAAAATCTCAGTTCTATCTCTATTTTTAAGTGAAATACAAGTCGTTAAATCTTTTGCAAAAATTGTTTCATTTAATGTATGTCGAGATGTTCCACGTACCCTTAAAAATTCAGTCACACCTCCAGCATGTTTACATAGTTTCTATTTATGCGACACAGCATTTAGGTATATTTGTATAGCACACATAGAAAACGTGTCCTTCCTAAAATTTCATCGGCTAAAAAGTCTTGAAAGAAACACTGGAAATCCATTGCATGGATATGATGGTTGATTTCACTTTGATAACCATCTTTTGATATGGATGGATGCGTTGGGCGTATTTGTGAAATATAAACTACTTACATCCACAGCACAGATACACCCACGTTCCCTATTTATCATTGTTTACCATAAGAAATAATGCTATGTAGACCAGGAAAGTCCGTTCAATATCCACGGTCGTGCAGAGGAACCGGCAGACATCCAATATTACTATTTCCTACTGAAACAACCTTTTCCTATCCAACCTCTAACGTAACACAATGTATTTCGACCCTCTAACAAAAATCTTCAATGTGTTGAAGAAGGCGTTGCCACAATATTGTTCCGTCTTCTTTCTTCTGTCTTTAAGAAAGTGTAAAAGAAGTTCACCTGAGTCCAGGATTTCCCAGTTAGAAGACCCCAAATTAGAACGATTGTCGTTTGAGATACTTCCAGAAGCTTCCATGGAGAGACTCGTCCCCTCCGTTGCAGGGGAATTGACGATTGGACTTTTGCCAATGCTGCTGTTTTGTGAAATAATTTTCGTCAACATTCTGCGAATAATATCGCATATTCCGTGAAAAACCCCAGACCACACGACTGACCCGAAGGCTTGCACTATCTATTTGTGTTGAAGACCCAGACCGTCCGACTCATCCATTGGACTTGAGCAACTGTTTGGACGGCCGGAGTAGCTATTTGCGTGAAAAGAGTGGAGCATTTAAGTAAATTATCCAAAAACTCGGACTCGTTCTTGCATCCTGCGTACACATCCACGATTCTAGAGTTTATTTTATAAATAACAGTTTCGTAACAAACTGCTATCAGAAGTGAACTTTTACGAACGGAACCTTGCCCCAAATTAGGCGTACTCAAATGTCGTCACATGGCAACCCTGGGCTCACGTCATGCTGACGTTATATTTTCTTCGCCTGGTCTTCGAGACAAACGAAAGAGAAACATGGCGCGTTTGTAACAGTAGAATGAAATTGCACAATTCATCCCATGGTGTTAGCATAGCTGCCAACTTGTGCGATTTTAACTAAATTGTGAGATTGTACGATTTTGCTCAAAATTAACAATTTTTTTTTCTTCTCCCTCAAAAAAAAGAAAAAGGTTAAAAAAAATCTGACGTGTATAACTTTTACATATTGCATCATCTTCCGGCTGTCCAATCTGCTGCTCATGTCTCAGGACGAGTCGGACGGTCTGGGCTTTCGACATTGCATCGTCTTGGCGTAAGCGTTTTCTATTCGTGCGCCGCCCCTGCCGTGATTTTCTAGCGCTAGTCTGGCGCCACCCGCAGTTTCTTTCGTGCGATTGGCTGGCGCCGGAAAATGGAGCATTTTCTTTCCTAGGTTGAAGCGTCATCAACAAAAAAAAACATCGATGTTTTCAATATTGATTGTGAACGAAACGGATGTTGCCGATACTGTTGAAGGAAAATATCGTTGTTAGAGAAAAATCTTAACAGGTTTTTTTTTTGTTAGTAAGTATTGTCAAAACATCGATGATTTGAAGCTAAACATCGATGATTTGAAGCTACATATACTATCGACTTCGATGCTACATATACTATCGACAAGGTTCGTGCGCACTCTGGAAATCGGGAAAACCGGGAATTTTGAAGTGGACTTGTTAGTAAAATTGCAGGGAAAATCGATTTTTTGTTCAAAATTCTGGAAAAATCAGGGAATTTTCAACTTACGGATTCTCAATAGTTTCTACGGGAAACTTCCTCATACTGCGGATTACGGAATTTGCATAGTTTCCTATGGAAAATTGTCTTCCGGCCAGTGTAAATTTACGGCTGCGTGCACGGTAATGTTAAACAAATCAACGTTACAATGGGGATTTACGGCTGCATGTTCGTTAATGCCAATGAAATTAACGAGACAAAATGACAACGGGGATTTATAGCCACATGGGCGTTAATGCGAATCAAATTGACGTTACAACGGGGATTTACGGCCGCGTGCACGTTAAGGCCATTCAAATGATTTACTGCTGCGCAGGGCCGATCCTAGCAGGTGTGTAGCGCGTGCACAGCACGCGGGCGGCCGCAGGCCGCATATAGTTCTATCAATCAAGCAAAATTTTTTAAAACTTATAATAAGTCGAATAAATATGCTGAATTTTAAATAGTTATTGAAAAATCAAAATAAGTCCCATAGTTTAAGAAAAATAGAATGTTAGTGCACAGTGTGTTGGTCCATTGTTGGTCCTTTCATTTGATAGCAAAATTCGTGCCAGAGCCGGCAATACGGCATAGAAAAGGATACCAAATTTTAAATTTCTATCTAAACAAATAACCAAGGGGCATATTTTTGAGACGCCTAAGGATGTTTCGTTCCACTGTGCGGCAGCTTATTTATGTATACCACGGTCGGCACGCGGCTCGCAGATCAATGGTCAAAAGAAACTTTATTTTAGCGGTCTCCTTTGTAGATTAGAACTAAATTATTTCGGCAAAGTTAACCCTTTCGCGACGGCGGCATTCCGGAACTGCGGCGGCCCAAAGGACGGAGCGCTTCTTTTTCGAACTGTTCCCAGGAGACGGCAATTTTATTGAGCTAAGCTTAACTCTCGAAAAAAATTCACTAAAAATCACCCGTTCAACACATCATTCTACTATTTTCAGGAATAAAGGAAATTCTTATTTTCTATTTGATGTATATTTTTCTTTCAAATTTTCTTCTATCAAAATATTAAAAATTTTAGCGTATTAAAAATGATAACTTACCTTGAATAAAATAGTTATCAGTTAATCAGGGGTGTATATAGATTTAAATCAGTTATCAGGAGTGTATACAGATTTAAATTTTGAAACTAATGCATCTAAAACGGGTTTCAATTTATCTAGTTGTTGGGCACTACTATCAAGAGTAAAATGAAGGTAACGCAATATTCTTGGCCTAACATTTTAACGAAAAAAATATTGATTTAATGGTAGAACATGGTCCCAAACAAGTAGCAAATTTTAAATTTGCGGTCGATGAGAGTGGCAGAAAATTTAGCTGTTCATATTATAACAAAACTTTAGTGAACGGGGAGAAAATAAATCGCGCGTGGCTCTGATATTCCATAAAACTAAATCGTATTTTTTGTTTTGCATGTAAATTGTTTGGTAAAGATAGTTCAACACAACTTGTAAGTACTGACTTTTCTGATTGTCGTCATTGTTTGAATTACCTTAATAAGCATGAAAATACTCTAAAACAAACTCTATAAGATCGTGGTGCGAAATAAAGACGAGGCTGGAAAAAAATTGTACTATTGACGCTGAACAACAAAATGTTTACAATCGAGAGAAAAAGCGATGACCCGCCATCATTGAAAGAATGATTGCTGTAGTACAATTTTTAGCCAGTCAAAATTTGGCATTCAGAGGAACTAATACGAAGTTGTATCATGGACATAATGGTAAGTTTTTAAAGGCAGTGAAGATGTCGGCTAAATTTGATCCAGTTACTTCAGAACACCTTAATAATGTCAGTAAATACAAAGATAACAAAACACGTATTCCACACTACTTACGGCAGTATTTTCAAAATGAAATAATTAATATTTTAGCCGAATCTATTCGTAATAAGATAACACGCATTGTTAAAAAAGCCAAATATTACACTATAATTCTCGACTCTATACCAGATATTAGCCACACAGAACAAATAATGTTTGTAATTAGATGTGTGAACAAACACTACTGATGGTAAGATAGATATTTTAGAATTTTTTCTAGGATTTTTTCCAGTAACTAATACCACTGAAGAAGGTCTGTGCAATTTTCTATTAGAGAAGCTATTACCTAGTCTGCAGCTCGAAGTTAAAGATACACGGGGTCGGGGCTACGACAATGGATCGAACATGAAGGGGGAAAATAGAGGGCTTCAGAAACGGATTCTCCATATCAATCCTAGAGCATTATACGTGCCGTGTGCGGCTCATACATTAAATCTCGTCGTTAATGACGCTGCCAGCTCCAGTGGTGAAATTTCTGGGTTTTTTGATATAGTACAAGAGGTATATAATTACTTTTCTGCGTCCCCATATCGATGGGATTTACAACAAAAACACGTGAAAAGTCTAACTTTAAAACCATTAAGTGAAACAAGGTGGGAAAGTCGTATCAATGCTATTAGACCTCTAAAACATGACCTAAAAACATTATTACCGCATTAAATGCCTTAATTGAAGATACCACAAGAGACACGAAAACAAAAATGGGTGCTGAATTAATAATTAAAAGTGTTGAAACATTTAAATTTTGTGTTCAATTTTAATTTGGCATGATGTATTATCAAGAATTGATGTATTGAGTAAAATGCTTCAAAATCTTAAATTAAACATCGCGGAATGCATTGAAGGCTTGCATAATCTTAAAAATATTTAGTTTCCCAAAGATCGGACGATAATTTTAAAATATTTGTCGATTCAGCCACAACACTTGCTAGAGATTTAGGTATTGATCCCGAATTTCCCATGTCGAAGCTCAGGAAAAAGGTCCGTTTATTTGATTACGAGGGCAGTGATGAACCAGTTTCAAATCCCTTACAGCAATTCAAGACTGCTTTCTATTTTGCAATTCTTGATCACGCGATCTTTTCAGTAAATGAAAGATTTACATTATTATCTGAGTGCCATTCAATATTCTGCTTTCTGTATGAGTTTCACAACATTTCTAATGATGATCTCATGAAAGCCTGCATGGACTAGATATTAAGTTACAGGTACAGGAGGAAGGAAGTATTGTGAAAGATATAGACGGTATACAACTCTTTAATGAAATAACTTCTTTCAAAGATATTTTTCCAGGTAAAAAACAGCCAATTGAGATATTAGAAATTATAGTAAAAAATGATCTCATTCCCTGTTTTCCAAATTTTGCTCTAGCAATAAGAATTTTTTTAACCTTACCTGTTTCTGTGGCTTCAGGTGAAAGAAGTTTCAGTAAATTAAAAATTATTAAAAATTACTTGAGAAATAATGACACAAGAAAGGCTTTCAGATTTGGGCATCATCTCTATTGAATCCGAAATCTCTGAAAAAATTGATTTCACCGAAATTATTGACAAATTTGCTTCTCAGAAAGCCAGAAAAGTTATTTTATAGTTAATTATTAGGTAGTCTATGTAGAAGGACTGATTTATATACTTTTCGTTTCACGAGATTTATGCTTTAGTACTTTTTTTATTAGATTATATTTTCTGAGTAAATACTGTTGTTTTGCATTTCTAATTATAAAATGTCAATTTTTATTTCAAAGGTAATATTTTTGTTTGTTTATTATTTTGTTAAAGTATTTTGTCGCTATTATAACCTATTAGCTGGCCAAAAAATAAAGTTTTGCACTTCAAATTTTATTTGCATTTTTATTAATGTTTTACTTTTTATTCTTATACAGATAGATGAATTTATAACGTCAACGTTAAGTATTAGTCAAAATATGAAACATTCTCTAGAGGGGCGGCACATTAGGTCTTTGCACGCGGGCGGCCGACACCCTAGGATCTGCCCTGCTGCTGCGCGAAATGTAACACACCGGTTTTTCTTTTTTTTTTTCATGGAAGTAATACATGTATGTTAAGTTTCGCATAAATCGCTGAATGGTTAATTTTATAATGACTTGCGCATAAACGGTATAATTGTGCAATTCACTTTATGCTCTCGTAAATCGCCGAGAGTCGATTAGTATATTTTTTTTATTTATCTCCATCTTCTAAATATTGCACATTAGATTGACTAAACTAGCTTATTTTATATTCTGATTAATTATTAAGATTAATTTTTTAATTATTTTCGCATAAATAGCGCGATTACGCAATTCGCTATGTTCTCGTGAATCGCCGAAAGTCCATTAGTATCTTGCCCATCCATCCCCACCTTCTAAATATTGCATATTAGATTGACTAAACTAACTTTTTTTCATATTTTGGCTATTATTATTATTAAGGGTTGATTTTTTAATTATTTTTGCATATGTTTACGCGAATCCAATTCCAATTCTAAATGTTGCATATTAAATTGACTAGACTACCTTATTTATATATTTTGGTTACTTATTAAGGTTCATTTTTGCATAATATAGATTTTCCTATTTTGAAGAATGGGTATGAACCTTTAGAAGGGATATTTCCCGAAAAGTGGTATTAAAATAATGATTTAGGCAAATTAAACAGCAACCATTTTAGCAAGGATATCTTAAAATTGATATATTCATATATATAAATACATTGCTAGTCCAGATTTTCGAGGTTGTACTATATATGCAGATAAAATTGGATACAAATATAGAAAATTTTGTGTTCTTTTTCTCACTGTCATGTATTCATGGTAAATATCAGTTAAATCTAAAACAATAGTACGTAATACCTGAAATCAGGGGCGGTTATGGGAAGGCCGCTGGGACGCGTGGTACTATTGAGAAAACACCCCAAATTATTTGTTTAGTTATATAGATTTATCACAATTTCTTGAAAAAATCTGAATTTTCAATTGACTTGAATTGAGAATAATGAAGCAATGTGTCACTAGATGGCAGCACTACAGGTTTCGCGAGAGAAAGGAGATCCACGAAAGCTGTATAGTGCATCAGGGAAAAATACAGGGTTTCCAGAAAGTTCCGGAACTGCGCAATAGCTCGAGAAATACACTTCGGATTAAAAAATAAAAAAACACGTATTCAATATTTTTAAAAATGCTATTCAATGATACCAAAATTGACCCCTCTCCTGGAGGGAGGGGGGTGGGGCAATTTTGAAATTTTCAATGGGAACCCCCATTTTTATTGCAGATTTGGATTCTCCAAAAAAAAATTACATACATTTGACCTACGATTTTTGATTTTTGCTTCCACAAACAGCGCTATAATCGAAAAAAACGGAAGTGGGGCACAAACGTTTAAAAATGGAAATGTCTCGGGAAATACACTTCGGATAGAAAAATAAAAAATTACATGTTCAATATTTAAAAAAAAAAAACTATCCAATGATGCTAAAATTGACACCTCTTCCCTCGCTAACCGTTCACTTCAGCGACAACTGTTGACTTCAGTTTAGAAAACGGTTCAAAACTACTTTTAGCACTACCCAGGAACCAGGAACAACGATGTGGACGTAGTAGTTTTCTGTTCCCTTCGGGGTGCTTGATTAACATGAGTCCCCTTGCCTCTCATGATCAGGGTGCTTTTTTCTGTAACTTTTAAACGTTAGTGCCCCACTTCAGTTTTTCTCGATTATATTATTTTCTCGTTTGTGGGAGCAAAAATCAAAAATGGTAGTTCAAATGTTTGTAATTTTTTTTGGAGAATCTAAATCTGCAATAAAAAATGGGGGTTCCCATTGAAAATTTCAAAGTTGCCCCACCCGCCCCTTCCCCCAGAAGGGGGGAGGGGGTCAATTTTGGTATCATTGGATAGCTTTTCTAAAAATATTGAATACGTGTTTTACATTTTTTGATCCGAAGTGTATTTCTCGAGATATTGCGCCGTTCCGGAACTTTCTGGACACCCTGCCCAAGTAGCACAAATACGTAATTCTTACGTATCAAGCAATACGTAATCTTTACGTGTCAGGCCATACGTAATTAATACGCAAAAACGGTACGTTAGAATACGGTATACCAACCGTTATAAAAAAGGTTATTATTACGTATCCTTATACATTAATATTACGTATATTCACATACGTTATTATTACGTATATCCACATACGTGTTTATTACGTATCCACATACGTTATTATTACGTATATCCACATACGTTATTATTACGTATATCCACATACATTATTATTACGTATCCACACGCGTGTTTATTAGGTATCCACATACGTCATTATTACGTATATCCACATACATTATTATTACGTATCCAGATACACGTTTATTACGTATCACATATGTGTATATTACGTATATCCACATACGTTATTATTACGTATCCAGATACGCGTTTATTACATATCACATACGTGTATATTATGCATATCCACATACATGTTTATAACGTATTCCCATACGTATTTATAATGCGTTCCCATACGCATTTATAATGTATTCCCATACGTGGTTATATTGTGTTTCTACACGTATTTATTACGTGTTTATATACATATTTATCACACATCGGACAACTCTACAGTACATGTTGCAGGCATAACATTTACAAAGTTTATGCATCTTTGTAAACAGAAATATAGAGCTAGGTGAATTTATTTTTACAACAGATTGCAAATTTTCAGATTGTGTTGATTTCAATAATGTACTTGAATTTATACATTTTTTTTATAAATTTAAGTACATATTAATATTGAAATCAGCACAATCTGAAACAGTATCTTTAAAATTTAAAATACATTCATCTAAATCATATTTTTACAAAGATACGATACATCAAATGTGTCATATATGCAAAACTCACAATACTATAGAATCACTCTGTTCATATGTAATATAATTTTTATTTTAATTTATATTATATATTGTTAATACAATAATTATAAAAGATTATATAATTTTAGGAGTATTATTTTTAAATTCATAAATTATTCTTAATGCAAAAATGTTTTTTTCCTTTATTTTCAGTTTATATTTAAATATATTTTTAATTCTAATTATTTCTAAATATTGCAAAAATTATAATCTACTACATTATGAAATATAATTTTAAATCTAAAAGATAAGCTATGGTGGTATCATGCGACTGTGATGATTTTTAAGAGTGAACACAGTGAGTAAGGGCACAAAGCCCAAGTAGAACATGTTTCTAGATACACAGAACACAAACTGTTTCATAATTATTTCTAAAAATTGCAAAAATTACAATCTACTACATTATGAAATATAATTTTGTGTGTTGTAGTGTTTTTAAAAAAATTCTCATAATTAGGGGTGTTTCTATTTCTTTTAAGTATAAGGCTTTTTTTTACTTCTTCTAAGTATCATTTTTTTTTTCTTAAATATATAGAGACCAGTTTAAAGCAAATTTGCATAAAAATATAAAATGGTAAATCAACTTACTACAAAATAATACAAGAAAGATACACGGAAATTACAAAAATTAGTTATAAATAAACAGGGATTCATAAAGAAGAATACTACGTGGATTGTTACAATGAACTAAAAGGAAAGTTTTTTCAAAAACGGGCAGAAATTTATCATTAACCACATATTGAGCAAGAGCCTTAGAAAGTTTACCAGATTTGACATCGCGGGCGTGTTCTGCTAAACGGATGCCAACAGTACGTTTTGTACTACCCATGTAAAATTTATACGAGCGGATAAATAGCACCGGACCCACTCCGACGTCATGATGTAGCGTCACCCGACGTCAATATCGACGACCAATAGTAGCTTCAGTGGACTGCACCTGTGCACGGAGATATAGTACGAACTCATCATCACCAGCTGTTAAATTTACTATGGTATACTAGTATTATTAGATTGTTTAGAATATTGAATTCTAAGTTAGAGTTGATGCTTAAAATGAACTACGCCTGTGCAAGGAGTATTTTGTTTTATTACGATCTCGGTATTATTCAAGGAAATTTAAATATATTTAAATCTCCTTTGTATTATTGGATAGCATAGAATATTAAACTCTATAATTGATGGCTAGATGTGACATATAGATATAATTTAGTCATTTTGAGAGCCATGTGTCAATGGCACCTAACCAATTTTCCCCATTTGAAAAATTGTGCTACATAGATGCAATTTAAAAATTATTTGCTTTGTTTATATTATGCAACTCACAAAATCAATCTCCTTTTATTAGTCATGCATTAATTAGATTATCAAAATGAAACATTGTTCTTTGCAACATTCAAGTTGTCAAATTCAATTTAAAATTCCCAATCATGTGCAAATTCCTATAAATATATTAAATGACATTGTTAATCAAAATATTCTATTAAAATATTTAATTTAATGCTCCTAAAAAGAAGTTTAAGAATATCTGTTCTAGCTATACAAAATTATCTTCACGAGCAGATCTGAAGAATAAAATGTCCTGGTCTTGTTTGTAAACAAATATACAAAATATATGAAGTTGAATAAATATATGCAAAATAAAAGAGCTAAAACTGTATAGGACCCATACTACAACTTATGAGTTTCTAAAATCTTTACCAAAATAAAACAGATGACGTAATAAATTGAAAATATCAATAATTTCGTAATCTTAAAACCTAAAAGGCCGTAATTGATTCCAATACATGCCAAAATGTGTGCTAATATACTCGTACTGCTTATATTCTCATAGAGTAGAAGCAGCAGCGTATGCTTAGGGGGGACCCAGGCCCCCCTGCTTTTCAAGGCTTTTTATTGTTATGCGTATTTTTCATTTAAAATAACCCTGGCATAAACAAATGCTAAACAGTTCCCCCCCCCCCCCACACACACACACATACTTTTTAGAGTCAGGATAAGCCACTGAGTAGAAGATATACCCATGCATTTGTAGAAGATTACTCGGTACTACGTACAATATATGAGTTTCAAAAATTTTTGCAAAAATAAAACAATGACGTAATAAACTGAAAATATCAATAATAATAATGTTTAAACCCGAAGACTATAAATGATGTAATCCAGTCAAAAATGCAATATCGGTGAAATTTATTTTATATATATATATCTTTATTATTTAAATCGGAAAGGATTTAATAAAAATCAGCTGCCGTATAAACAAATTGGATTTAAATTTGTTGCTAAACGACATGATAAAATTTTCTTCAAATAAATTGGCGGAAAAAATATCATCTGCTTAATGCTATATGAAAGGTTTAATTGTTCGTTTTTAATTAATATCTGGGCAATCCCTGGTCTTAGAAACTCAAAACATGGACTAAATTTTAAGTCAAGATATTTTAAGGCTATCTGCAAAATTTCATTTAAATTCGATTCAGTTGTTCTCCCATGATGAGATACACATACAGACAGATTTTCAATTTTATTTATATAGATTTAGAGAAATAGATTGAAAATAAGCAAAATGAGTAAACTTGCATTATATCTATTAAAAATTTACATTTGAATAATTTTAATCCAGAATCAGTCATTCATAAATGATATGTTTCAGCTGACAAATGTAAATATGTCAATAGCTAGGAAGAAATTGTTATCCACTCAATTTTACTCAATTTTGTATTTTTGTTATTTTCTTGCATATCATTATCAGCTTATGTAGGAATGTACTAAAATTTGTATTTACACAAGACTTTACAGTTATGTGCATATTTATGTTATTTTATATTTTTGACATAGCAATTGCATAATCTATATAAAGAAAATTGAATATCTGTCTGTCTCATTATCACGGGAGAATGGCTGAACCGAATTTAATGAAATTTTATGGGTAACATTGGAATAACCCCACTTAAAATTTAGTACATGTTTCGAGTTTCTAAGACCAGGGGTTGTCTAAATATTAAGATATTAATTAAAAACGAACAATTAAACTTTCCATAGAGATAGCATTATGCAGACTATATTTCTTCCACCAATTTATTTGAAGAAATTATGTTATGTCACTTAGCAATGGATTTAAATCCAATGTGTTTATGCAGCAGAAGAGTTTTATTAAATCTTTTCCGATTTAAATAATAAAGATATGTATACGTATGAAATAAATTTCATTGATATTGCATTTTTGACTGGATTATATCAATTACGGTCATTATTATTATTGATATTTTTGGGGCTTATTGATAGTTTCAATTTATTATGCCATTGCTTCAAATGTGTTTTTTCAGCAACTGGTTGAACATTTTTTCTTATGTCTGTAAAAGGTAGATTTACTGGAAAATATCTTTTTGCAATTGCACATTTTAGAAAACTTTTCCGTTTTCTGTGAGTTTCTGGCTTGTGAAGTGTTTGGTCCATCCTTAAGCTTTAGATCAATATTCATATTTCTCAAAAAGAAAAAATTCACGAAACTTAAATTTGCCGCGAATGCTAAATAAAAACTCCGCTAACGAGAATTAACGTGAACCCTACGTCATCGGTTACGTCAATCGCATCATCGTCAGTAGTGGTTCCTTGTTGGTTGAATCGGAGTGGGTCCGGTGCTATTTATCCGCTCGTAAATTTATAATCACTATCAGGAGATAACAGGGGAACGACATACACCCCAGCACGTATTTTAATCGCGCATTTAATGTTTGCTCTTCCATCCCTGCTTTGACTGATGAAATTAATTTTATTTTTAAACTTGGCCTGCTTATTCTTTTAAATTTATCTATAAGATTTTCGCCCATGTGAGCCTTAAATTTACTCAGTTTGATACTAAACTTGCTGCTATTAAAATTATTTAACCCATAAATCTAGTGTTCCCTACCATCCTAAGATTTTCCGTTCTTTTATTAATTTCTATCATGAATTTGGTTTCAAACCTGCTCACTAATGTTACCACTTTATTTAATCGTATTCGATCTGATAAACTTGGGAATTTTGATGACTTTAAACTTTCTACGCCTTTTGCTCAATATGTGGTTAATGATAAATTTCTGCCAGTTTTTGAAAAAACTTTCCTTTTAGTTCGTTGTAACCATCCACGTAGTATTTGTCTTTATGAATCCCTGTTTATTTATATTTACCGTGAGTCGATTTGTAATTTTGATCCCGTTCAAATTTTAAGTTACGCTTGGCGACTCATTCTCGACTCTATGCAATTCAAACCTCTTAATAGTTATTTGTGACGTCACTCTCAGGAAAATCAAGCTTGACATTTTTCAAAAATTTGTATTAGTTCTTTTCATGTAATATTTTTAAAAATTCAAAAGCGTTTAAACTAATTTTTGTAATTTCCGTGTATATTTCTTGTATTATTTTGTAGTAAGTTCATTTACCATTTTATATTTTTATGCAAATTTGCTTTAAACTGGTCTCTCTCTATATATAAATATTCCATGTTTTTACTATTCATGTAGCCAGCGATGAAGGGTGTATATACGTCCGAAAGTGCTCTGGCAGTTTTTAATATATGTTTTGTACGTCTTTTAAGACCTTTTGTTTTAAAGACGCTTTGTCCTTGATTTTATTTATGTTTATGACTTTGTTCATTCTGTCTGTCCATTCGCACGATAACTGCCGTAAAAATGAAATTTTAGTAAAATCATTATTTCATCATTATTTTAGTAAAATCAATTATTTTATCAAAATGAAATTTTAGTATGCTGTTCAGAATTCAGACGGTATGTGGAGATTGCTTCGAAATGAGAAAATTGTTTCGAAAGGTTTAGAACAATATTCAAATTATCCCATAAAAAATATGAAAAAAATTTCAGCAAAATATATTCGGTAGTTTTTAAAATAAAAATTAAAGTAATAATTACACTCATATTATATGAAGAGATCACATGATCCACTTCAAAATAAGATATGGCATCCATCTTGTGTCAAAATCGTGATTTTTCAAGTTCTTTTTTAATTTATATTTAGTGTTGTATCCGTCCTAAAACCTCTTTATTTTTGCTTGATTTTTGTGCATCTACATTCTGAAACAAAGTAATTACAATATATTTGAGTTTAAATGATCAAACATTGATCCACGGTTTTAAGTTTTTAAATAAAATAAATTATTGTAGTATTGTGATAAATGAAAGGAATGGACTAAAAGTGTATGAATGATATATTTACAGCTTTTACATAGAGAGCCAAGCGATTTGTATTTCAATGACATCAATTGAATAAAGTACATTTTTTCGATGACGTTTTAAGTTTTCAAATATAATAAATTATTGTAGTATTGTGATAATTTTAAAAATATTACCGCTGAATGTATCGCATTTTTTAGATGTTTAAATAAAATTGCATTGCAGTTGAAAAGTGTTTCATAAATGCTTTATGAACGATTGATCTTTCTTGTTAATTTTATGCATATTTGACTATTTTCTTTTACAAGTTAAATATAATTAAATTTGCGAAAAAATTGGCAGGAAATGTCGTCTTTTTATAAGAAAGATGCACTCTATAAACACCCCATGCCATAACAGAATTTGTGTAAAAAACCATCACCAAATTCGAGACCATACAAATCATGGGGGAAAAAACGATCATTTTCGTAAGAATTTTTTTAAAAACTACACAATACTTTAAATTTTCACCTGTTTTTAAATCTGTACAAAACTTTTATCGCAAAAGGTAAGTTATAACAAAAAAGTAAAAGCTTTAAATTTGTTTTAAAATGTTAAAGTATCATAGTACAAAATTAATTCAAATTGTTACTTACCAATATTATAGCATTTAAAATAATTTTAATGTAAAAGAAAACACTCAGATATTAAATTTTGTTGTTTTTTCAATTTTTCTTAAATCTTATCACACCTTGACCTTACTAACTCGTTTAAATATGAAACAGTAACCCAGTTTTACACCATATAAAATATTGTTTAAAACAAACTAATTATTCTCTGTAATCAAAGTTTAATAGAGGTAAGTTATGGTGCAGGAACATTAGGCGTTCTGCATTTTCAGGTTGCAGCCTATTACGTTTTGGTTCATAAACATTTCCTGCTTCTTTCTGATAATAAAATTTCACTATCAACGCTGCTAGCTGGTGCAGGCAAGTACTTTCTTGATATCTTTGCAAGTATGGGGTAAATCTTTGCAAATATGGCACAAAATAGAAACATTTTCTATTTTAATTTGGCATAAAATAGAAGTATTACCTTTAAACAGTGGTATCATGTGACTGTGATGATTTTAAGAGTGAACACAGTGAGTAAGGGCACAAAGCACAAATAGAACATGTTTCTAGATACACAGAACACAAACTGATATAAAATGAATTAGAATTTTTTCGACTAATTATATTTCTTTTAAGTATATTTTTAATTCTAATCATTTCTAGAAATTGCAAAAATTATAATTACTACGTTATGAAATATAATTTTGTGTAATAGTGTTTTTAAAAAAATTCTAAGAATTATGTGTGTTTTTATTTCTTTTAAGTATCATGTTTATTTTAAGGCTTTTTTTACTTCTTCCAAGTATCAATTTTTTTTTATTTTCTTAAAGTATCAAATTTGTTTTAATTTAGCATTGTGTTTTTTAACATTTCACCCCTGTATCAACTTTTTGAAAAAAAATTCTGAGTAGCGTATTATTTTAAAATTTCTTCCTAGTATTTTTTTTTTATTTCTGCAAATAACATTAAATTAATTATAAAAAATTTATACTTAAAATGAATAAAATAATTTTAATATTTAACACTGTCTAAGCAGAGGATAAATGAAAACGTGGTCATATTGCATTCGTTATGCATGCATGTTTATTTCAAATCCTGTAAAATCAAATTATTCTTTTATATGTTTTTTTATAGATTTTAGTTTTAGCCATGTATAATTACACTAAATGAAAGTTGCTTTATTTACTATTATATATATAATAGTAAATAAAGAAACTATAAAGAGACCATACTAATAATGAGGAAAAAATGCCCATTTTCGTGAATTTAAAAGTTTCTAAAAGGCGATAAACTTAGAAAAGTAAAAGCTTTAAACTTATGTTTCAAAATAAAAAAATCTTAAATAACAATAAATATTATAAACTAAAAAGAGTTTGTTAAGGTAATGAAGTGCATGTTATTCAGTATCGTGTTTTTATAGCATTCTGCACATGCATTAGCAGAAAAGTACTATGAAAATATTGTAGAATCATTACGTGAACAAAATCGTTTAAGCAGAAACAGTATTCTGCAAATAATATCAAATTAATTATAAAAAAATTATATTTTAAATAAATAAAATAATTTTAATATTTAACACTGTCTAAGCGGAAAATAAATGATAACGTGAACAGAGATTGCATTTCTTGTTATGCATGCATGTTTATTGCAAGTCCTGTAAAATCAAATTATTCCGTTACATGTTATTTTATATATTACTTTCCTTATATACATAATGTATAAGGAAAGTATTGTGACGGGGTCGAACATTCGAATTCGAGTTTTCGTTTCAAGCATCCCTGATCACGAATCAAACATTTTTGAGGTGATGTCTGTGTGTGTGTGTGTGTCAGTGAGTCTGTGGAGACGATAAGTGACGAACGAAATTTGGTACAAAAATCACAATCTGTAAACACTAGAAGCCTATTGTTTTTATACGCAATCGAATGTTCAGAACCCCCCCCCCCCCCTAAATTTTCGAGTGAAATTTTGAAAAAATCCTCAAAAAATCAAAACGCAAATAATGTACGCAAGTAGATATTTCTTATGTAATTTTTCATTAGAAAACGATTGAATAAATTTTAGAACGCTAACATGAACCGTTCTCGACATATTACACATTTTTGAAAAAAATTATCAAAAAGTTATATAAAATAAAAAAAAATATATTTCCTATTAAGAAACATGTTCACATTTCATATGTAATACCATGCGATTAATGTGGTGACATCATTCTCGTGGATCTAGCTCGTTCCATTCATGAAAAAATATACTTTGAGTAATACTTTTGTATTTGAACGCCAATAGTCATTTATCTGCTGTAAGAATAACTTATTTCTCCGTTCATAACGCTTGGCGAGATTTTGGCGGAATGTCGACAACTTGGCCACATTTTTAATTGTTGCCAAATTATAAAAAAATCTCGCCAAATTGATAAAAATGAGGCTAAATCAATGAAAATTACGACTAAGTGAAGAAAATTCAATATCGTGGAAGAATATAAGAATCTACTATAAGAATAAAATTTTTGTTAACTGTAAAAGTAGTAAATTCATTGCATTATATAAGGAAAGTCATGTGTTGCCAACATCAGATTTTTATTATATATTTTTACTTTCCTTATATACATAATGTATAAGGAAAGTATTGTGACAGGGTCAAAAATTCGAATTCGAGTTTTCGAGGGAGAGCACGTTTCAACCATCCCTGATCATGAATCAAAGATTTTTGAAGTGATGTCTGTGTGTATGTGTCAGTGAGTCTGTGGAGACGATAACTGACAAACGAATGGACCGATTCAAACGAAATTGGGTGCAAAAATCACAATCTGTAAATACTGGAAGCTTATTGTTTTTATACGCAATCGAATGTTCAGAACCCCCCTAAATTTTCAAGTGCAATTTTGAAAAAATCGTCAAAAAATCAAAACCGCTAATAAAGTTATGCAAATAGACATTTCTTATGTCATTTTTCATTAGAAAACGATTGACATAAAATTTAGAACGATAACATGAACCGTTCTTGAGATATTGCACATTTTTCAAAAAAATTATCAAAAAGTTATATAAAATTAAAAAAATATATTTCCTACTGAGAAACATGTTCACTTTTCATATGTGATATCCTGCGATAAATTGGGTGACATCATTCTGGTGGATCTAGCTCGTTCCATTCATGAAGAAAGATACTTTGAGTAATACTTTTGTACTTGAACGCCAATAGTCATTTATCTGCTGTAAGAATAACTTATTTCTCCATCCATAACGCTTGGCGAGATTTTGGCGGAATGTCGCCAACTTGGCGACATTCTTATATGTTGCCAAATTAATAAAAATCTCGCCAAATTAATAAAAATGACGGCTCATTGAAGAAAATTCAATATTTTGGAAAGAATATAAGTATCTACTATAAGTATAACATTTTTTTTAACTGTATAAAAGTAGTAAATTCATTGCATTATATAAGGAAAGTCATGTGTTGCCCACATCAGATTTTTTTAGTTTTAGATACGTATAAAATGACACTAAATGAAAGTTGCTTCATTTACTATTATATAGATTAAAATTATTTTAATATCAACACTAATCAATAAGTATTTTTATTTGCAGGTGGGTGATAAATGAAGCAACTTTCATTTAATGTAATTATACCTGTCTATGTCTAAAAAAACATGTAAAAGAATAATTTGATTTTACAAGATTTGAAATAAGCATGCATGTATGATAACAAATGCAATCTCGAACCACGTTTTCATTTAATCTCCGCTTAGATAGTATTAAATATTAAAATTATTTAATCATTTAAAGAGAATACATTTTCTATAATTAATTTTATGTTATTTGCAGAATCGCGTTTCTGGTAATACGATTGTGTTCACTTACTGGTTCTACATCTTTTCATAGTGATTTTTCCGAGCATACCACGAGGCTGAAAACGTGCACTTTTCCCGTTTGCTTTTAAAGCAATATTTAATGCTAAAAGTTATATGCATACAATAATGCTAGGAAGATATATAAAAAATAAAATAAAAGTTACAGCTAAATATAATTAAATAAGTTAAAATATATAAATTAAGCAACGTGTGAGACACGCGAAGATACAAACCGGGCGGGAATGAATTGAAAACATGCACTTTCCTGTGTGCTTTTGAAGCAATATCTAATGCTAAAAGTAATATATGCATACAATAATGCTAGGAAGATATATAATATAAAATAAAATAAAAGTTACAGCTAAATATAATTAAATAAGTTAAAATATATAAATTAAGCAACGTGTGAGACACGCGAAGATACAAACCGGGCGGGAATGAATTGAAAACATGCACTTTCCTGTGTGCTTTTGAAGCAATATCTAATGCTAAAAGTAATATATGCATACAATAATGCTAGGAAGATATATAATATAAAATAAAATAAAAGTTACAGCTAAATATAATTAAATAAGTTAAAATATATAAATTAAGCAACGTGTGAGACACGCGAAGATACAAACCGGGCGGGAATGAATTGAAAACATGCACTTTCCTGTGTGCTTTTGAAGCAATATCTAATGCTAAAAGTAATATATGCATACAATAATGCTAGGAAGATATATAATATAAAATAAAATAAAAGTTACAGCTAAATATAATTAAATAAGTTAAAATATATAAATTAAGCAACGTGTGAGACACGCGAAGATACAAACCGGGCGGGAATGAATTGAAAACATGCACTTTCCTGTGTGCTTTTGAAGCAATATCTAATGCTAAAAGTAATATATGCATACAATAATGCTAGGAAGATATATAATATAAAATAAAATAAAAGTTACAGCTAAATATAATTAAATAAGTTAAAATATATAAATTAAGCAACGTGTGAGACACGCGAAGATACAAACCGGGCGGGAATGAATTGAAAACATGCACTTTCCTGTGTGCTTTTGAAGCAATATCTAATGCTAAAAGTAATATATGCATACAATAATGCTAGGAAGATATATAATATAAAATAAAATAAAAGTTACAGCTAAATATAATTAAATAAGTTAAAATATATAAATTAAGCAACGTGTGAGACACGCGAAGATACAAACCGGGCGGGAATGAATTGAAAACATGCACTTTCCTGTGTGCTTTTGAAGCAATATCTAATGCTAAAAGTAATATATGCATACAATAATGCTAGGAAGATATATAATATAAAATAAAATAAAAGTTAAAGCTAAATATAATTAAATAAGTTAAAATACATAAATTAAGCTACATGTGAGACACGCGAAGATACAAACCGGGCGGGAATGAATTGAAAACATGCACTTTCCTGTGTGCTTTTGAAGCAATATCTAATGCTAAAAGTAATATATGCATACAATAATGCTAGGAAGATATATAATATAAAATAAAATAAAAGTTAAAGCTAAATATAATTAAATAAGTTAAAATACATAAATTAAGCTACATGTGAGACACGCGAAGATACAAACCGGGCGGGAATGAATTGAAAACATGCACTTTCCTGTGTGCTTTTGAAGCAATATCTAATGCTAAAAGTAATATATGCATACAATAATGCTAGGAAGATATATAATATAAAATAAAATAAAAGTTAAAGCTAAATATAATTAAATAAGTTAAAATACATAAATTAAGCTACATGTGAGACACGCGAAGATACAAACCGGGCGGGAATGAATTGAAAACATGCACTTTCCTGTGTGCTTTTGAAGCAATATCTAATGCTAAAAGTAATATATGCATACAATAATGCTAGGAAGATATATAATATAAAATAAAATAAAAGTTAAAGCTAAATATAATTAAATAAGTTAAAATACATAAATTAAGCTACATGTGAGACACGCGAAGATACAAACCGGGCGGGAATGAATTGAAAACATGCACTTTCCTGTGTGCTTTTGAAGCAATATCTAATGCTAAAAGTAATATATGCATACAATAATGCTAGGAAGATATATAATATAAAATAAAATAAAAGTTAAAGCTAAATATAATTAAATAAGTTAAAATACATAAATTAAGCTACATGTGAGACACGCGAAGATACAAACCGGGCGGGAATGAATTGAAAACATGCACTTTCCTGTGTGCTTTTGAAGCAATATCTAATGCTAAAAGTAATATATGCATACAATAATGCTAGGAAGATATATAATATAAAATAAAATAAAAGTTACAGCTAAATATAATTAAATAAGTTAAAATATATAAATTAAGCAACGTGTGAGACACGCGAAGATACAAACCGGGCGGGAATGAATTGAAAACATGCACTTTCCTGTGTGCTTTTGAAGCAATATCTAATGCTAAAAGTAATATATGCATACAATAATGCTAGGAAGATATATAATATAAAATAAAATAAAAGTTACAGCTAAATATAATTAAATAAGTTAAAATATATAAATTAAGCAACGTGTGAGACACGCGAAGATACAAACCGGGCGGGAATGAATTGAAAACATGCACTTTCCTGTGTGCTTTTGAAGCAATATCTAATGCTAAAAGTAATATATGCATACAATAATGCTAGGAAGATATATAATATAAAATAAAATAAAAGTTACAGCTAAATATAATTAAATAAGTTAAAATATATAAATTAAGCAACGTGTGAGACACGCGAAGATACAAACCGGGCGGGAATGAATTGAAAACATGCACTTTCCTGTGTGCTTTTGAAGCAATATCTAATGCTAAAAGTAATATATGCATACAATAATGCTAGGAAGATATATAATATAAAATAAAATAAAAGTTACAGCTAAATATAATTAAATAAGTTAAAATACATAAATTAAGCAACGTGTGAGACACGCGAAGATACAAACCGGGCGGGAATGAATTGAAAACATGCACTTTCCTGTGTGCTTTTGAAGCAATATCTAATGCTAAAAGTAATATATGCATACAATAATGCTAGGAAGATATATAATATAAAATAAAATAAAAGTTACAGCTAAATATAATTAAATAAGTTAAAATACATAAATTAAGCAACGTGTGAGACACGCGAAGATACAAACCGGGCGGGAATGAATTGAAAACATGCACTTTCCTGTGTGCTTTTGAAGCAATATCTAATGCTAAAAGTAATATATGCATACAATAATGCTAGGAAGATATATAATATAAAATAAAATAAAAGTTACAGCTAAATATAATTAAATAAGTTAAAATATATAAATTAAGCAACGTGTGAGACACGCGAAGATACAAACCGGGCGGGAATGAATTGAAAACATGCACTTTCTTGTGTGCTTTTGAAGCAATATCTAATGCTAAAAGTAATATATGCATACAATAATGCTAGGAAGATATATAATATAAAATAAAATAAAAGTTACAGCTAAATATAATTAAATAAGTTAAAATACATAAATTAAGCAACGTGTGAGACACGCGAAGATACAAACCGGGCGGGAATGAATTGAAAACATGCACTTTCCTGTGTGCTTTTGAAGCAATATCTAATGCTAAAAGTAATATATGCATACAATAATGCTAGGAAGATATATAATATAAAATAAAATAAAAGTTACAGCTAAATATAATTAAATAAGTTAAAATATATAAATTAAGCAACGTGTGAGACACGCGAAGATACAAACCGGGCGGGAATGAATTGAAAACATGCACTTTCCTGTGTGCTTTTGAAGCAATATCTAATGCTAAAAGTAATATATGCATACAATAATGCTAGGAAGATATATAATATAAAATAAAATAAAAGTTACAGCTAAATATAATTAAATAAGTTAAAATATATAAATTAAGCAACGTGTGAGACACGCGAAGATACAAACCGGGCGGGAATGAATTGAAAACATGCACTTTCCTGTGTGCTTTTGAAGCAATATCTAATGCTAAAAGTAATATATGCATACAATAATGCTAGGAAGATATATAATATAAAATAAAATAAAAGTTACAGCTAAATATAATTAAATAAGTTAAAATATATAAATTAAGCAACGTGTGAGACACGCGAAGATACAAACCGGGCGGGAATGAATTGAAAACATGCACTTTCCTGTGTGCTTTTGAAGCAATATCTAATGCTAAAAGTAATATATGCATACAATAATGCTAGGAAGATATATAATATAAAATAAAATAAAAGTTACAGCTAAATATAATTAAATAAGTTAAAATATATAAATTAAGCAACGTGTGAGACACGCGAAGATACAAACCGGGCGGGAATGAATTGAAAACATGCACTTTCCTGTGTGCTTTTGAAGCAATATCTAATGCTAAAAGTAATATATGCATACAATAATGCTAGGAAGATATATAATATAAAATAAAATAAAAGTTACAGCTAAATATAATTAAATAAGTTAAAATACATAAATTAAGCAACGTGTGAGACACGCGAAGATACAAACCGGGCGGGAATGAATTGAAAACATGCACTTTCCTGTGTGCTTTTGAAGCAATATCTAATGCTAAAAGTAATATATGCATACAATAATGCTAGGAAGATATATAATATAAAATAAAATAAAAGTTACAGCTAAATATAATTAAATAAGTTAAAATATATAAATTAAGCAACGTGTGAGACACGCGAAGATACAAACCGGGCGGGAATGAATTGAAAACATGCACTTTCCTGTGTGCTTTTGAAGCAATATCTAATGCTAAAAGTAATATATGCATACAATAATGCTAGGAAGATATATAATATAAAATAAAATAAAAGTTACAGCTAAATATAATTAAATAAGTTAAAATACATAAATTAAGCAACGTGTGAGACACGCGAAGATACAAACCGGGCGGGAATGAATTGAAAACATGCACTTTCCTGTGTGCTTTTGAAGCAATATCTAATGCTAAAAGTAATATATGCATACAATAATGCTAGGAAGATATATAATATAAAATAAAATAAAAGTTACAGCTAAATATAATTAAATAAGTTAAAATATATAAATTAAGCAACGTGTGAGACACGCGAAGATACAAACCGGGCGGGAATGAATTGAAAACATGCACTTTCCTGTGTGCTTTTGAAGCAATATCTAATGCTAAAAGTAATATATGCATACAATAATGCTAGGAAGATATATAATATAAAATAAAATAAAAGTTACAGCTAAATATAATTAAATAAGTTAAAATACATAAATTAAGCAACGTGTGAGACACGCGAAGATACAAACCGGGCGGGAATGAATTGAAAACATGCACTTTCCTGTGTGCTTTTGAAGCAATATCTAATGCTAAAAGTAATATATGCATACAATAATGCTAGGAAGATATATAATATAAAATAAAATAAAAGTTACAGCTAAATATAATTAAATAAGTTAAAATACATAAATTAAGCAACGTGTGAGACACGCGAAGATACAAACCGGGCGGGAATGAATTGAAAACATGCACTTTCCTGTGTGCTTTTGAAGCAATATCTAATGCTAAAAGTAATATATGCATACAATAATGCTAGGAAGATATATAATATAAAATAAAATAAAAGTTACAGCTAAATATAATTAAATAAGTTAAAATACATAAATTAAGCAACGTGTGAGACACGCGAAGATACAAACCGGGCGGGAATGAATTGAAAACATGCACTTTCCTGTGTGCTTTTGAAGCAATATCTAATGCTAAAAGTAATATATGCATACAATAATGCTAGGAAGATATATAATATAAAATAAAATAAAAGTTACAGCTAAATATAATTAAATAAGTTAAAATACATAAATTAAGCAACGTGTGAGACACGCGAAGATACAAACCGGGCGGGAATGAATTGAAAACATGCACTTTCCTGTGTGCTTTTGAAGCAATATCTAATGCTAAAAGTAATATATGCATACAATAATGCTAGGAAGATATATAATATAAAATAAAATAAAAGTTAAAGCTAAATATAATTAAATAAGTTAAAATACATAAATTAAGCTACATGTGAGACACGCGAAGATACAAACCGGGCGGGAATGAATTGAAAACATGCACTTTCCTGTGTGCTTTTGAAGCAATATCTAATGCTAAAAGTAATATATGCATACAATAATGCTAGGAAGATATATAATATAAAATAAAATAAAAGTTACAGCTAAATATAATTAAATAAGTTAAAATATATAAATTAAGCTACATGTGAGACACGCGAAGATACAAACCGGGCGGGAATGAATTGAAAACATGCACTTTCCTGTGTGCTTTTGAAGCAATATCTAATGCTAAAAGTAATATATGCATACAATAATGCTAGGAAGATATATAATATAAAATAAAATAAAAGTTACAGCTAAATATAATTAAATAAGTTAAAATATATAAATTAAGCAACGTGTGAGACACGCGAAGATACAAACCGGGCGGGAATGAATTGAAAACATGCACTTTCCTGTGTGCTTTTGAAGCAATATCTAATGCTAAAAGTAATATATGCATACAATAATGCTAGGAAGATATATAATATAAAATAAAATAAAAGTTACAGCTAAATATAATTAAATAAGTTAAAATATATAAATTAAGCAACGTGTGAGACACGCGAAGATACAAACCGGGCGGGAATGAATTGAAAACATGCACTTTCCTGTGTGCTTTTGAAGCAATATCTAATGCTAAAAGTAATATATGCATACAATAATGCTAGGAAGATATATAATATAAAATAAAATAAAAGTTACAGCTAAATATAATTAAATAAGTTAAAATATATAAATTAAGCAACGTGTGAGACACGCGAAGATACAAACCGGGCGGGAATGAATTGAAAACATGCACTTTCCTGTGTGCTTTTGAAGCAATATCTAATGCTAAAAGTAATATATGCATACAATAATGCTAGGAAGATATATAATATAAAATAAAATAAAAGTTACAGCTAAATATAATTAAATAAGTTAAAATATATAAATTAAGCAACGTGTGAGACACGCGAAGATACAAACCGGGCGGGAATGAATTGAAAACATGCACTTTCCTGTGTGCTTTTGAAGCAATATCTAATGCTAAAAGTAATATATGCATACAATAATGCTAGGAAGATATATAATATAAAATAAAATAAAAGTTACAGCTAAATATAATTAAATAAGTTAAAATATATAAATTAAGCAACGTGTGAGACACGCGAAGATACAAACCGGGCGGGAATGAATTGAAAACATGCACTTTCCTGTGTGCTTTTGAAGCAATATCTAATGCTAAAAGTAATATATGCATACAATAATGCTAGGAAGATATATAATATAAAATAAAATAAAAGTTACAGCTAAATATAATTAAATAAGTTAAAATATATAAATTAAGCAACGTGTGAGACACGCGAAGATACAAACCGGGCGGGAATGAATTGAAAACATGCACTTTCCTGTGTGCTTTTGAAGCAATATCTAATGCTAAAAGTAATATATGCATACAATAATGCTAGGAAGATATATAATATAAAATAAAATAAAAGTTACAGCTAAATATAATTAAATAAGTTAAAATATATAAATTAAGCAACGTGTGAGACACGCGAAGATACAAACCGGGCGGGAATGAATTGAAAACATGCACTTTCCTGTGTGCTTTTGAAGCAATATCTAATGCTAAAAGTAATATATGCATACAATAATGCTAGGAAGATATATAATATAAAATAAAATAAAAGTTACAGCTAAATATAATTAAATAAGTTAAAATACATAAATTAAGCAACGTGTGAGACACGCGAAGATACAAACCGGGCGGGAATGAATTGAAAACATGCACTTTCCTGTGTGCTTTTGAAGCAATATCTAATGCTAAAAGTAATATATGCATACAATAATGCTAGGAAGATATATAATATAAAATAAAATAAAAGTTACAGCTAAATATAATTAAATAAGTTAAAATATATAAATTAAGCAACGTGTGAGACACGCGAAGATACAAACCGGGCGGGAATGAATTGAAAACATGCACTTTCCTGTGTGCTTTTGAAGCAATATCTAATGCTAAAAGTAATATATGCATACAATAATGCTAGGAAGATATATAATATAAAATAAAATAAAAGTTACAGCTAAATATAATTAAATAAGTTAAAATATATAAATTAAGCAACGTGTGAGACACGCGAAGATACAAACCGGGCGGGAATGAATTGAAAACATGCACTTTCCTGTGTGCTTTTGAAGCAATATCTAATGCTAAAAGTAATATATGCATACAATAATGCTAGGAAGATATATAATATAAAATAAAATAAAAGTTACAGCTAAATATAATTAAATAAGTTAAAATATATAAATTAAGCAACGTGTGAGACACGCGAAGATACAAACCGGGCGGGAATGAATTGAAAACATGCACTTTCCTGTGTGCTTTTGAAGCAATATCTAATGCTAAAAGTAATATATGCATACAATAATGCTAGGAAGATATATAATATAAAATAAAATAAAAGTTACAGCTAAATATAATTAAATAAGTTAAAATATATAAATTAAGCAACGTGTGAGACACGCGAAGATACAAACCGGGCGGGAATGAATTGAAAACATGCACTTTCCTGTGTGCTTTTGAAGCAATATCTAATGCTAAAAGTAATATATGCATACAATAATGCTAGGAAGATATATAATATAAAATAAAATAAAAGTTAAAGCTAAATATAATTAAATAAGTTAAAATACATAAATTAAGCTACATGTGAGACACGCGAAGATACAAACCGGGCGGGAATGAATTGAAAACATGCACTTTCCTGTGTGCTTTTGAAGCAATATCTAATGCTAAAAGTAATATATGCATACAATAATGCTAGGAAGATATATAATATAAAATAAAATAAAAGTTAAAGCTAAATATAATTAAATAAGTTAAAATACATAAATTAAGCTACATGTGAGACACGCGAAGATACAAACCGGGCGGGAATGAATTGAAAACATGCACTTTCCTGTGTGCTTTTGAAGCAATATCTAATGCTAAAAGTAATATATGCATACAATAATGCTAGGAAGATATATAATATAAAATAAAATAAAAGTTACAGCTAAATATAATTAAATAAGTTAAAATACATAAATTAAGCAACGTGTGAGACACGCGAAGATACAAACCGGGCGGGAATGAATTGAAAACATGCACTTTCCTGTGTGCTTTTGAAGCAATATCTAATGCTAAAAGTAATATATGCATACAATAATGCTAGGAAGATATATAATATAAAATAAAATAAAAGTTAAAGCTAAATATAATTAAATAAGTTAAAATACATAAATTAAGCAACGTGTGAGACACGCGAAGATACAAACCGGGCGGGAATGAATTGAAAACATGCACTTTCCTGTGTGCTTTTGAAGCAATATCTAATGCTAAAAGTAATATATGCATACAATAATGCTAGGAAGATATATAATATAAAATAAAATAAAAGTTAAAGCTAAATATAATTAAATAAGTTAAAATACATAAATTAAGCTACATGTGAGACACGCGAAGATACAAACCGGGCGGGAATGAATTGAAAACATGCACTTTCCTGTGTGCTTTTGAAGCAATATCTAATGCTAAAAGTAATATATGCATACAATAATGCTAGGAAGATATATAATATAAAATAAAATAAAAGTTAAAGCTAAATATAATTAAATAAGTTAAAATACATAAATTAAGCTACATGTGAGACACGCGAAGATACAAACCGGGCGGGAATGAATTGAAAACATGCACTTTCCTGTGTGCTTTTGAAGCAATATCTAATGCTAAAAGTAATATATGCATACAATAATGCTAGGAAGATATATAATATAAAATAAAATAAAAGTTAAAGCTAAATATAATTAAATAAGTTAAAATACATAAATTAAGCTACATGTGAGACACGCGAAGATACAAACCGGGCGGGAATGAATTGAAAACATGCACTTTCCTGTGTGCTTTTGAAGCAATATCTAATGCTAAAAGTAATATATGCATACAATAATGCTAGGAAG
Source organism: Amaurobius ferox (assembly GCA_951213105.1). Classification (NCBI taxonomy): domain Eukaryota; kingdom Metazoa; phylum Arthropoda; class Arachnida; order Araneae; family Amaurobiidae; genus Amaurobius; species Amaurobius ferox. The sequence goes on from OX578138.1 coordinate 2,154,314, forward strand.
ATATATAATATAAAATAAAATAAAAGTTAAAGCTAAATATAATTAAATAAGTTAAAATACATAAATTAAGCTACATGTGAGACACGCGAAGATACAAACCGGGCGGGAATGAATTGAAAACATGCACTTTCCTGTGTGCTTTTGAAGCAATATCTAATGCTAAAAGTAATATATGCATACAATAATGCTAGGAAGATATATAATATAAAATAAAATAAAAGTTAAAGCTAAATATAATTAAATAAGTTAAAATACATAAATTAAGCTACATGTGAGACACGCGAAGATACAAACCGGGCGGGAATGAATTGAAAACATGCACTTTCCTGTGTGCTTTTGCAGCAATATCTAATGCTAAAAGTAATATATGCATACAATAATGCTAGGAAGATATATAATATAAAATAAAATAAAAGTTAAAGCTAAATATAATTAAATAAGTTAAAATACATAAATTAAGCTACATGTGAGACACGCGAAGATACAAACCGGGCGGGAATGAATTGAAAACATGCACTTTCCTGTGTGCTTTTGAAGCAATATCTAATGCTAAAAGTAATATATGCATACAATAATGCTAGGAAGATATATAATATAAAATAAAATAAAAGTTAAAGCTAAATATAATTAAATAAGTTAAAATACATAAATTAAGCTACATGTGAGACACGCGAAGATACAAACCGGGCGGGAATGAATTGAAAACATGCACTTTCCTGTGTGCTTTTGAAGCAATATCTAATGCTAAAAGTAATATATGCATACAATAATGCTAGGAAGATATATAATATAAAATAAAATAAAAGTTAAAGCTAAATATAATTAAATAAGTTAAAATACATAAATTAAGCTACATGTGAGACACGCGAAGATACAAACCGGGCGGGAATGAATTGAAAACATGCACTTTCCTGTGTGCTTTTGAAGCAATATCTAATGCTAAAAGTAATATATGCATACAATAATGCTAGGAAGATATATAATATAAAATAAAATAAAAGTTAAAGCTAAATATAATTAAATAAGTTAAAATACATAAATTAAGCTACATGTGAGACACGCGAAGATACAAACCGGGCGGGAATGAATTGAAAACATGCACTTTCCTGTGTGCTTTTGAAGCAATATCTAATGCTAAAAGTAATATATGCATACAATAATGCTAGGAAGATATATAATATAAAATAAAATAAAAGTTAAAGCTAAATATAATTAAATAAGTTAAAATACATAAATTAAGCTACATGTGAGACACGCGAAGATACAAACCGGGCGGGAATGAATTGAAAACATGCACTTTCCTGTGTGCTTTTGAAGCAATATCTAATGCTAAAAGTAATATATGCATACAATAATGCTAGGAAGATATATAATATAAAATAAAATAAAAGTTAAAGCTAAATATAATTAAATAAGTTAAAATACATAAATTAAGCAACGTGTGAGACACGCGAAGATACAAACCGGGCGGGAATGAATTGAAAACATGCACTTTCCTGTGTGCTTTTGAAGCAATATCTAATGCTAAAAGTAATATATGCATACAATAATGCTAGGAAGATATATAATATAAAATAAAATAAAAGTTAAAGCTAAATATAATTAAATAAGTTAAAATACATAAATTAAGCTACATGTGAGACACGCGAAGATACAAACCGGGCGGGAATGAATTGAAAACATGCACTTTCCTGTGTGCTTTTGAAGCAATATCTAATGCTAAAAGTAATATATGCATACAATAATGCTAGGAAGATATATAATATAAAATAAAATAAAAGTTAAAGCTAAATATAATTAAATAAGTTAAAATACATAAATTAAGCAACGTGTGAGACACGCGAAGATACAAACCGGGCGGGAATGAATTGAAAACATGCACTTTCCTGTGTGCTTTTGAAGCAATATCTAATGCTAAAAGTAATATATGCATACAATAATGCTAGGAAGATATATAATATAAAATAAAATAAAAGTTAAAGCTAAATATAATTAAATAAGTTAAAATACATAAATTAAGCAACGTGTGAGACACGCGAAGATACAAACCGGGCGGGAATGAATTGAAAACATGCACTTTCCTGTGTGCTTTTGAAGCAATATCTAATGCTAAAAGTAATATATGCATACAATAATGCTAGGAAGATATATAATATAAAATAAAATAAAAGTTAAAGCTAAATATAATTAAATAAGTTAAAATACATAAATTAAGCTACATGTGAGACACGCGAAGATACAAACCGGGCGGGAATGAATTGAAAACATGCACTTTCCTGTGTGCTTTTGAAGCAATATCTAATGCTAAAAGTAATATATGCATACAATAATGCTAGGAAGATATATAATATAAAATAAAATAAAAGTTAAAGCTAAATATAATTAAATAAGTTAAAATACATAAATTAAGCTACATGTGAGACACGCGAAGATACAAACCGGGCGGGAATGAATTGAAAACATGCACTTTCCTGTGTGCTTTTGAAGCAATATCTAATGCTAAAAGTAATATATGCATACAATAATGCTAGGAAGATATATAATATAAAATAAAATAAAAGTTAAAGCTAAATATAATTAAATAAGTTAAAATACATAAATTAAGCTACATGTGAGACACGCGAAGATACAAACCGGGCGGGAATGAATTGAAAACATGCACTTTCCTGTGTGCTTTTGAAGCAATATCTAATGCTAAAAGTAATATATGCATACAATAATGCTAGGAAGATATATAATATAAAATAAAATAAAAGTTAAAGCTAAATATAATTAAATAAGTTAAAATACATAAATTAAGCTACATGTGAGACACGCGAAGATACAAACCGGGCGGGAATGAATTGAAAACATGCACTTTCCTGTGTGCTTTTGAAGCAATATCTAATGCTAAAGTAATATATGCATACAATAATGCTAGGAAGATATATAATATAAAATAAAATAAAAGTTAAAGCTAAATATAATTAAATAAGTTAAAATACATAAATTAAGCTACATGTGAGACACGCGAAGATACAAACCGGGCGGGAATGAATTGAAAACATGCACTTTCCTGTGTGCTTTTGAAGCAATATCTAATGCTAAAAGTAATATATGCATACAATAATGCTAGGAAGATATATAATATAAAATAAAATAAAAGTTAAAGCTAAATATAATTAAATAAGTTAAAATACATAAATTAAGCAACGTGTGAGACACGCGAAGATACAAACCGGGCGGGAATGAATTGAAAACATGCACTTTCCTGTGTGCTTTTGAAGCAATATCTAATGCTAAAAGTAATATATGCATACAATAATGCTAGGAAGATATATAATATAAAATAAAATAAAAGTTAAAGCTAAATATAATTAAATAAGTTAAAATACATAAATTAAGCAACGTGTGAGACACGCGAAGATACAAACCGGGCGGGAATGAATTGAAAACATGCACTTTCCTGTGTGCTTTTGAAGCAATATCTAATGCTAAAAGTAATATATGCATACAATAATGCTAGGAAGATATATAATATAAAATAAAATAAAAGTTAAAGCTAAATATAATTAAATAAGTTAAAATACATAAATTAAGCAACGTGTGAGACACGCGAAGATACAAACCGGGCGGGAATGAATTGAAAACATGCACTTTCCTGTGTGCTTTTGAAGCAATATCTAATGCTAAAAGTAATATATGCATACAATAATGCTAGGAAGATATATAATATAAAATAAAATAAAAGTTAAAGCTAAATATAATTAAATAAGTTAAAATACATAAATTAAGCAACGTGTGAGACACGCGAAGATACAAACCGGGCGGGAATGAATTGAAAACATGCACTTTCCTGTGTGCTTTTGAAGCAATATCTAATGCTAAAAGTAATATATGCATACAATAATGCTAGGAAGATATATAATATAAAATAAAATAAAAGTTAAAGCTAAATATAATTAAATAAGTTAAAATACATAAATTAAGCAACGTGTGAGACACGCGAAGATACAAACCGGGCGGGAATGAATTGAAAACATGCACTTTCCTGTGTGCTTTTGAAGCAATATCTAATGCTAAAAGTAATATATGCATACAATAATGCTAGGAAGATATATAATATAAAATAAAATAAAAGTTAAAGCTAAATATAATTAAATAAGTTAAAATACATAAATTAAGCAACGTGTGAGACACGCGAAGATACAAACCGGGCGGGAATGAATTGAAAACATGCACTTTCCTGTGTGCTTTTGAAGCAATATCTAATGCTAAAAGTAATATATGCATACAATAATGCTAGGAAGATATATAATATAAAATAAAATAAAAGTTAAAGCTAAATATAATTAAATAAGTTAAAATACATAAATTAAGCTACATGTGAGACACGCGAAGATACAAACCGGGCGGGAATGAATTGAAAACATGCACTTTCCTGTGTGCTTTTGAAGCAATATCTAATGCTAAAAGTAATATATGCATACAATAATGCTAGGAAGATATATAATATAAAATAAAATAAAAGTTAAAGCTAAATATAATTAAATAAGTTAAAATACATAAATTAAGCTACATGTGAGACACGCGAAGATACAAACCGGGCGGGAATGAATTGAAAACATGCACTTTCCTGTGTGCTTTTGAAGCAATATCTAATGCTAAAAGTAATATATGCATACAATAATGCTAGGAAGATATATAATATAAAATAAAATAAAAGTTAAAGCTAAATATAATTAAATAAGTTAAAATACATAAATTAAGCTACATGTGAGACACGCGAAGATACAAACCGGGCGGGAATGAATTGAAAACATGCACTTTCCTGTGTGCTTTTGAAGCAATATCTAATGCTGAAAGTAATATATGCATACAATAATGCTAGGAAGATATATAATATAAAATAAAATAAAAGTTAAAGCTAAATATAATTAAATAAGTTAAAATACATAAATTAAGCAACGTGTGAGACACGCGAAGATACAAACCGGGCGGGAATGAATTGAAAACATGCACTTTCCTGTGTGCTTTTGAAGCAATATCTAATGCTAAAAGTAATATATGCATACAATAATGCTAGGAAGATATATAATATAAAATAAAATAAAAGTTAAAGCTAAATATAATTAAATAAGTTAAAATACATAAATTAAGCTACATGTGAGACACGCGAAGATACAAACCGGGCGGGAATGAATTGAAAACATGCACTTTCCTGTGTGCTTTTGAAGCAATATCTAATGCTAAAAGTAATATATGCATACAATAATGCTAGGAAGATATATAATATAAAATAAAATAAAAGTTAAAGCTAAATATAATTAAATAAGTTAAAATACATAAATTAAGCTACGTGTGAGACACGCGAAGATACAAACCGGGCGGGAATGAATTGAAAACATGCACTTTCCTGTGTGCT